>CM067497.1:21660289-21678058 GCA_034552555.1 Semaprochilodus insignis
AGCTAGCTAGCTGGTTCTCCACTATAGCTAGCGTTACAGCCCACTTACCTTCCTTAACATTTGCAGCTCTAAGTGGTTTAGACGTCGCCTGTTTGTCTCCTTCTTCCACTCACTCTACCACCGCCCAACAGTTTGATTGACAAGAGTCTGCAACAAGCACTTCCTGTGTGTTAGACCCGCCCTTCCCCTCAGAATTCGCAGAAGTGTTTAGAAGTGTTTCGGTTCTGGTAAAAGTGTTTCACGTCTTGTACAATTGTTTTTGCTTTTGTAATTTTGTTTTCTTGAATGTAATTTTTTTGTTTGTAAATTTGTTTTTATTTTTTTTTTTAGTTTCTGAAATGTTCATTTGTTTTGCACTTCTCGGCCACCGTACAAGCTAGTATGGGCAACATTAGCTACAGGCAAGCTCCGAGTAGCTATAGCTAGCAGGCCTTGCTAACGTTACTAAATAACGAAGTTTATTGTGTTTATTTCAACATGTTGCTTCTGTGTGATCATTGCTGCGTCTCACTGTAAACCAGCCAATCAGAACAGAGCTCATCTAATTATTCATACCCCCCGCCCCCAAAAAGGGAAAATCAAATCATAGGGTGTAAATGGGAGTGTAAAACCACATCTGAGTATTTTCCACCCCAAACAAAGTCATATAGCTTTTAAATAAAACATCAGAAAACAGTTTAAAATACGGAATGAATGCTTTATATGGCACTTTTAAGTTTGCCTGCCTAACTGTATAACTCACCGAGGCTGACCTAATCAAGGCGAGTACATTTCTAAATTACCCACGCCTCACTGACCCCTCCTTTCATTGCACGCAGAGTGCACTTTCTTTTATTCGCATGCCTTTATCTCAAGCCAACTGCTGAAAAAATACCTGATTCACATCCTGTTGCTGACTGAGATCAGCTCAAATAGTTCCAAACATGCTATTCATGGCGGATCTCAAATTTCAGCCTCGTACCAATTATTTTGGACCTAGATACATAAGATTAGAGTCATTTTATACATTTCCTTGTTAAAATAAAAGGTTATTAAAAGGTAATATTATCAAAAACAATGATTTCAAACCTCTGAACGGAAACGTGCCGCACGATGTACTGTATTATTACTCATTCTCATGGTGGCTTTTGCAATACTGATAATAATCACAATGTTTTTACCTTGTACTTTGTGACCAATCAGAGCTCCAGGCGAGGGTTTCTGATCAATCCATTCGAATGCACCAATGTACCTAAACCATATTGGTCAAAAAACAATGGAGCCTGACCTTTAGCTATGCTCGTCAGTGTATATTTCATGTATCGAAAGGTATATACTGTGAAATGTCTTCTCTAATGCGCTAAATCAAAGTGCTCCACCATGTGTCCTGGAAATGGCACTAAGTGTATATGCCATCCAAACCACTGGGAGATCATTTTGTGTGTAAAGTACTTTTCCAGAAGAGCCTTATGTCTTTTCATTATTTAGTCACATTGCAGTCACTAGTCAAACACCAATGATAACCAAATACCAAAGATCTACAAAAGTAACTAAAAAGCATATTTCAGACATAGTGCCCATGTCCTATTCGACAGTGTTAGCCACCGCGTCAATACTTAAGTGTTACGGGCAGCTCGGTCCGCTGCTCGTCCATCCTCCCTCCCTGGACCTTCAGCAGCAGGGAGAAGAAATCTTCATCATCCATAGGGCCCGGGGGCTGGCTACGCTGCTCCTCCAAACGGCCCTGGGCCTGTGTTCGCGTACAAGAGAGACAGAGAGAACGAGTAGATCAATACAGAGAGCATTAGAGTTCTTAGCTGTGCTCTGCGATCGAGCCGAAAACCTAATTTACCCAGTGTCCCCCTCACCACACGTGCAGTTGATAGGTCGTCTCACGTCTGGTGTTTGACGTGTGCTTCTGTACTTTCAAACTGGAGCTATGAGGCTAACGTAACTAACAAGTAATAGAGGCTTACATACTACTGATTAGCCTTGTGCTAACTGCAGGCCTAAATTATCACTTGCCTCGAGCTGTGAGTAATCTCAAACAGACTTGTTGGACTGGTTTCCATACAGTCACTCCACCTCCACCCCTACCGCACCATCTGCAGGAACTGTGTGAGAATATTCAAGCTGCATGGGATGGATTATCACAGGACACCATTAGGAACCTCTACAACTCCATGCTGAGAAATGTGGCATGTTAAGTTAGCGGCCCGACGCCATACTGAGAGACACTACTTCTGTATGTGTAGCTCAATAAATATTACCCATATCAGTCTAAATGTATCATCATTTATTGTTCCTGGTAATCTTTATCTTCCTTCCCAACAGCACTGCAGCCCCACACCTCCTTCTGAGGGCAGCTATTCTTGGATGACGAGTGTATATAACACACTCTACTCAACAATCTGCTGAATTTCTTCGTTTACATCCTCACTACAAGTAATCAGATCGAATATTACGTACATGTTGAGTACCACTTGAATGTATATGTTACCATGTTACCAATATTGAATATTGCGATATAATGTGGTTCATTTTGTGTTACTAGATAGCAGTGTTACTAGAAACTCTTCCACATAATAATCCGTACATCATGATACTTATGGTATTGTCAGGTTCTTGCCAGTATACTAAACATGACAACCCTATAAATGTCTGTTATGATGAAAATGCACATGCGCAAAATGTAGGTAAAATCGTGTATTTTATGGATTATTTACAGGATTTTCCACCTTCAGTTAAATATAGTAATTGGAATGTCCTCAGTCAGACTAGTCTATTCCGACAGAGCATGCATTCTATTCTGATTGAGTTATTAGTCGCATTATTAATGGATTAAGGCTGCATGTGGCTTGTGATGACTAAGGCAGGCAATTTCCATAAAGCTAATTGATGGCTATAACCTCTCATTACTTGCTGGCTAGATCCAGCACAAAACTAGCAATGCTAATAGCTGGAGAGCTAAGGTGAAGACCCCTGTAAATTTGATTTGTCCCTCGAATATTTTCCTATTATACAAACATAAAAGCAAACCAAAGTCTGCGTGGATTGTGTCATTTATTTTCTTTCTAGCTTAAATTTTCTCAGAAACTGCAAAAGAAAACTGTGAACTGCACTTGACTCAGGGGACGTACTTGGGAGGTGAGAATCATGTTGTACAGCTCCTCCTTGGCTGGTGGTTTGGGAACAGTCCGGCTGGCCTCCAGGGCCTTGCAGCTTCCTTTCCTAGACTTGGCTTTGGCCTGGACTGTAACGGCAGTGGGGGCAGCGGCTGCAGTGGCTGCATCGTCAGCTGCGGCGGTGGCAGCAGTGGACGAGCTTGTGGCAGGGGGTTTAGTGGAAGGTTGAGGCTCTGGGGACGAGGGGACCGGAGAAAGGCTCTGGAAGTCTGCACGCTGGTCATCCAGCCGACGACCCTGGGTGGTGGCCAGTAGGTCAAAAAACTCCTCCTTCTGCAGCGAGGTCATGGACGAGAACACCACTGTTTAGGGTCAGATGAGAGAAAAAGCGTGACTGACAAAAACATATTAACCCTTAAAGGGTCGGCACAGAGCACTGAGTAATCCTGTATTCATTATTTCTCGCTAGCAGCGCAAGGCGTGGATTCTAAACCTTGAACCTTTGGACGTAAATCTAAATACCTCATCAACTTGGAAGTTGTGCTAGGCAACAACATGTCGAACCAGGTGGTATTTGCTTTAAGCAGTGGGTAGTGACTTTCAGAACCTTGTTTCTTTGCATCCAAAATGACGTTTTACACTTCCATGATCCCCTTAATGCACACAAGTTAACCAAAACCACTGTTAAGTTCACCTCCAGGATTCCTCCACACACTGCCCACTCAAATTTCACAGTTTTGTCATTTATCAGTTTCATCTTTGGCACATTTCATCTTTGGCATACTCACAATTGGTGGAAGTGCATGTGAATTTGAGCATAATATTTTAACAAGCTGAAACATCAATAATACAATCAAAAACAGTCAAAATGGAAAATGATATCCAACGATAATACCAGTAACATTGGGCCTTATTCACCGATACGTTCTTCTTTCATTTGTTCCTGAGGTAAGTTCTAAGAAAACGTCTACAGCAGATTCATGAACTGTTCATAAACAACAACTTGGGTGTGCATAGGTTCTATTCTCGCCTCAGAACAAATTTCTGATTTTAAGAATGGTTGGTGAATGAGGCCCATTATGCGACAATCCTGAAGTTCTAACAGTACTAATGTTCTTTGTTTTTCCATGCACACTATATATAAACAAATTCTGCAACTTCAAATTCAGCTTTATATTACTGATACAAAAAATAACAACCCCGCTAAAACACAACACACAGCTTACACACTACAAAACAAGCTACAAGCTAAGTACTGCAGCATTATCACTCAAGCAGTGTTTCTGAAGATAATCACACCCTACAATCACATATATCTTTATCTGAAAAAAGATAACGAGTAACAGAAGCTGAGAGACACTAGTTTAGCATCTTGCAGACCGCATGCCTGAATGCTTCAAACCACTTGGAGGTGTAAAGCGATGAAAGACTGACTCACATATGTGGTTTCTGACACTGTTTGACATACTGTATAAAATCGGAGAGAAGTTAAAGGCCTCAAATGGGCTGCCACTAAAGCTTTAAACTGAGCAATGCACTAGTGCCCTCGTTTATAGACAATGCAGTGTGTTGTACAGTGTCCGAAACCACACAGCTAAGTCTAGCCTATTACCAAACACCATTCCAGCCAAACCACTGCTTTCAACCAGCAGACTTCCAGTAGCTTGCTCTCTTTTAACTCACTCTTCTAGCTACTCAAACAGAACTGTTAATATTACGGGGATAATGAAGAAGTAGAACGGCTGGATTCTCACCTTTTTGGCTGTGGCGGGGCGTGCTGGGCTCAGAGTAACATCTCCTCCGTGCTTCTAGCCTGAAAGAGCAACGCTGGTCATTCAGCCGTCGGCCCTCCTGCAGGGTGCACAGCAGCTCGTACAGAGTGTCCGGAAAATCGGGGGACAGCCTGTGGCCCTGTAAGACGGTACGCAAAGGTCATTTTATCGCTTTTATCCATTGTAGCCGTGAGCCAATTCCTCTAACAGACCTGCTGATTTAGAAGTGACTCATTTTATAGATTGCTGTTTAAAGTCAAGCAACGTGAGATTTGTACTACCTATACTCTACTATATTCCCCAACCACTATTCCCTACATTGGCGCATATACAAACACTATCGTATTGACAGAAATGGCCACAAATTCCCTACATGGTATCACTATATGGAACACTATTACAGAGAACAAAAATATCCCCTGATCACTGTCCCCTACATTGGCACATATATAGAACACTAATCTTTATTCCCTACACTGTCGCACTATATAGACTGTTATCACAGGAACAGAAATGACCACTAATCTCTATTCCCTACACTGAAGCACTATATACAGTATAACATTATTACAGGGAAGAGAAATGGCCCCAAATCACTGTTGCCTACATTAAAGCGCTATATAGAACACTACTATAGGAACAAAAGTGGCCCCTAATCAGTACCCCCTTCACTGGAACACTATGTTAGGGACAGAAATGCCCTAATCAGTCTTCCCTACATTAGATCACTATATAGAACACTATTACAGGAACAGAAACAGCCACTAATCTGTATTCCCTAAAACGGAACACCATTTATAACACTATTATACGAACAGAAATGGCCACTAGTCAGTATTCCCTACATTAGAGCACTATATACAAGACTATTGTGGGAACAAAAATGGCCCCTCATTGTTATTCCCTACATTGAATCAGTCTATGGGAAACTATTACAGGGAACCAAAACGGTCACGAATCAGTATTCCCTACATTACATCACTGTCTAGAATCACTATTATAGAAGACAGAGATACGTCGTAATCACTGTTCCCTACACTGTCTGCCTAATTACTATTCCCTACATTAAAGCAGTCTATAAAACACTATCACACGGGACCAAAATGGTCACGCAATTCCTCCAATGGAGCACTACACAGAAACACCTTTACAGAGAACAGAATTGGCCCCTAATCACTATTACCCACATTAAAGCAACCAATGAAACACTATCACAGGGCACCAAAATAGTCACTAATCACTACTGGCCACAATGGAGCACTATACAATAACACCTTTACAGAGAACAGAATTGGCCCCCTATTCACTATTTTGAACACTAACTTTCAACAGGTTCACTTCCAAAACACAAGTACACTATATAGAGAACAAGGCATTAGGACACAGTGTAAATGTGATAGCTGTAATATCTGTCTCTGTATAGGACATTACCTTTTGCTGAGCATCTTCAGGCCTAAGGCGGTCTCTGGGTCGAAGCTTAGCTGTTGACTGGACATCAGGAGCCACATGCAGCTTATCTTTTGCCACTACGTCCGTCTCCAGAAGAGGCCCTTCCATCTCTTTCCCTGCTACCTTCTCCTCTCCAGCTTCTGTTTGGACTGCGTCCACCTTAGAATCCACCTGTGTTCCGTCGGAGGAGTTCTTCACTTGTTCAGGCCCTCCACTCTCGCTTTCCAACACTTCTTCTTGTTGACCTTCTGGCTTTTCCACCTTCCCCTCATTTACTTCTACATCCTTCTCCTCACTGTTACCTTCTTTCCCTTCAGCTTCAGCATCGGCACTTCTCTCTACACTCCCTTTATTTCCCCCGCTGTCTTCTTCCAGGTCTTCATCTGTCTTCCTCACCCTCAGTACACTTTTCTCCCTGGCCGTGTTGTTTGTGAACTCCTCCGGCTCGTCCCCCTCCTCGAGAATGAGAAGGGGCTCCAGCTGCTCCTCCGCTGGGCTTTCGCCTTTGACCTCCGGGCAGTCCATGTCAGCGTCCGCCGATGTGTCCCTCAGTCATCCAGCAGATATGGGAACCTCGAGTAAGTTAGAGTTTAGGGAATTCTTATTTTGAGATTTTTGAAATACAAGGCAAGTGGGAACGTAGCTGTTGTGTTTGCTCTAGTATGTGTTTTGAATGCATTCAGTAGCATAAATATTTATACGGTATGTTGCCAAGCTGCTCAATAATAAGATAATTCCAAAGTCCCAGAGGTTTCATATTTCATATTTTGCTTACTCCACATGACAGTTTGAATGATGTTATGTCAGATATGTTAAACTGGCGTTCCGGCCTAAAATGATGATATTTTTGTTATGTTATGTATTACTCAGCAGCACAGCATTTCATTCCCAACAGTTTGATGGGATTCACATTGTTTTCAGGTATTTGGTCAACAAATACCCAGCATGCATCACAAACAAATTCACACAAACAACATGAACCAATGGGAATCCAACACAGGCGTCAACCGATCGAATCACAAATAAGAGCCAGCTCTTTCAGCTCCAAAACCGGCTTTCCCTTATGTAACACGGTTCCAGTTTTTAGTTCCCAAAATTGGTCATGTTGTCCATATTAGCAATCTATCATTACCTATCATTAAAACCTGAGTGTGCCTAATTAACTGTAGCCTAATTAATTAATTGTGCACTATATTTGTTACTTAAAAATGTACTTGAGTGAGACCTCAGATAGTTTCAATGGATGAATCACAAGATGGGTCATATGCAGGCATATCCAAAGTGCGAAGGGGGTCATGGGGTCTGGGACCTTCTAATTAACTTCTAATTAACATCCAAATTTTGAAAGGGGAGGGTGGGAAATAAACTCATGACGATCAGCAGTCATGGGCTGGAGGTCAGGAGCAGCCTTGGTATCGATCCCCTGAACCGAAGGACACTACTGAAGTGCCCCTGAGCAAGGCACCTAACCCC
The DNA here is from genome assembly GCA_034552555.1 of Semaprochilodus insignis. Lineage (NCBI taxonomy): Eukaryota > Metazoa > Chordata > Actinopteri > Characiformes > Prochilodontidae > Semaprochilodus > Semaprochilodus insignis. The sequence continues at coordinate 21,668,088 of CM067497.1, forward strand.
AACTGCTGCCCGGGTGCCTTGGATAGGGTTGCCCACCGCTACAGTGTGCTCACTGCCCCCTAGTGTGTGGGTGTTTCACTGCACGGATGGGTTAAATGCCGAAGTTGAATTCCTCTGTGTGTAAGCATAATTGGCAAAAATGGTTCAATCTAATTTAAAAGTTTGTTCACCCACCAATCAGTGAGCTTCTGTTTTTGTATTCTTAACCAACTAGAGCTGCAACACTGCTCTGCACTGCAGGGTGGCGCTGTAGCAGACTGGTTCACCCAGTGGGACCTTCATAGCCTGGGAGCTGTAAAAAAAAACTTTAATATGTCTTAAAATATCTGTAAATCTTAAAACTTGCCCACTTTTCTACAAGACTGGGTGGAAAGAGCGAACTGTTACTGATTTCTCAAACTAAATAAGACGAGGAGATGAGTAAAACCTCAGTAAACATCTAGAACACTGTATGACCAAAGTGGAAAAGAGTATTTCCATAAGAAGAGCTGGTGAACCAATCAGCATCACTATGATGAGCGAGTTGACAGCCCACCAGCCCACTGGAGAAGCCAAACAACAAGGGACCCCCCCCCCCCAAATATATCAGGGGGTATTTCAAACACTGGGCAAATCCATCAACCAATCAAAGACGGGTAAATGTCAAAAGTTAGAGGAACTAGTGAGGCACACTTGGACACATGGCTAAGAATTACAAGAAAAGCACCAAGAAGAAAACCGGACAAACACAAAAAGGAGCAGGTGTTGGATAATAAGGGTGTGTAGCCAGATTGTTCCATGGAAAAAAGCCGGCTCAACAAGCGGACTCGTTCGCGAACAACACTAATGTATTAATGTATGCTAACACAAATTGTTACACATTAGTGTAATTCAAAGTGTAAAGCCAAATTCTTTATTTAGCACAGAGGCTAGTTTTTACCCTTGCTAACGTTAGCTGTTAGCTTGAATTATTTGTCCTGTCTTCTTAGCTATTTGACTAATCCACTCTATGTCCATCTTGGCAGTAACGTTAGCCGTGTTAGCTTCCGACTTCGATTTCGCCTTGTGGCCCAATGCTGGCATTAATGTTGTTGGGCCAGATTTGGGCCGAATCCATTAGTTGTACTCACTTTTCAGTGTTTGGACCAGATTTAGGCCGGTGTGCTTTCCTTCCCTATTGAATGTTCTTTCTTCCAAGATCCACCCCAAAATAGTTAGTTGTTTTAGTAGTAAGCTCCTCCCACCTTCAAGTTACATCACAAGAAGGGGGCTTTTCTAGCCTTTAAACAGAAAAGGTCTTATTCTGGAGTCCACTACGGCACCGCTGTAGAGCGCAATTAATCACGTTTATGGCAGATTCTTTTTTCAGCATAACCGGAATGTCCCTTTAAGAGAACAGCGACAACGAAAAAATATCATGATCATTGCACAACACTGCCAAAACGCTTGCAAAATAAGACTACGGAAGAAACACTGAAGTTTAAAGTCAATAGAGGTGAACTAAGCAAGTCGGTCTATGGCGCTTGTATCGAATTGAAAACCTCCTAAAAAGCTGAGCACACTTTTTAGGCCCTCTTACCTTCTTCCACACCTACAGAAGCTGAAATTAGGTCCTCTGAATTGTAGATGGTGTGTATATCCCTCATCGGATTCACCTCCTGGAGCAAACCCAAAACAGCTGCTTCATATCTAACGCTAACCTGCCAACTTTTTTCCCCCCTCTGAAAAGAAATTAATAGAAGAGGTGAAAGCAGACACGGTGTCTGTGTGGAGCCGTTCAGTTTCACACTCTTGACTACCGGGTTTCTTCCTGTTCCTTTCTCAACCCCTGACCCACCCCTATCGACATGGCCCGTATTTTTCACAAACTCATGGAATCATTTCTTTACTGTGGGAGGAAAAAAGAAAGGCAGATTGCTCTTAACGGGAAATAAAGGGACTTCTGTTTAGGACTTGACACGAGGCTGTTTGAGAGGACAACGTCAAATATAGGCATGAATTTGTGCCTGAATTTTGTTCATACTTGACAGCCCACTTGCTAGAAACGGCGGCATGTTGAAACTAGCTGCCTGTTTGTTTGACAGCGGCAACAGAACCTGTGGTTTTGCAGACTTCCTGTTGTCTGCCAGCAAAAAAGAGAACCACGCTGTAAGACAGAGGCGAGCAGTGCTAAGATGGGGCTGAATGTAAAAACTATAAATCTTTAGAAGGAGGATTCCACTTATTAAAAAAAAAAACCTGCTTCATTGAGTCATTATGGCGTAAACAAAGTCATTCACACCATTCGGATGTGACTTGGTTAACTGCAGATAAAACTGATTTCTTTGTACGTGTTTACAACACAAATATATAGCCATTTTATTGCGACCCACAATAATCACCGAGCCTACATATGCCTTCTGAGTTTTTATGTGTAGTGTCAATGCAGTGTCAAGTGTCAAAGGTAAATTTTATTTGAGACCATTTTTGAGGCCACTTTTTTTGTCTTAAAATCATATTTGCACAGCTACTATAAAACAAAGTCTCATTTATAACTTCTCAAATGTATTAAACCTTGTTTTAAGTATGATCATACACCGGAGTGGCTTATAAAACCTGTATTACAGTAACCGAGATGATGGTATTTCAGATGGACAGAAAGCACTACTACCTACACAGCAGAGAGTTCTGGGATCCACTGATTATGGGCTTTTATACACAAGTGTTGGTTGAGTCCCAGAATGATGTTAGGCAAGGGCAGCCCAAACAGGGCCAGAATCTATACAGCTGCCTACGGTTTCGGCAGGTGTCTATATTTGCTAAAATTTGCCTGACCTACTTGTGCGCCACATTCTTGGGTTTGTTTGGCTGCGGTTCCAAAATCTGGCCCAAACACTATAAAAAGTGAGTAGAACTAAGGGATGTGACCCAAATCTGACCCAACAACATTCATGCCAGAATTGGGCCACATACATTAGTTCTACTCACTCACTCTGTCTGCAGGACAAGTGAGCCAGACAAGTGTTGCTAACTGGGTACAGATTACCCAGACAGCAGACCGCTGGTTGAGTACCAGACAGATGTTAGGCATGCAGGCCACAATAGGGCCAGAATCCATACAGCTGCCTTCAGTTTCACCTCATGTCTATATTTGTGGCCCAATGCTGGCAGTAATGTTGTTGGGCCAAATTCAGGCCACAAGCATTAGTTTTACTCACTTTTCACATATTGTTTGGGACGGATTAAGGCCAAGGACCCAGCCACATACTGGGCTAGAACAAACCTAAGGATATGATCCATAAAAGGCCAGAAAAAGTTTTCTAACCTGGTGCAGACTAGCCAGATACAGCTGCAACAATTTGGCCTTGTGTCTATGTTTGTGGCCTAATTCTAGCATGAGCGTTGTTGGCTAACAATGTAGTTGAGTCAGATTTAGGCCACATTCTTTACTTTCACTTTTTAGGGCCAGATCTATATACTGGGCCAGAACAAACCCAAATTTTAACTTGGTATTGACTCCCAGATAGCAGACAGTTCTGGGCTAGTTTGGGCTTTCCTACATAAGTGTTGGTTAGATGTTAGGGCCAAATGGTGAACAACTTCATATGCTTTTGTCTCATCCCAAACAAACGCAAGGACGTGGGCCAGACTAACTGGATTTTAAACAGATAATGACTTCACCATTCGATGATAGGTGAGAAGCAAGCCCGATATCTGGATAAAAAATAGCAAATGTCACCTCAGAAAGAATGGACACTTGTAGAAGTAAGTGCCTTGTCCTTTAACCCTCTGGAAATAACCTCATAGTGTTGGTCTACCAGGAGAAGCAGGCTTTTGCAGTGCAGCTACACGGGTCTATATTAAAGATTCTTGACACCATTATCGTTTTTTATTGTCCTTCCAGTGCCTTCAATCGCTAGGGGACCCCAGTGTGGCTATCCACAGGAGGGTGTGTGAGTGTACTGCTGCCACATATCTAGCTGGCTAGTTAGATTAATGTGCCGCTCAGGATGTTGCAGCAGCAGCCTATTACAGGCAACGGGCCCAATCCAAGCCGGGGGATCGGGTTGAACGCTCACCCAGGAATGCATCCCCTAAACCCGGTGCATCCACAGCATCGCCCCGACGGCGAGTCGGGCCTGGAAGGGGCAGAAAACGGCCACGAAAACCGAAGAGACATTGGGGACATTCTGCAACAAATCATGACAATTACTGACCAAAGTCTAGACGAAGCTCAAGCAAAGTGAGTAGAAATTAAAAGGCGTTTGGCTCCGTGCCCGGAAAACAAAAGTTTGGCGAGAGAGCTAACGTAGCGCTAACGCTAACTTAGCCAGCTTTTGTGGACATGTATGTATGCTTTTAAAGCGCTGACATGTTACTAAAAACAAGCCAAAATCGATTTAACTCGTATTTAATCGGGTGAAATCAACTTGACACGTTTATAGAGCGAGGAACACTGATTTCCAGCCACGTTAAACCAAGCAGCTGCATTGTTTACATTGATGTTGTTGTTAGCTCGCTGGCTACCGAGTCCACAAAGAGCTTGTTTGTGAGCTTGTCAGACTAATTCTAGATTTAAATGAGTATGCATTCTACAGAATAGCTTCTTTATTCAACAACTTAACAATACAGACGTTAAAAGGCAAATTGGGAAACGTTTCTAAGATCCAAACACTCTTTTAGCGACGCAGCTAGCTAGTTGTCTGTATCCTGCTAACAAGGTAGCTAGCTAGCTAATACAAATCGCTAGCTATATTCCCGGTTAAGACAACTAAACAACGTAAAACCCCGCCGCATGCGTCATTTAACATCGGAATTCACTCCCATGAGGGATATAATGTGGTTTTGATGTGAATAGTGCTGGTTATTAAGCTAGTTTAAGCATGCTATCCGGCTAGCTAGTTAGCGGTTGGCTAACGCAGGTTTTGTCTGTTTTCCTCCCGCAGAAAGCACGCGTTGAACTGTCATCGGATGAAGCCGGCTTTGTTCAGCGTGCTGTGTGAAATTAAAGAGAAAACCGGTGAGTTTGTTTATTTAACTCTGCGTTTCGCGCAAAGCCCCAACTTCAGCCGGGGGGGAAAAAGTTGCTGGCTGAATTTGGATCAGGCCGTCAGCGAGCGGAGCGGCGCCGCCATGTTGAGCTGCGCGCTTCAGAACAAAGCGAGAAATTCAGCCTCACCGTAAAAGAGATAACGCTAATAAACCTGTCTTTCCTCCGCAAACCCCTCACTTTCACCCATCTGTCACACTGTATCCGCACGCTGCTTTTAGCCGCTCGCTTTCACGCCACGCAGCTAACATCTATGCGGGCTTGTGTCGCTAAACGAGAGCGCCTGTTTGCGTACATTAACTAGATTAGGAAAAGTTAGTTTGGGGGAAACTTGATTAAACTCTGTCTGGTATTTATAACGGTGTAGTAAATGCGTTATTAACACTGTGTTACACATGCAGTTTGTACTTGTTCAGCTCACTTTAACTCACTGCAGTGTATATGTGTGTGTGCATGTACAGCATTTATGGCTTTGACTGAACTCAGGTTTATTACCCATCAATGCACATCAGGCTTTCTTCTAGCCACAGCTCTTTCTGTTGTTCTCTTATGCCCCCCTTATTAATAACTCATAACGACATGCTTTAAGTGGTGAAGTTATGTAATTTTTTTATTAATGCAACATCTGCAAATCATTGCAGTATACACTGTCAAACATCGTACAAACTGTATTTATAACACTGTAGTTAATATGTTATTAACAGTGTTATAAATGCAGGTTTATTATTAATGATTATTAAAACGGTGGGATTGTATATTCTTATTTCATTCTGTAACTTCTGTAAAATACTAATTTTCACACTGTCAAGTTTGGTTCCGATGCCCTCAGAGAGATCTTATCGAACATCCGAATAGTTCTAGTTACCACATTGGACTTTTTGGACACAGTGGAATTTTTGTCTCATTATTTCTGCATTATAAAACCATTAAGATGTTTTCAGAGCAGTTTGGTGAAAAATACTCGTCATGACTGACCGTTATGAATATGCCACCTGATGTCTGAAACAGGTTTAGGCTTAAAATGAGTTCCAAATAATCCATTTATTTTAATCCTGTGATGGCGGAGGGGTGCACGTAGAGTCTTGTGAGGCAAAATAGTCCCCGAAGGAAACCTGTTTTTGAGCTTTATGACAATTTTACTATCATTATCGTTGCATATAAGAACTCAGAAGACACAAGTAGGTTCGCTGGTGGGTTTAAGGCTCAGTATAGGAATCTAAGCCTGTAACTGTCTCTCCAGCTAACTTCTGACTGAACCGTACCTAATGGCGTTCAATACAGCTGTGATCAGATTTGGCATGGACTGGACGAGTTTCTGGATGTAGGCCACATCAGTGTTCAGACACTCTTGCTTCAAAGAATTGTGCAGTTGGGCCAGATTTGGTAGATGCCTTCCCTGGCGTTGTACTCGTTGCTCCAGGTAGTCCCGCTGAGAGGATTCAAATCTGGGGATTTTGTGGGCCAGTCCAGATGTGTGAATGCTCCTGAATGTTCGTCATGCCGGTCAGTCACATTTGCAGCCCTGTGAACGTAAGACTTGTCATCTTGGAATACAGGGATAGGAATGTTATGTTCGTCGGTAAGATGATGATGATGATGAGCAAAAAGGCAAAACCTGGTTGTTCCAGCAGCTCAGTGTAGGTACTGTGGTTCAAGCTTACTGTAACCTCAACCATGGAACCCATTTGCACATGATTAAACCACCCCCAGAACATCACAGAGGGGGCCTATTTTTCGTCCTGGGAGCTTAGTTGATGCAGTTACAGTAAAGGTAGGTAGAGTCACGGATAAACTAGTGTTAAAGGCCCCAAACTGGCCCCAAACTGTGTTCATTTTTCCCTAGTTTTGATGTCATGTGTAAACATTTGTTTCAAAATTTACCAGTCTGTAAATACTACATATATGGAAACTACATAGTCGAGTCACATTATTATGACCACCAGCTAATATCCAGAGTAACCAGCGTATGCAGTTTGGCGGGGATGGCAGCTAGATGGGCTGGGAGTGACTCAGTAAGGTCCTGGTAGGTTGTAGGTTGAGTTTAGCCATGCTGACTGCATTGCATCCCGCAGCTGCTGCAGGGTACGTGGGGGAGGATCCATAGAGTGAACACGACGATTGAGGTGCTCCCACAGATGCTCAACTGGGTTCAAGTCTGCGGCATTAGGGGATCAGGGTGGTCCCTGCTTGGAAGTCTTGGTCATGCTCTTCCAACCAATGTCGGGACATATCTAGCTGTGTGACATGTCACATCGTCTTGCTGGAAGATCCCATCCGCCCCGGGGAAGACCATCTGCATTTATGGATGTACGTGAACCGCAAGGATGGATTCATATCCAAATGTACAGCCTACCGCACACCTTATATACCCACCAAGCTAGCTCACAACACGTGACTTCCTTCACGAGCCAAAGTAGGAAGTGGTCATAATAATGTGACTCGACTGTGTAAACCTGCTTTGAATTTACTGCTTTTTGTGACATCACAGAAATCAACACATTTACATATGCAACCGTGTCCAGCCTGCAGCACTTTACTCCGCCAGTTAACAGAGAAGTTCTGAGAAGTGGTTTAGCCCAGACTACTACTGTGCATGAGGTTTAGAACAGAGCAGAGTTCTGAAACGTCATAAATGCTGCCAACTCATACAGTCAGCGATGCCATTAGATGCCTAAATCTAATGTGTGTATGAAGCACTGCCTGCTGAGGATCCTGTGTTTGGCTGTTGTGTGAATGCTGCATAGACGGATCCTTTGCTGCCTCACACATCCCATAATACTATGTGTTAGAGCCAATTTGGTTAGGAAGAGTAGAGCAGAAGACACAAGCTCCGACACAGTGGAGAAGACTGCCTTCTAAGGAGACAGCGCAGGCAGCAAGGCATCGAGACAGCTGCCGTCAGTTTCTGACAGAGCCGTAATCAATCTTTGAGGCGCTGTAACATAAACAGCCAGTTTAGTTTTAAGGGATGAAGAGGGATTGCAAATGGTCACGTGAAAACGAATTAGGACCATGATTGGTACAAACGTCATAAGCAGACTTAATAAAAACGTGCATGAAAATCGCAGGATATGGGCCCATTAAGTTCTTATAACAGTGTAGTAAATGCGTTATTAACACTGTGTTACACATGCAGTTTGTACTTGTTCAGCTCACTGCATGTAACTCACTGCAGTGTGTATGTGTGTGTGCATGTACAGCGTTTATGGCTTTGATTGAACTCAGGTTTATTACCCATCAATGCACATCAGGCTTTCTTCTAGCCACAGCTCTTTCTGTTGTTCTCTTATGCCCCCCTTATTAATAACTCATAACGACATGCTTTAAGTGGTGAAGTTATTATTTTTGTTAATGCAGCATCTGCAAATCATTGCAGTGTACACTCCCCAACATCGTACAAACTGTATTTATAACACTGTAGTTAATATGTTATTAACACTGTTATAAATGCAGGTCATTGGTTGAATGCAGGTTTATTATTAATGATTATTAAAACAGAGGGATTATATTCTTATTTCATTAAAGTAACTTCAGTTTTACACAGTCGAATATGTCAAGGTTGGTTCACACGCCTTCCGAGAGATGATCTTATCGAACATCCGAGTTGTTCCAATTACCACATTGGGCTTTTTGGACACATTGGAATTTCTGCGTTATGAAACATGTATTCAGAAAAAACTCAATCTTTGATGGACTGTAACATAAACAGCCTGTTCAGTTTTAAGGGATGAAGAGGGATTGCAAATGGTCACGTAAAAACGAAAACATCATAAACAGACTTAAGATAAAAACATGCGTGAACATCGCAGGATATGGGCCCTTTAAGTAACGGCTGCCTCGATGCTCTTTTTCAGGTCTGTCCATGAGAAATACCCAGGAGGAGGAGCCACAGGACCCACAGCTTGTGCGATTGGACAACATGCTTCTGGCCGAAGGCGTGGCCGGCCCAGAGAAAGGGGGTGGAGCTGCCGCAGCCGTCTCTGCGGCGACCAGCTCTGGGGGCATGTCGCCGGACAGTTCTCTGGAGCATTCGGACTACAAACAGAAGCTGAGCCAAATCCGCACAATATACCACACAGAGCTGGAGAAATATGAGCAGGTACGTTTCGGCCTGTCAGCCATCAATCACGGCCCCCCACAGCTGCCCGCTCTCAGGCTATGTTTAGACGGCGGCCTCTAATGCGCCACATTTGTTTTCGTGTTTGGTTTATTCCATTAAATACATGGAAAGTAACACACAAGCATTCAAGTCTAATTATTATTAAATAAATAAGATTTAATACGATTTTTTAAGGTTAAAAATAAGTAGTACTGGTTATGAGATACCTTAAACATGATAGCTGACTCATTTTACTTTGGTAATCTGAATTCCTCATGCGGTCTGCTTCTTGTTTTGCTGAAAATCATGCACGTCATGAAAATCAGTGTGGACCAAATGCAAATGGCCAAGATCAGCTTTTTCATATACAATCAATCAGTCAATCAATTGACCTTTATTTTCTCTCGGAAGTACTTTGAAGGGTGACCCTTATTTTCAGTGCAGCCTAGCATTTACATCTTAAAGGGACTGAACAACAGAAATTAAAATGGTTAAATCAAAATAACCATATAAACAATTTGACAGTCAAATCAAGCAAAGAGTTTAAATATAAATGAGATTTAATAAAGAAAGGCAAAAATAAGTAAAACCAAAACAATAAAACCCATTAATAAGATTTCAACATAGAAGGATAAATAGGTCTCAAAAAAATTAAAATAAAAGTTAAAATTAAAGGATTATAAAAACTACTAAAGATGAAAGAAAGCAGTAGGGTTGAGGTCTTATACAAATAGCAAAAAAAAAAAATTATAGTAGGAACAGTGAAAGGCTGAAATGACTAAAAATGATAAAGGAAATATTAAAATATGAACCTGTCTGTACCTGCCTCAGTGCTAGAAGTGGCTGCTGATCTGTGTACATAAT
>CM067497.1:21678158-21693599 GCA_034552555.1 Semaprochilodus insignis
GGGTGGGTGGGGGTAATTTGTGGGTGGGGGGGGTGATGATCACTACCTTTCATATCGTAGTCAAAACATTTCCAGAATTAACTACACAAGTCAGTTGGAAGCATTAAAAAGTGGCAGATATACAAAACATGGCAGTCTGCAAGCAAAGCAGGAACACTCATCTGCATACGTGCGTGTGTTTATTTTCCAGGCATGTAGTGAGTTCACGACTCACGTAATGAACCTCCTGCGGGAGCAGTCGCGCACACGGCCCGTTTCCCCACGCGAGATCGAGCGAATGGTGGCCATCATACACCGCAAGTTCAGCTCCATCCAGACCCAGCTGAAACAGAGCACGTGCGAGGCTGTCATGATCCTCCGCTCCCGCTTCCTGGATGCCAGGTGTGTGTCTATGTTTAGACGCAGTGTGCATGTGCACTACTGTAAATATTTACACCCTTTACGAGTATCCAGGGTTCACTGCACCGCACAGATTCACACTGCTCCACTACGTTGAGAACACATAAAGCGGTGGTGTAAATCACCTAAATGTAGTCAGTCAGCCGAGACATGTCTGATGGCCAAAATCTGTGTGTTAAATTTTACACTAAAGCTAAAGGGCTGATTTAACTGATAACACCAGTGTAGCATTGTGGAAACGGGGGCAAGTACACTCATCATCTAAAGAACAGCTGCACCCAGAAGGAGGTGTGGTGTGGCAGTGCTGTTGGGAAGGAAGATAAAGATTACCAGGATCAATAAATGATGATACATTTAGACTGATATGATCAATATTTATTGAGCTACACATACAGAAGTAGTGTCTTTCAGTATGGCGTCGGGCCACCATGTTTGCTAACCCAGCGTCTCGGCATGGAGCTGTAGAGGTTCCTAATGGTGTCCTGTGATAATCCATCCCATGCAGCTTGAATATTCTCACACAGTTCCTGCAGATGGTGCGGTAGGGGTGGAGGTGGAGGGACACTAGGCCATCTGGACGTGTGGCGCGTGACAACACGCAGCTATTCTTTGATGTTGAGCGTAGAACCTTTTTTTCTTTAGTATGAGATGATGTGATTTCTAGAAGGCTGTTTTCTTACATCTGTTGCCTGTTTGAATCCCGGCAGGCGTAAAAGGCGCAACTTCAGCAAGCAGGCCACAGAGGTCCTAAACGAGTATTTCTACTCTCACCTCTCCAACCCGTACCCCAGCGAGGAGGCAAAAGAGGAGCTGGCCAAACAGTGTGGCATCACTGTGTCTCAGGTAGCTTTCTGGTGGCAGCACCTCCTTTGTTTTCTGCTCGTACCTCTCTCGTTCTCAGTTGGTTCTCTTTACATATGGCCTTTTTTCTTTCGTCACAGTTTGAAATACAAGTCCAGCTTAAATTTGAGCATTAGTTCATACACGTAAACTCACTGTTGATAGTTGTCTGTTTTAAACAATACAGGAAAAAGTGGATTCCTGTATTATTCCAATTCCATTTATTGTGCCCACATCACCCAACTGAGTACTAGCACTTTGCAGTAGCTTTGAGTTTCATTTTGGCTCTGGGCTATAACAGGTGTCCAACTGGTTTGGCAACAAGAGGATCCGCTACAAGAAGAACATCGGCAAGTTCCAGGAAGAGGCCAACCTTTATGCCATGAAGACAGCCATGGGGGCCACACAGAGAGAGGGGTCTCCACACACTCCAAACTCTACCGGTTAGTTTTGACCCCAAACCACACCATACGGGGGCTTAGTGAAGTCATTCTGTTCTTGTTTTTCAGACGCCAACAACGATCTAGCTTCTGTTGCACTGTAGTCACCTCACAATAGAAATCCTAAAATCAACCCGAAATCAAACCAGACCGAACAAAATCAGCAATGTGGGTGGTTTGACTAAGGGTCCCCAAAATGTAGCATATGCCTGTCGCAGTATATCTCACTGATGCTATGTTCAGCTTCTGCTGTAAAATGACAACAGTAAAATGCATATTGAGCATGTGTGTATTTTTTCCCCCCATCCATCTGTACCATCGCACGCAAACACACACCTCTCACAGGCTCAGGGTCCTTCTCGCTCTCAGGGTCAGCTGATCTCTTCCTTGGAGTTCCTCCCGTGAATGGAGAACAGCCTGGCTACCACATGGGAGCTCAGGTTAGACCTTTTTAAATGTCATTTTTCGAGGTGGATCATCCTGGGTTGCATGGTGTCATTCCAAATGCATGCAGGCATGTGTGCGTGCACGTTGAACCATTGCTGTGTTTTGTGTACGCAGTGGCTTAAGATACATTACAGCGTGTTTCAGTCCTGTATCTATATTTTGCATCTGTAACATGCAATTGATGACCACACATGAACTTTTCTCCACTCATTATCAAGGCACAGTGCAGTGCCAGCTAGATTGTTGCCCATGGTAGCAGAAATGAATCCTGTGTGAATATGAAAAAGGTCACCGTTGCATCTGTGCGAAAGGCCGCATCGTGTAGTAGGTGCTAATGCTCATTGACAGTGCCGTCAAGTATTTGTTGTCAGCCATTCGTGAATTATTCTCACTATGTGTGTTGTGTGCAACACCGAACGTTTCTGAAATGCCCGATTGGGCTCAAGTCGGGTGAACATGCAGACCACACTATTCGCTGGAACTCTACCGAATGTTCCTCGAACCGACTGTGGTCAGCTTGGGTCAGATGGCACTGTGAGATATCCTGCTGGAAGATTCCACCATTGTTCAAGCACTGAAACTTAGCTGGCACCGGTCAGAATCGTGTTTAGATGGACCAGTGGACCTAACCCACACCCACACCAGTATGGAACCACCGCCAGCCAACACAGTGACTTGCTGACAACTGGGGTTCATGGCTTCATGGTGTCTATACCACACCCACCCCTACCATCAGCCCGAAACAACTGGTGCCATGACTCATCGGACCACGCCAGTTGTTGCTGCGCTGGTCTGCGGGTGCATGTGGGGCCTCCTGCGTTGAATGTGGATGTAATTTCTGCCAGAGTTGCTTGTCTGTTTGCACGAGTAATTCTAGCCAGATGCTGCCAGTCACAATCAGTAAACACCCATGGGCGGCCACTGCGCTGTCCTGCTGTGGATCAGGGAATGTTAAATGCTTGGTGATGATGGAATGTCCCATCTGTCTGGCACCCACTATCATGTCTGGTTTGAACTTCGACAGTTCACACCACCTTGCCATAAGCACACTGACCAGTGTTCAACCATCCCATGACTTGGTATGTCGTTAGTCAGTCACTTGTTTTCACTTGTTTTAGTATTAGATGCTCAATAACAAGATGAATATGCAGAGTCATGATTGTAAGAGCCATGATTGCTCGGGACAGTGTTTGATTTTTGTCGGTGGTGATTGACTGTGTGCTACAGATGCTGGAGTATTCTGTTAGCTAATCATGCAAAATAGAGTTGTATGTATGTATGTATGTATGTCTGTGTGTGTGTCTGTGTGTGTGTGTGTGTGTGTGTGTGTGTGTGTGTGTGTGTGTGTGTGTGTGTGTGTGTGTGTGCGCACACTTAAACTTCCTTGTCCTCTCTCTCTCTGGTAGGACTCTCAGTCCCGCTTTTCAGAAAGACTCTATAGTCCCAGAGAGAGCCGGGTGAGGATCTCATTTCACGGATGCTCTTACCTGTAGAGTCATGAAGGTGGAGTCTAGCTCATATGAATACACTCGGACTGATCATTCCGGGTAAAGAAGTACTCCCAGCAACATTCAGATTAATCTCTATCCGCTGCATCTGTAGGGCACAGTCAGTTACCATGCATGACAGGTTCAATGCAGAACAAAAAAGAACAGCCTGTGTTAATTAACTGTGCGGTTCTGCAGATGGACATTAGGTTGAAAAATGCGGACGTATTTCTTTACAAGCTAGTTGGGTGTTGCACAGATTTGTATGCTTAATGACTATACGTTTTTCTGTATGCAGGTAGTGGGGAGTGGTAACCTGCTGCATTTACTCAGTTACAAGTACTTACGTTTCTCTGGGTCTCTGCTAGGTCTGTCACAAGCTTAATATTTTAGCTGACAGGGGCCAAAGAAGTCATTTTTTCATTGCATGCAGCTATTGAAGTGGAAATGATCTGATTAGCAGTCCATACTGCTACCACTCCCAACTGACGACCACTGCTCAAACTCAAATAGAGTCGCAGTCAAATGCCAAGTTGACCACATCCACTACAAAGAACAGCCTTAAATATGGCTGCAAATATGGCCGTTTCTATTTATGTGCTGAATTTAACATATTGGGAAAAAATAAAACATAAGCTTCAGCACTGGCCACTTTTATGTTTCATCCTCAGTATGGTAGTTAACTAAGTAAACTGTGTGCATTAAAAGTTGCATTGGAAGTTCGTTCTTTGTAGAGGAGTGTTGACTTATCGGCACTTGGCCGGCCAAGCTTTTGCATAAAAATGCTTGTCCCGATATCCCGACTCCTAACTGGCTGTCTAAATTGCTTTCTGTGGGCATACTGTTCACGCTAATGAATCTGGATCTGTTGCAGCCACTAAATCTACCCAGTTCCAGCACATCACACTCATTTCTCATTTAAGCCACGCCCCATTTCCTCTGTTCTGGGTTCAGTTTGATATCGAGATCATTTTAATGATCTCCAACCGTACTTCTGGGTAAATTCTATTAGTCTAGCCAGTGAATTAAAGTGAATTATAGTAACATTATGGGCTACATTAGCAAATTAGCTTATTTGAAATGCACAAATGCACACTGTCATCAGTCTGCAGTCAGTGTTCTTTCCACTAGTCGTCTGAATTTAGTAGAATTGCTCCCCAAATATCTGAATGCCACCCCAGAGTATGCTGTGAGAATAACATTCTCATGGCAAGGTTCAGTTTCCTAACTAGCTGGTTGCTCAGCCTCATTTTCATGCATACACACCCTACATATTCATCAACCTGTACATTTTTAGACCTGATTTTGGAATATAGCTTGCCCATGACTAGGGTCTACTGTAGTCACCTCTGGGTTTGTTCACTGGGGTTTGGAATAGTGGATGGAAAAGGACTTTTAGGGTAAACATGTATTAAGAAGTCATAACACATTGGAACTTTTCCATGACAGCCATTGACTGACTGACTTTTGCTGTTTCACTGTTGTTTGCGTGTAAAGCTCTTCCCGTTCCTCTGTTTTCATGATGGAACTGCTACAAAAATCCAAAGTTGTAAATACCTTAAATTAATGGTTTGACAAAAAATCAGAACAAAGATTTGCATTTACTCCAGGAGAAATGTGGGCTCCAAATTTGGCTTCTCTAGGTTAGAACTGGAGCGATGAGGCTGATATTACTAACAAACACTAGAAGTCAATAGTCACCCAAATAGCCTTAATCGTTTCTGTGAAAATACACCACCAAAACCACAGACCGCATCCAGGAGTTCACCCAGGTCACATTAGCATTGCAGAGGTGGTTTAGGACACGGTCTTACTTAACTATGACTTACTGAAATAGCGGTCAGCCACTTTAGACAACAGGGTCTGTATAGGTCATAGTTAGTTACTGAGCTCTAAACCACATCAGCAAAGCCAGATCCATCCTAATGAAGACCGGGATGCAGTTAGAGCTGGTTTAGAATAGGATATATATTTACACAAAGGTTTTGGGTGACTATTGACTTCTGGTGTTAGCAACCTTAGCCTCATAGCTGTAATTGTGCACCCCAAACACGTCTCAGCAGATCGACTACATCTAAGCCGAAGTGGTAAATGACTTAGTGGTGAAGATGGTGATTTATCGCTGATCCATTCCTTTGAGGCAAGTGCTGCGGACAAGCGGTCACTGACATGGCGGTTGCGTTCTGTCTTTCTCTTTGCGTGTATGCGCTAGACTAACGGGAACTGGCAGGAGCAGAACACGCCTCCCTCTCCACCTGGAAGCGAACACTCGGATAACTCGGACTGATGGGCGCCTCGGGGAGAGAGATCTGGACGTAGGAGAAGACGGAAAGAATGATGGTCACTCTTCTGCCCAAGTGCAGTTTTGTTTTGTTGTGGGTTTTTTTTGTTTGTTTGTTTTTTAATCAATACGCGCGTTATTGATTATTGTACATCATACTGTCTGGAGAGTAAGCGTGAGTGTGTGAGAGAGAGAGAGAGAGAGAGAGGATATGGATTTTTGGTGGGTTCATCATGTACTATGTACTTGGCTGTTTGTTTCAGTTTAGTTTTCATTCATCTTATTTTCCGTCACTTCACTACTTCCACTACTTGTTACTGCAATATTTGGGTTCTGAAGAGGGAACTTTTTAAACTGCATTAAGACGGCTTTCTTTATGACTATAGTACTATTGTTATTGTTATCACTGCTATTCTAATCTATATTGTTTCTTCTCAGATAGAGGTGAATTGGCATGGGTAAAGGGGGCAATAGAGAATAATCCAAAGATTGTTTGTTTGTTTGTTTTGTTTGTGTGTGTGTGCGTGTGTGTATTTCTCTTTTTTACTGTGTGTATCTATTATATGAATGGGGTGCGTTTGCTTTGTCTTTATTTACGGTTTGAATGCGTATATCAACAGTGCTGTCTTTCTCTGTACAGTGAAACACCTGTATTCTCTACCTCTTTTACAATAAAGACTGTGTTACACATTCAGCGTTTCTGGAAGAAAGCCTTTCATTTCAGATCGCTTACAGTGAAAAGGCCAAAGTGTGAACACGCCTGGTCAAACGGCCAGTTTTTTGATTTTGTAAGTGAGCACATCACAGTTTAGTGCATGGTTTCTGTTTGTTTGAGTTTTAACATGTACTGGAAAAATAAAACAGAAATTGAACTGGAACTCATTTATAAAACTCGGTAGATTCCAGAGTGACCGTGTGCACAAACACCAGGAATCGGCATGCGCCTGAACAAAATCAGATTTCTAAAACCTTGAGGATGCAATCCTGAACCTTGTGTCCTCCTTACCAATCATAGTCTTCTTACAAATGTCCACAGGCCACCGGGCCTCATGTTTCGCTTCATGACCAACCACAATTATCCATAAATTGTCCATGCAGATTACATAATGAGTGATTCAGTATTTAGTGCCCCATTCATTTTTAGTGATAATGGTGGAACGAAACTGTGGAGAACCGTGTCCTACAACAGCATGACGTCATCTGCATGAAGAAGAGTTCATTATTGTCATCGTCAACTAAACCGCTTGTCCTCCTGGCTCACAGGGGGGCTGGAGCCTGTCCCAGCGTTCATTGGGTGGAAGGCAGGAAACACACTGGACAGGCCACTGGTCCATCACAGGGCAGATACATGGACATACGAATTCATCTAAGTGGCTACATCCCTTTTACCTAACGAATGCATCTGACCCAGCTAATCGAACAGAAGCACACCTGATTCCTCTTGTTTAATAAGATGGTCACAGTCAAATTATTGATTATCAGATGGCCTACAGTGTGCAATATAGCACCTATAATATGTTATGTACTTACTATATGGGAAATTTGTTGTATTGCTGCCTAATTATTGCCTTGGTGCAGTACAGCATTGCCAGCAGAACAGGAGCCACCTGGGGTAGTGGAGGGTCAAGTCCCATGCCCAGGGGTACACCTAGGTATCCCAGTCAGTCCTGGGATTATGAACCTACAACCTTTTGGTTGTTGGCTTACATCTCCAACAACTAGGCAAAGAGCTACCCCATATAGTGAGCCTGTAATGTAGGTACAATGTGGCCCAGTGAGTGGAAAACCTACTGAGCACATGAACCTTATATTTCCAACGTTGTAGCTTTATGAGAGAAGAGGAACACTTTTTTAACTTTGATGAATATTGATGTCATAAGACTTTATTCCGAGGAATTCTGCACTGTGTTCACACTGTGTGTACATTTTATACACTGTATTGCCAAAAGTATTCACTCGTCTGCCTTCACACACATATGAACTTGAATGACATTCCATTCCTAATCCATAGGGTTTATTATGATGTTGGCCCACCAGGCAGCTATAACAGCTTCAACCCTTCTGGGAAGGCTTTCCACAAGGTTTAGGAATGTGTTTATGGGAATGTTTAACCATTCTTCCAGAAGCGCATTTGTGAGGTCAGACACTGATGTTGGACGAGAAGGCCTGGCTCTCAGTCTCCGCTCTAATTCAATCCCATGTTCTATTGGGTTGAGGTCAGGACTCTGTGCAGGCCAGTCAAGTTCTTCCACACCAAACTCCCTCATCCATGTCTTTATGGACCTTGCTTTGGGCACTGGTGCGGAGTCATGCTGGAACAGGAAGGGGCCGTCCCCAAACTGCTCCCACAAAGTTGGGAGCATGAAAGTGTCCAGAGTCTTTGGTCTGCTGAAGCATTAAGAGTTCCTTTCACTGGAACTAAGGGGCCGAGCCCAACTCCTGAACAACAACCCCACACCATAACCCCGCCTCCACCAAACTTTACACTTGGCACAATGCAGTCAGACAAGTACAGTTCTCCTGGCAACCGCCAAACCCAGACTCGTCCATCAGATTACCAGACGGAGAAGCGTGATTGGTCACTCCAGAGAACACGTCTCCACTGCTCTAGACTCCAGTGGTGGAGCTTAACACCACTGCATTTGCCGCTTTGCATTGCGCTTGGTGATGGAAGGCTTGGATGCAGCTGCTGCTGGGCCATGGAAACCCATTCCATGAAGCTCTCTACGCAGCTTATACTCCTGTGGCCATGGAAGTGATTGGAACCCCTGAATTCAGTGATTCGGATGGGTGAGTGAATACCTTTGGCAATATAGTGTATGTCATAAAAAGAGATGCAAAGAGAGATCGTCTTCAAAAAGCTGCACTACGTGAGTTTCGGGCCCCTTCCTTGAGTAGTTAAATCTGATGATGGTGAGCGTGTTGAAAACCCTGGTGAAGGACGCATCTCCTCAGGATGTACAGTAAGTGAATGATGCACTATTATATTATACGTGTTGATTGTGCAGTTGTGATCTAAACATTGAGCTGGACCTTTTTTTTGAGACTGTGTGCGTAACGTTAATACACAATACGTGGTCTGTAAGATTTCTGGGGAAGGGCCGTCTCAACATGTCTGACTTTAAAACCACTATTTCAGGCTTTACAGGGCGAATCGCAGCACCGCGCGCTCATCATGTTTTCATAAATCTTACATAGTGCAGCTTTAATTTATTGTTTTGACAAGCACAATATGTACGAAAAGCATGTTATACAGATTTGTACATGTTTAAATCAAACAGAGCCGCTCTGTCTTTCACATTACAGTCTGGACCGTCATGGGGTCATTAGTGACCACCTCCCTTGGGCCTTTCGGTTCACAGCTCTTCTTGGTATCTTTCTCAGAGTCTGCCTGAGTCAGGCTGGACGCCGTCGCTGCACTGTCACCCTTGGCTTGGCTGGAGCTTGCTTTGGGATGAGGCACGACCACTATCTCGACGTGCCCGTTGATTTGTTTCTCCGGCTGGTTGGTGGCAGACAGCTCGGGCTGGTTACTGCTGAGCCGACGCTGCAGTGCATGCTGAGTGCAGGAGAAGGAGCGCTGCCTGGGCGCTGGCTGAGGACACAGGAAGTGGGGCGTCGTGGCCCGTGGGATGTCTTGTGACGCCTCTCTCTCTTCGTCTTCCGCTTCTGAAGTGACCTCCTGGAGTGTGCTGATCGGCCGTGAAGGCCGGCCGAGGATTCTGGGGCTGACCAGTGCTGTGGCCGACTGGTTGGGTGTGGGCCGCCAGCTTTGGGGTGAGGCGCACTGCCCTCTGCTCATTTCCCAGTCACTACAGAGGAGAAAAATACAGTGAGGCTTTTGCATAGCTTGTGTTGTATCCTAGCCAATAGGCATGCTTGTTCCAAGTTCTGGACTGGTGATTGGTTATATTACACTCATTGTTAAAAGAACAGCTGCACCCAGAAGGAGGTGTGGGATTGCAGTGCTATTGGGAAGGAAGATAAAGGTTACCAGGAACAATAAATGATGATACATTTAGACTGATATGGTCAATATTTATTGAGCTACACATACAGAAGTCTGTCTCTCAGTATGGCAACATGCCAGACGTCTCGGCATGGAGTTGTAGAGGTTCCTAATGGTGTCCTGTGATAATCCATCCCATGCCGCTTGAATATCCTCACACAGTTCCTGCAGATGGTGCGGTAGGGGTGGAGGTGGAGTGACACCAGACCTTCTGGACGTGTGACGTGTGACAACAAACCGTCAATCTTGGTGCTGACCACGGTGCCTCCACACATGGATTGGTTGGTCGTCTCCACCAAGACAAAAGCGGGACTCATCACTGAAGATGACCCGCTGCCATTCTGACTCACTCCATGACAGTCTGGCATGACACCATTGCGGTCTTTGGTGACGTTGATGTGGTGTTAAGGGCAGTCGGCATAGCGGTCTGTGTACATGTAGTCCTGCATGGTGCAGCCGTCTGCCAATGGTGCTGGCACTAACAGGATGACTCATGGAGGCATCACTGCTCGGTGAATTTTAGCAGTCGTGGCTGTTGGGTCAGTCAGGTACAGCGATAAGTCCCATCCTTGCTCACGTCGCATGCGTGGCCGAGCATGAAACTTGAATCATTTGCATGTCTCACAGTGTCAAACTTACCCACCAAGTTTCATTCCTGTCGGCTGATTCCTTCTGGGTGCAGCTCTTTGTGCAGCTATTTTTTTAGACAGTGAGTGTAGTAGGGCTTAATAGTGTCTTGACAAGTCATTGTCAATAAACACCATCCACAAAAGAGAGTTAACACTGTTCTATGCACAGCATAAGCCATACGTCAACAACAACCATAACCGATGTACAGTGGAAACGTTGTGATCTGATGAGTAATCTCTTAAACCGTTGTTCTGGAACAAAGAACAAAAGGACCACCCGGATTGTTACCAGTGTAAAGTTCAATTGTCAAGTTCTCTCATGGTATAGAGGGTCTGTTTGCAGTCCAGATCTGCCTCGCACTGAATCCGTATGGCACATTATGAAGCACAATAAAGGACTTGTACAGATGGAGACCACAAACTTGGGACACTTTTTGCTGTATCTCAGCTTCTAGCACACTTGTACTAGGTCTTCATCTGTTGATTGGTTTATTCAGGTGTGTTGGAACTAGAACATAAGGGATTATCCCTTATGTCCAATAACAGCAAAAAATCAGATTTTGCCAGTAATCCATCTGCACTGTGTAATTAGCTAATCACAAATCTCTGTGTCTACATGAGTCATCCATGAGTCATTTGAAGCGACCTGATGTGACGTAAACGAAGCGTACACCTCAGGTCTTATGGCCTTTTGTTTTTAAACTAGTCACCTGGTCTATAAATATGAACAGAAATCTATATGATAAAGAATATTTAAATCCCTCATTTCCTCAAAGAAGTAAAGGTCTACATGCACTGAGAAATCTGAATACTGAGCTAATTCACAAGTGGATTTCCAGGCCTTACGCCAGTCTGATAAATCGGAGTATGCTGTTCACGTGACCACTTGAACTGCAGAAAATCGATTATGATTGGATTGTTAAAAGTTTTGGAAATTCAGTCTTGGAAGAACCCTCAAATGCAGTCCAGGAGACAAGATCTGGCTCATGAGAGAAGCATCAGTTCCTTTGTTGACTGAATCAGGTGCTTCAAAATGGATCGCCTTAATAACAGTTTACCTGGGGGGAGGTGAAGACATCTCCCGTTGTGCTATAACCCCAGAAAAGGAGGCACTTCTGCCGGGCAGACAGGGAGGAGACGCCACCCATGGAGAATACAAGTAAGCGCGGTCGTCCCACAGTACTTCAGTGGCCGGGTCCATAGGAAATGGGCTGCGGTGGACTCTGTGTGCCAACAGGAGCTCAAGCACCTGGTGATGCATCCCCTCCCGGGCCACGTCTATGGGTCTTCGCCCTCTGCGGTCAGTCAGCTCCTGACTGGCCCCATTTAGGAGAAGGAACCTGGCGGTCTCATAGCATCCGTGAAGGGCTGAGAGAAAGAGAGCTGTCTCACCCTGCAGATGGAAGACAGTAGGTCATTTATCTACCCTTAGTGTTTTTATCTCCTGTGGTCATTTCCACAACATCGCTGAAGTACCGTCACCCTGATCAAGTCAATGTTTTTAATGTCAGTGAACAGTTTCCTCATGAGTGTGTAGTTTCCTCATGAGCGTCTTGTTTCCTCATGAGCATCTTGTTTCCTCATGAGCGTCTTGTTTCCTCATGAGTGCCATGAATTTAAAAACGGACTGAACTGGCCCCTTTAAACACAGATATGGAGACGGCGGTTCACTTGTTAACTTGTTAGCTAAATGATACACCACAAAAACTGACATCTTGACATGTAAAATTATCTTATGTCTAGTTGATATATCTTAAAATTCTCATTTTAAGGTTATTTAACTTATTTCTAGGTGTTTTATTCTTATCTTAAAAGATTTTAGCCAAATCTTCTCTCTATACGGGCATATAGTTTGAGTTCTTTCAGGCATACTTCTTAAAGAAAGTAAAATTATCCGCCAATATAGTGAACACATTTAGTTTCTGATAACCACTTAAAACAGTTTAAAAACTATCTGGAAAAAAGATAAATAATCTTAAAAATGGGCTGACAACAATCTCAAAACAAGAATTTTAATATATATATATAAACTAGATCTAC
Organism: Semaprochilodus insignis; assembly: GCA_034552555.1. Taxonomy (NCBI): domain Eukaryota; kingdom Metazoa; phylum Chordata; class Actinopteri; order Characiformes; family Prochilodontidae; genus Semaprochilodus; species Semaprochilodus insignis. The sequence goes on from CM067497.1 coordinate 21,690,731, forward strand.
CATCATTTTGCTTGCCATGATATCATATTTTGCAGCATAACAGCCAAACTGCACTACAGTTAGTTAATGTTAGCCAACATGTACATTAGTTTCTAACATCAGCTTTCGCTACTGGTAGGCACACTTTATCATTATATTGGCAAATAATTTGTCTTGTTTTAAAATAAGTAAGACTTTATATAAGTTAAATAAGTAAGACTGTCTGCCAAGTCAGCAATTTAGTGAGCAATTTTGACTTACAAAAATCACTTAAAACAAGTAAAAAAAACGTCTGGAACTAAAAGAAATAATTTTAAAAATGAGCTTATAACAATCTCAAAACGTTAAGATTTACCCTCTAGATATAAGATAACTCTACTTGCCAAGATATCTTGCAGCGGAACAGCCAAACTACACTACAGTTAGTTAATGTTAGCCAACATTTACATTCGTTTCTAACATCAGCTTTTGCTGCCGGTAGCAACTTCCTTAGACTCTTTAGAGAAATGAAAGGCTCTGCATGATGGTGGGATGGATGCACCTGTAAGGCCGAGTGTAGAGGGGAAGTTGTAAACAGTGATATCTTGACAAGTAAAGTGATGTTATTGAAATAAGATTTAAGTAGTCTCATTTTGAGGTAATTTTAGGCCACTTTTAAGGTAATTTAACTGATTTCTAACTGTAGTATGCCAAATTTTCTCACTGTATTGGGAAATAATTTGACTTGTTTCAAGCATGTTTCTTAATATAAAGAAAAAATGATCTGAGAATACAGTGAGAACATTTAGCTTGTTGAAATCATTTAAACCAAGTGAAAAAAGCCCTAAAATTAGCTTGAAACAATATTAAAATAAAAATGTAAAACTGTTTAAACTACATGTAAGATTATTTTACCTGCCTAAATATCATATTTCTGCAGTGTAAGCCGTGTCTATATAATCTAATTAAGTCATTCTGTTTGTTTGTTTGTCTGTTTGTTTGTTTGTTGGTTGTTTTGTTTTGTTTTATTTACCTTGTGATCCTGCAGATCCACCACGGCACCGTAGCGGATCAGCGTCCGAGCCAGTGAGAGGTGATTTACTGAGCATGCCCAGTGCAGGGCGGACCTCCCTGGTAGAGAGAATGGATTTAGAGAGGAGGGAAAAAGAAAAGAGAAAAACAAGCAGGAGAGATTCCATTATATACAGAGAGATGGAGGGCAGAAAGCAGGGAGTGTTAGGGACCCAGAACAGTAAAGAGCCTCAAGGAAAGGAAGCAAGGACAGGAGCAGGAATGAAGTCCATTTGGACTAGAGTGATGGCTATTGGTGGCAAGAGAGTGAGAAGGGGGTTGAGTGAGACAGCATAGCGGGGGGGTAATACGAAGCATCCACACTGAAGACGCTACGGCACGTTAGCTTTGTTCAGAATCATCGGTGGGGATCAGAGGTTCTACAGGGGTCAGTGAGGAAGAGGCAGGTGCAATGTGTTAAGAGGCAGCGGGGTGGTGCCCAGTGCACGGGATGGGGAGGAGGTACAGAGGGAGAGGAGAAAATGGGGAGACGAGAAAAATGCACACATTACTCCCCATCTCTGAAAAAAAAGACACCATCCATCATGAACTCTTAAAGCCCCAGTCAGAAACCGCTGCCACTGACTGCCATTTATAAGCCAAATGTATTCAATCATCGAAGACATGCTTGGCTTCTTTAGCTATATGCTAATAATGGAACAAGTAACGGAAGCTTGTACCACACCCATTAGTATTATGCAAATTGCATGCTAAATCACTGCAAGTTTGCCCAAAACTGCTTAACACCGTGAAGTAAAACTTTGATTCCTGTCGGAACAGAGGAAAACAATACACGGAAGTGCGTATGCAGGGAATTGTGGATATCCAATCTGAATGCACCTGGCAGAATCTTGATAGCTCGGCCAGGTCAACACACAATGAAGATACCCGACTCTCGGGAATTAGGTAACTAGCAGACCACTACTATATCAGGGTAAGGTAAGCTACCATTAGTCTAAAGCTAATAATAATGACCGTTAGCTAGCATTGACTTTCTTTCAAGAGATCTGATGTTATCTAATGTTAGCTAAAACTACATGTTAGCTTCTCTCGACCCAAAGGTTTAAACAGACCTCAGCCCTGCTAAAAACTTCTTTGCTGGTTTCCTGGTCACCCAGTATAGCTAGCTGACTAGCATTCAGCACCTTTTGAGAGTCTGCTTTGAATTGTTGAGTAACCTCACGTAAATGTCTGAGACTGAACACTTAAAAATGGCCGCTGCTTCTGTTTTTAGCCGTGTCCACACTATACTGTGCAACAGGCACTTGCATGTCTTCTGCATGTCTTCTGCGGCTACTCTTGACTGGAGCTTCAAAAGACAAACCTAAGGGATAAAAACTGCCAGTGGCAATTCGGCATGAAGAGCTAGACGGACAAGCAATGGCAAGTTGACAATGAGACTGATGGTTACCGGTGTGGTCAGTATTGTTGACGGGCACGCCAGCCCTCAGCAGCTCCAGAACCACCCGGTCCAGTCCACTCCGCACGGCACGGATCAGCACCACAGAGCCATCGGGACCGCACCACTGCACTGGGGCTGACTTCATATCAGAGGGGAGAACATGGAGATAGTAACACAGCTGGAGAAACAGTCATGTTCGTTCTAAGGTGGGCCGCTTTCTACTGGCAACAGGCCTGTGTGCAGACATTTTGAGGGCTCGGGGCTCAAAAGGTACAAAGGACAGCATGAATAGCTGCACCCAGAAGGAATCGACTGTCACGAATTAAACTTGGGTAGGTAGGTTTGACACTGTGAGACATGCGAATGATTCAGGTTTCACACTCGGGCACGCGTGTCACATAAGTCACATAAGTAAGGACGGACCTTTTTACTGTACCT
>CM067497.1:21698356-21765207 GCA_034552555.1 Semaprochilodus insignis
TTGGGAAGGAAGATAAAGATTACCAGGATCAATAAATGATGACAAATTTAGACTGATATGATCAATATTAATTCTCAGTATGGCGGTGTATGGAGTAACGCAACATGCCAGACGTCTCGACATGGAGTTGTAGAGGTTCCTAATGGAGTCCTGTGATAATCCATCCCATGCAGCTTGAACATTCTCACACAGTTCCTGCAGACGGTGCGGTAGGGGTGGAGGTGGAGTGACACCAGGCCTTCTGGACGTGTGACACGTGACAGCAAACCGTTCATCTTGGTGCTGACCACGGTGCCTCCACACACGGATTCCTTTTTCGTCTCCTCCAAGACAAAAGCGGGACTCGTCACTGAAGATGACCCACTGCCATTCTGAGTCACTCCATCACAGTCTGGTACGACACCATTGCAGTCTTTCGGTGATGTTGACGTGGTGTTAAGGACAGTCGGTGCTGGCACTAACAAGACTCATGGAGGACATCACTGCTCGCTGAATGTCCGCAATCGTGGCTGTTGGGTCACTCAGCGCATGTCTGACAGTTCGTCAGTTCTCTCTGTGGTTCATTTAGGTCTCTCAGATCCTTCATGTCGCTGGTGTGTGCTATGGAAGTATCTGCATGACCGGTATGGCGCGCAACATGTCAAAAAGACCATCCTGCTTCTCGAAGCCGACGATGCGACCCCTCTCTTTAACTCTTTCAACCCCTCTAATTGCTTTCGAACTCTTCTCTGAGGCTTACTGCACTTGCAAAGGATGCTACCATCACAACAGCATGAGTCAGAATGGAAAGCATGCACAAACGGGACGACCTTATAGATTCAGGCAGGTACAGCAATAAGGCCCGTCCTTGCTTACGTCCCATGCAAGGCCGAGCATGAAACCTGAATCATTAGCATGTCTCACAATGTCAAACCTACCCACCAAGGTAATTCCTTCTGGGTGCAACTATTTTATGAATGATCAATGTAATATTATGTATATAAATACATATAAAAAGATAGGAGTCTGGTCTTGTATGGATGGGAATAACTTCCCATCAGCATTGCAAAGATGGCTGCAGAGTGAACAGACTTTCCTATAAGGACTTTGATATAAATAAGCTATACTGTACGTGTTGATGCTAAATGACCTATTTTCTGAAGTATACGTCTTCATTTCATCAATTGCTGCACGATGGTAATGATCACTTTCAGTGGTTTCAGTGATCCCCCACTCCCCGCTCCTGGTTAGAATGGACAATTCCATGTTGGTACATGATGACACAACTGCGTAAAGACAGTTAGGTCCAAGACACCAAGACAATTAGGTGATAACATACCTACATTATGGAGAAGAAATCCTTTTGAGTGAATTGTTACACATTAAGAGGAAAGTTGACAGACTGCTACAGATGTTCTGACCGTACTTGGTGCTAGCATTAACGCTAGTATAGCCAGCTCCAGACAGCTCTTCCTCTTATAACTATTTATAAGGAACTTACGTTGTTTGGGAGCCGCTGTTGCGTGGGTGTGCTGTTCCTGTCCCATCTTCTCGGAGGTGCTGATGAAGGAATGAAGGAAATGACCAAGAGGAGGAAGTTATTGTAAGGAAACCTGGACGTGCAGGTCGAACGGTCACTTCTCGTAAAGCACTGCCCTTCTCCTACCTGGCACAGGCGGTTGCTGGTGGTTGATGTTGAAGTGTTTCTGGGCTGGTGACCTGTGATCACAGATTGTCCTGTTGATGTCCTCCATGGAGCTCTGGGTCACGTCCGTGTCACTGCCGATGTCCAGGTCTTTCCTAAGTGGCCTGCAGACATGGAGCGATTAAAAAGACATCAGCCGTTTCCTCAGACGCAGCCTGACAGCAGTTCAAAGAGGTTTCGAAGGCTGTAGCTATTTAAGCTGCAGAAGTGGGAACAGTAAATCGGTAGGTCTTCACATCCTCTGTTTGTAGGGTTGGGAACAGGAAACTGCTATTTCTGTCTTCGTTTCTTGGAGGTTTTCCTGACTCAAGCTCTGTACTGTGCTCTTAAGGTGACCCCATTCATTCTCCATTTTCCGACCACCAATCACTTTTGGCCAGAGGGTTTGCACAAACCGTGGCTCTGGGAGCCTACGCCATCTGCTGGACATAAACACGTTTTAGATGATGCTAAATGAGCACTGAGGCTACGAGGCTAATGTAGCTTGTACGTATGTCATATGTATGTCAGTAAGCGTTATGCAAACTGCACCCTTAACAAATCAGTATTTAGTCGTTCATAGAAAACTGACCTTTCGTTACCTTGCTAGGTCACGTCTCAGGTCATTGTAAGCACTTTTGTCCACCTCTAAACCATCTACTGATTTATTGGCTGCACCCGAAATCGCCTACTTAGACAGTGGGCGTGTCCCAGTTGCACACTTAGTGCTAATACTAACTAGCTTTTGAGAATGTAGTATATAGTACAGCTACGAATATCAAAGTTGAGTATACTCAAAAACCCACAATGCACACTTAGAACCAGTCGATTTTTGAGTATGGCAATCATGGACACTCTTGTCCCACAATGCAACGGGACACGTCTGGAACATTTTGATAGAATGGTGGATGGTGATGTGACGGGGGTGGTTATGAACAGACTGGAAATTAGAGGCAGGTGGAACAAATCAATACTCGGGCGAGCTAGACCGTGAGTGATTGGTTGACTGGGTACATGTGAGTGTGACGTCAACGGGTGATGCACTCTGGGAAGAGTTCGGGAGATCGGCGGAGTCGGGGAAACCCGGAAGCGTGACAGTAAAACCTGGATGTTATCTTGTTCCTCTTTGTAAGAGGCTGAAGTTGACTTATTTACCAGCTTGTTCCTCTACTCCCATCCACCTTAAGTGATGCAGTAGTTATCTTAAAGTTGTGCCATCGTTAGAATGTAACAGCAGTGCCATTGAAGGTGGAACTCACATTTGAATAAGCGGCTGGCAAAAAAGGAGCAAATCTCAGCTTTACCCTCTTTGAATGTAGAAGTGTTTTTTGATTTTCATTTTCATTTCTATTTCTGATCATTGTTTATTGCATCAAAAACCAAGTGTAGACTCTTGGTCGATCCTACACGTACTGGCATATGAAGTGGACAGCGTCCTAAACTCTGAAGGAATTGCTGCCTCATGCCAGGATGAATAAAGCAACAGTCATTGTAAAGTGTGAGATTTTTCCCAGCTGGTTCTCCTGCTCTAGAACATCAGAACAAAACTTATTTTACCATATACAAGCCTGTACGTCATGTGTTTGTGTCTGCGAGGTGCCGAGTCCTGGAGAAAGTGTGACTGCTATCGGTTACAGGAAACAACAGGTTTTGAATGGGGGTGAAAATGAATAGGACTCTATGGGAGGAAAGAGTGATGGGGGGTAAAAAAAGGATAAACAGACGAGTGCGGGTCGGACAAACATTGAATACGTGCTTGGGGGTCTGTCCTAAGGTAGTGTATGTGAAACGGTGTCTGTGGCTCGAGCAGAAGTACAGTAGATGGGCGTGTCCTTTTCCACCCCATTCATTCTTAATGTGAATTTTTTTTTTTCGTGAAGCTTTTACGAAAACTGTACTTCAGAACAAAAAGCTGTAAACAAGCTCACCGCTTCCAATCAGAACGAACATTCCAGAGCTGGAACGGTGTCGATATCTCAATAAGTGCGAGACAAGAAGACGAACAGGAATATACAGTCGGATAACAACAGTGTTGCCCATTGTGGGAGCACTAAGAAGTGCATGAATTTTATAATTTAGGCCCTTTAGCGGTTTTATAGAATTGTGTAAATTTGATTTTTTGATGTGACGCAACTCTTGGACCTAGCTCAGAACTCACTCACTCACTCACATTGGGCAGGTGGAAGATTTGCAATAAGTGGCAACTATCAACTCTCTAATAGCCTTTGGTGCTTCACATCACTGACACTCTTAAAATCATGCCCTACTTTTGGTTCCTGAGCTGAACTTATTTGATTGTTTTTGAGTTTACTAATTCAGCAACATGCGGTGGCACAATACCCTCATAATTGTGGAGCCAGTGAAAAGCTACGCCATTACAGCAACCCACCATCACCCTGGTTCTGTGGCCCTGATAATGGTTAGCTAACCATGTCGCATAGAAGCGCTGAGTCTGTTGTTTCAGGAAATCCCACTGGAACGGTTGCCCTGTGTGGTGCCACGGCCCCTGTGCCCTTATTTGCTGAACTGTTACTTTAAGCACCAGACTTACCGCATCCGGATGGCGTCCTCTCCGAGTGGTTCCCTGCGCCTCTTCCCCATCTCCTTCCCTTTCTTTTTTTTCTTCATGCCGTTTCTGTCCTTCTCTCGTCCCGACCTGCCCCTGCCCTCATGCTGGTCAGCGGAGCGCTGACTCCAGGCTTTACTGCCGTTGTTGTCGTCAGTAGCAGTAGACCTGTGGTGCACTCTCTCTCCTCCCTCTCTCCTTCCTCTCCTTCTCCTGAGCCACACCAGCATCACCACAGCAACCACGGTCAGTGCCACGGCTACGCCCGTTGCCACACCCACCACAGGCCACAGCCAGGCAGGAGAACCTTTATCTCCCACTGTGGAAGAAGAAGGGTTACACGAATACTGCAGTGTTTCTCAGCCTGACCTCCAATACCTCTTTTCCACCAACAATGCGCCAGTGCTTGTGCCAGAGCTAGTGTTGGTTCCCAGGATCCATCGAACCTATTAAGGATGGACCCCCTTTTTCGCTGGTTTGAGAGCCGAGCGATTACAAATCTGAGTGTGGGCAGTCCTTAGGCTGGGAAGCAGAAGTCAGTGGGCAATGCATCATCTTGCCACTTGCGTCACAGGTTCTACGGTTCCAGGGGAGTTTACGGGGCTGGAACCACACAGATTTTGCCGACCGCAAACGTTTTTTTACAGTAGAAAAGTGCAGAACGGTTCTAGATTTTGGCACCGGCACCATGTCAGTGGAAAAGAGCTATGACCAGAATCTGCAGTGTACAGCCTGCACAGTATCTCCAACTCGGCTAACTGCATGGACTGTGAGAGGAAACCCACGTAGACAAGGGGAGAACTTGCAAACTCCACTCAGAAAGGACCCTGGTTACCCAGCCAGGGAATCGAACCCAGGCCATTCTTACAGTGAGGCAACAGCACTACGCACTGAGCCGGCGAGCCGCCCGTTTTCCATTTTCTCATTCAAACAGGCACTTGGTGCTGCTTTGGGCTCAAACACTCCATATAAGTTCAGTGTGAAAGTAAATGGGCGGGGCTAAACTGCTTCAAGCTTAGCAGGTGCATTTATGTAAATTATGTTGTGACATCACAAAGAATCAGTGAATTTAAAACAGACTGTTTTTTCAGCTTAGACTATACAGAGTGATATGCTTTGAAACGGTCACAACTTTCCCAAAACTTAATTTAATTCCAAAAAATAGGAAAGGTACATTAGATTTTCCACGATATAGGGCCATAAATAAAAAGCTCCCTCACAATAGTTAGTACACAAATTGGTCATGAATGCGTTGCCTGATGTTTTATATTGGTTTATACTAGCTTTAGGTTAAGATTTGATCTAAATTGAATTTACTTTGGCTAATTTATCGTGCCGAGGTTTATGCATAGTTGTATAGGTTCACTGGTGGTTTTGTATAGTAAATAAAACGATTATATTGGTGTTGTAAACATGGCGACTCCTGGTTCCCATCACCTCTACTGTAAAGAGTTAGAAAGTTACTGTAAGCTACAAGTAACCACTTTACATCAACCAACTGTGAATTCACATCTCAACTGAACTATGCAGACAATTTGAAAAGCATATACTTTAAGGAAGTGCAATACACAATATCTATAACTGCAGGAACTGTGTGGGAATATTCAAGCTGCATGGGATGGATTATGCCAAGTCACGTAAGCAAACATGGTGACCCAACGCCATACTGAGAGACACTACTTCTGTATGTGTAGCTCAATAAATATTGATCATATCAGTCTAAATTTATCATCATTTATTGATCCTGGTATCCTTTATCTTCCTTCCCAACAGCACTGCAATCCCACACCTCCTTCTGGGTGCAGCTGTTCTTTTGATGATGAGTGTATTATAGTTTTGGTACATTTAATTAATCACATAGTTACACAAATGAATTACTTACAGTACAAAATAACTTTTCATTCAAATTCAGACTGTAGTAAAATTACCAAACCAAATTAATTAATTAAATTAATCTACATCTTCTTATCAGCGTTTGTTTTTAAGGATCTATGACCTATGAGAATCGACCGGGATAACTGTGCCTTCTAACGTGAGTATTGATGATTACGTGCTGCATCATACAGTGAAAACATACCACGTGGCTCCTCTGTGGCAGTCTCCCTTATTGCGATCTCTTTCTCGATTCCCCGGATGCTGATGAGGGCTTGGATTTCAGCCTTGATGTGAGTTGGGATGCGGTTCAGCTCCCGTACAGCGTTCAGGAAGTTTGCCGCCTCTGTTGCGTATGGGAAACAGGTGATGGGCAGACGAGCACATGGCCTGTTGTCCACCTGAAGAAACAATAGCGACCTGCAACGAACGGAAGGACAGTACAGCGGTTGTGAAGTCACTGAACGACTGAAGAATGCCTGTGTTTTATCAGTGTTTGCTTTCTTCTCCGGCTACTTAAAATGATAGTTTGGCTAAAACATCACATGTACACAGTTGTGCTCTTGGCACTGGTTGTGCAGGGAAGCTAGCATGCTATTGTACAACTAGCTTAGCTAGCACAAGGAAAAACAACTTTCCAGTGAAGGGGATGCTTGTTGAATTCCAGAAAACATATACATTGTTGTTACTTCATCATTCATATGTTGTACATTACTATTATTATTATGATATTACATTACTGAATTGCAATAAAGCATTAGAAGTATCATCAATATGATTAGCTATGCTGTAAAGTGCTTTTCCGATGCAGGTAAAGAATCTTTCTCTTCACAGGAATTTTGGTTTTCCTTGTGTTGGCTAAGCTAGCTATACATTAGCATGCTAGCTTACCCAGCACAGCCAGTCCCAACATGGAAAAAACATTTTTTTTCAGTTGTGTGTAGCATTATATGGCAATAATTGATGTGTGATGAAACTTTGTAAGCATCCATTTTCTTTGTAAGCCTTTACTACTGCGATGCTAATGCTAATTTCATCTAGCAGTGGGATTTAGTCTTTAAGGAATTTACATTATGGCCAAACCTTACTGCAAGTGTTATTACATTGTTAGCCTGTTAGCTATTGAAGAATAACTGGAATTATTTTTAACTTGTTTTTAAGATGCAATTTAACCACAGTTTTATTTTAATTGCAACTACCTGGCAACTCCTCCATCAGTACATTACAGTAGATTTAATAATTTCTAATTTTGAAGCACGTTTGGTGTCTGAATTTTGCTTCTTTAGTTTCACGTTGCAGCTGCAAGGCTAACGCTAAGATAGCAATAACTGGGAGCTTTGAGGCCCATTAGCCTGCTGAAAGAAACACATGATTTCCATGCTGGTCTAAACTGCATGGTTTATGCTGATCTAGTGGTCTGGTGGTGGCGGGTTAGCTGGTCACTCAGCATGGTCATTCTGGATGACCAATATACTACGCATCCGAAGCACAGCATATGCTGGTTTAGTTGGTGACCAGCATATTCATGTCCATTGCTGCCAAAGCGATCCAACCAAAAGCAGCTCTGTAATCTGACCACTTACCAATGTGGCACTCCAGGACTGGGACAGAGGAGCACCAATACAAGGGCACCTCCATCCTAGGCCATGAGTACTGAACAGAAATAGCCCCTTACCCGTTGCTCTTGTAGGTGGGTGCTTCTCTGTGCAGGTCAATCAGCTGCTGAGCATCCAGACTGTACAGGTCAGCGCTGGGCTGGAAAGGCACTACTCCCCTCAGTTTGACGCTGGTCTGGAGCAGGATGCTGAGAGCCCACAGCATAGAGCTGTTCTGGAAGGGACCCTTCTGGAAGGGAATGGTAGTCTGTAGGGCCAGGGCTCCTTTGGCCCATTTGGGCTGCTGGTTTTTGTAGCAGTCTGAGCCATCCCATCCACAGGGTGCACTGTTGCAGCCGTGTTCACAGTGCATGTTGTCATAGTGGTCCCGGCAGTACTGAATGTAGCCTGAACTGGGAGAGAGGAGCGGTCACCAACAGCTGGTTTATACGGTATCTATAATCACGGTTCCATTTATTAGAAACCTTTAGAAGCAATTGGATCTTCCATTCACTGGCCACTTTATAATGTTTATCTGCCTTATAGCTTATAGGTGGTTGACAAGCTTGACATCCAGCTGGACTAGGCGTAAACATAGCCTGTCCGGGCCAACCATCTGATTAAACTGTAGATCAAATACAATGAAGTTGGTTGACCAGCATGGCCAGCGTTAATAAGTTGGCTGAGCAGCATGGTCAGCGTGACTAAGTTGGTCACCCATCACGATAGGTTGGTTGACCAGCATGACTAAGTTGTGGTTGACCAGCGTGATTAAGTTGGCCCAGCATAACTAGGTGCCTAGCATGAGCAAACTAGTCAACCAGGACCAAGGACCAAGCTGGTTGACTTTCTTGGTCAAGTTGGCCATGCTGGGTGACCTAGTTAGTCATGCTTGTCATGCTGGTCAACCAACTTAGTCCAACTCAAACAACAAAACAAACCAAAACAAAAACATATAGCCTCTGGTAGTCAAGCAGCTAAGTTTATCCACCCGCTTAGCCAAGCTAAGCAGTTTTTTTTTTACAGTACAAAATAAAGAGTACAATCGTTACCATAGGTTACATCTGTGACAACATTAAGAAGCGCACCATAACCCCCTTACTTAAACTCTGAGGTTGGGTAAAGAGTTTCACCCTCACATTTGTTCCCACCAATATGTTTTTCCCCATATATTCTTGTTACGAGATCACATCAGGTCCTGCCAGACAAATGAAAGGCTGGAGGATGGCTAACAGTACATCAACAGAGAGGTTACGGCCTTTAGCTATAGACCAGCAAGGTGATGCTTCAAGGTGGAGGTTTCCAATAAAGTGGCCTGCGAGTGGATTGATGTGCAATGCTGATTTCTTACTTGCAGGATTCTTTCCTGACGCAGTCGAAGCCGTCTCTCAAGCACTGCGACCCGGAGCACTCGTTATTGCACACTCCATTTGCGAATTTGTCCTTACACATTTTGTCCACTGGACAGCTGCTCCATGGGTCACTGGGAGAGGCTTTGGAGAGCAGACAGATAATTACAAAATTGATATCCACAGTCTATAGTAAGTTTGTCAGGCAAACACCAAAGTTAACACAACTCTTTTCCCCCTTCCTTAAGATGTAATCAGCCAAGGCACCTTTCCTTCTTTGGTTGGGTACATGAGCCACAAAGCAAATAGAACTAGCAGATGCTGGAATTGTGTGGTGCGGTTACTGGCACTCAGCAAACTGGAATACCTAAATCAGACACTTACCTTAACTTACCAGATGCTGCCTACAGGATGCTGTTGGCTGAATAGTTTTGGTTGGTGGACGATTCTCAGTCCAGCAGTGACACTGAGGTGTCCAGCAGCACTGCTGTCTCTGATCCACTCACACCAGCACAACACACACTAACACACCACCACCACGTCAGTGCCACTGCAGTGCTGATAATGATCCACCACCCACATAATACTTGCTCTGTGGTGGTCCTGTGGGGGTCCTGACCACTGAAGAACAGGGTAATAAAGTATACAGAGAAACAGAACTACAAAGTGCTCCTATATGGTCAGTTGAGCTGATAAAATGGACAGTGTGTGTAGATACAAGGAGGTGTCTTTAATATAAGTGGCTGGTCAGTGTATACTGACCTCATATGCATGTCCTATAGAGGATTCTGAAGTGTTTAACAATCTAAGCAGATAAATTAGTCCATGTTCCAGGAACTAGCCCGAGTTCAGACGCTCGATGTACATGATCACTGGGTCGATGGAGAAGTGGAACATATGACTTGGGTGGAGATGACAAAACACAGCTTTTACCAAAGATGCTTATCTTGCACATCTGTTTTCCACCAGAGACAAGTACGCTCTGATGGATTCGGATGTGGACCGTGGATCGGATGACCATGACAGAGGTATGGGGTCGAGAGTTTTTCAAACCGTGCCATGCATCTATATGTATTAATGCTACACACACGACAATAGTAGTTCATTCACTTACATCCTCAGAAGACACGTCCATCACCAAGTTCTACTTGAATTATCCTAAAACAAGCTCACTACCATCATGATCTATGTTCAGACACTCTTGCTTCTGGATTTAGGCCACATCTTGTTTTCTGGACCTTTCTGGATGTAGGCTACATCAGTGTTCAGACACCCTTGCTTCAGTTGGCCCAGATTTTGGTGGATGGTGGTTTACTGGTTGTTCCAGGTAGTCCCACAGATTTTCAAGAGGATTCAAATCTGGAGATTCTGTGGGCCGGTCCAGATGTGCGATTACCTCTGAATGTTTATCATCAGGCCAATCAGTCACATTTGCAGCCCCGTGAATGTGAGAACTGTCTTCTTTAGAATACAGGGATAGGAATATTATGTTCCTCGGTAAGAAGATGGGCAAAAGGCAAACATGTTTGTCCAGTGGCTCAGTGTAGGCACTGTGCATGGAAGAGAAGCGTCCAGACATTTCACTGTCCTGGCTCCCAGGTGGTGGAATGAACTCCCGCTGGTTGTCCGAACAGCAGACCCATCGCTTTGTAAAGCACTTAAGTGAGTAAATACTAATAAACGTATATATTGAAATGCTTTTTATGTTTATGCACTTATACTGAGCTTAACTTCTCTCTAGGTATGAGCGCTGGCTGGAGATTGCTAGGTAGTGGTCATATGCGATATATATATCTCTAGCTATTTGTTGTTTTATGCACCATAAACAGCATTAATCCTTGCACTCACAATCTGATGTTTTTGATTCTTGATGTTATTATTGGTCGAATGGCTTTCAACAAGTGTAAATAGAGGCTAAAATGGAGTTTAACTGTATTAACTGTAATAACTGCATAACTGCAGCTGAGAAAGTGGGTCAGATGGTCTCGAGGCTGTATAAGGCGTGTCCTTGGCCTGAGCCGTAGAGGAAACGGGAAACTCAGGGTCTGAACCAAACAGGAAGTTTCCAGGAGAGGTGGACGGCAACAGGAAATGGAGTGGAATGGGAACGAGTTAGGGTTGAAGGGCATCAGCGTGGTGATGAAGAACATAATGGAGAAGGACAATAGGTTTACAGGTGCAGAGGACAATGAAGAAACCAGGCCATTATGGACGCATGTAAACAAAGAGCACCAAAAGTGTAAGGAGCGTGAGAAGCACAGCAGGACTGAAGACGCAGCAGTTACTCAAGTAAACACATTCTTACTTCTGTGAGATAATGACCGAGCTAACAGCAACAGCGCCAGCCCAAAAATAGCTTGAGCAGACGTACAGTGAAACAGTTTAGCTCAAAATTCCCTGTAGAACCGCAACTTCTTAGCATGTCCAGCATCTATCAGTTACTCCTTTAAACTCCAACTAGTCCAACTAACCCAAGCCTAACACTCACCCTACTCTTAACTTCAACCTTAAACCCAAACCTTAAGCCTTAATCCAAAATCTAAATGTTAATCTTAAACGTAAACATGAATGTAACTTTCATTTTAGCGTAATGTTAAACCTAATACTAACCCTCACCCTAAACCGCTGTAACACTAACCTTAACCTTAACCCTAAATATAACACTTAGTCTAGCCCTAAACTTAAACCTGAACCTTAATCCTTAACCTAACATTACTGTAACCCTAAACATTAAACATCAACAGAAAACCTAAACCTAATGCTCATTCTAACACCAACTTTAGACTTTAACAATAAACCTAAACCTAACACACTCTAACACTAACCTTAAACCTCAACCTAAAACCTAAACCTGACAATCTCTCTAACACTGAGCTCAGCACTAAACCTAAACCTAACACACATTCTAACACTAACCTTAGCCTGAACCTAACACCTACTGTAACACTGTAACTTCTAGACACACTGTAACTTTTAGACCTTCAACATTAAACCTAAACCTAATGCATCTAAACACCTAAACCTAAATGTAGTCCTAACACTGATCTTTATCTAAAGGCTGTTGATAACCAAGAATCATCAGTTGGGAATTGCAGCATGTGTGTAAATGCTATAACTGAAACCTCAAATATGCTATAATGTATTTCCATCATCTATCTGGTCTTTCATATACACATGACATTAAGATTTTCTTGGTCACAGCAAATCACTAAACAAACAGATACAGTGAGGTAGTACGGGAAGCTTTACTCTTCTTCTAATAAAGAAATACACACATGTATAAAATATTAATTATCATTATTATTATTATTTAAATGTCATCAATATCATTAATAATATTATTGGAGTATTGGTCCACGCCGCATGAGAATTACATACAATGACAGACATTTTCAAAACATGAAAAAATAAAAGGTTTATGTTCAGACTGTGACAAAATCAGCTTGGAGGACTATATAGCCATATGCAAATGTTCAAACTTCCTTCTAGTGAAAACAAGTTAAAACATCCTGTACAGGAAACAACCTGACACTGACTCATTCTAATTCCTTCTCCTAATTTTAGTTCACAATGTCTGTTTATCTGAAAATGATTTGCTTTGTTATTTCATCAGTTTAACATACTGCAAAAAGTAAAACAGAAACTCTAAATGTGCCAAAGACCACATTGTATGTATATTAAATAAATAAATAAATAAATAAATAAATAAATAAATAAATAAACAAACTGTAATTGTGTATTAAAATATACAGAAATGTACATTTAATGTGACCTGGACACCAGAATTTTTGCAAGTGCTGCAAAAATGATATCTTAGCCAATTAAAACATTTGGTCAGTGTTTCTAATATTTTTCATTAGGAGATTATTATGTATAATAATATCATAATAAAAGTATTCCTCTGGTATCTGTAAATTTGTGCTTGTTTTAATCAAATTAATCCATTTGCAGAGAAATAATGGCACTTTCATAAGATAAAATGACTCAATACAAATAAAAAAATAACTAGAATTAAGTAAAAATCATAATGCAATATTATTACAATATATTTAACACGTATCACAGAGAGGAATATTAGACATATTGACTATATAATAGATGTATACACTTGTTCAGACATCATCTCTTACAGTGTTCTCCTAATATTGGAATACTCGCCCCCAGTTTAGCCTGGTGGAGAACTAAAACAGCATATTTCAACATAATACATAATACTTCAAACACAACCATGAATATGTTGACCGCTATTATGATATTAATGGTTTGTGGTGATGCATTGGTCCTCACCCACTTATCTATACCTTCATTCATTCCACACAGAGGACAATCATTCCGACTGACCTTGACACGGCGTGCTGAAGGGCCATAGGACGAAGATCAGAGCCACCATCAGCACCATAATCAAAGCTCAGGTTCTTCTTCTTCTTCCTTCTTTGAGGTGTGTAGGACCGAGACGGCCGCGTGTATCTGTCCTTTTGAGCCTGCAGGTCTGCTCGTCCACAAAACTACCCTGAGCCCGTTGTACGGTTAGGTCTAAACATCTACGCTGGCCCCATCAACACCCACCCGCTTTTCTCTATCGTTCTGTTTCAGAAGCACTGCGGATATCTGGACTACTTCCTGCCACTGTGTAGAAAAGAATAGGTCTGTATGTGTGTGTGTGTGTCCGGTTGTGTCCAGTTTGCAGGCTTCAATGTTTTTCATTACTGCAAATGTTAGTTTACAGTATGAGCCACAGAATAGAACTGAACTGAATTGTTTTGCGCCACAGTTGTGTACTTAACACTGAAGAAAGTCATGCGTTGGGCTTCCATGTGAATGATGCTAAGTATACGTAAGGAATAATAAAGGGAAATTCCTCCGATATTTAAGGAACGTCTGGATAAACCAGTCCTCCTGGGTTCCAGTTGATTATTGAATATTTCACTATAGAGAAACATGCTGACTCTGATTTCTTTACAGTGGTGATGGGAACTAGGGGTCACCATGTCTACAACACACACATAGCCATTTCATTTACCATCAAAACCAGCAGTGAACGTTTGTGTATAGATGTATATGTAGAGAGCTCATATTGCTCCTGTTCTGAAAGAGCTGCACTGGCCAGCTGTATCTATTCGAATAGACTTTAAAGTTCTGCTGCTGGTCTATAAGGCTCTGGCACCTGTTTCCATCACAGAACGTCTCTGTTTATGTTCCAGCTGATGATCTACAGATGCTGGCCTTCTACAGAAATACCATCTGTAAAATACAGAAAACATGGAGAGACCTCTTTCAGTTACTCTCCTTCTAAACTGTGGAGCTCAGTTCCAGCTTCTAGGAGACAGTCGGGCTCAGTGCTGAACACACCTGAACACACATCTCAGCGTGACAGGCAGGGGTCAGATCACAGGCAGGCATCGTCAGAAACATATCCATAAAAAAAATACATATCCATATAAACATAAATTTAAAAACCATAAATCTAAATTTGTTATTATTATTAGTTCCCCCCTCCATTACTGATGTCAACTGTCTCTAAAGCACTTTGAGCTGCCAATGGTATGAAAGGTGCTNGGTTGGTTTATCAGTTTGTTGGTCTGAGTGGATTAAAATACTTCTGTATTTAAAAAGCCTGAGCAGGTTTTAGCTCTTGGTCTTCGGCGTTCGGCCGCTGAGAGTGCTAACAGGTTAGCCAAAGACCAGTTTAACAGGGTGAGCTGCACCTTTCCAGGTGTCTAACGAGGTAAGTATCGTTTATAACAGTGTGTTCTAAACCGTATTTAACTTTATAGATTGAAACGATTAAAATTAAGGCAGAACGGTTTGTTTATAGCCTGTGTGATATGTATATTTCCGAGTTCAGAAGTGTGGTTGTAAGTGAAAGTGAAAGTTAGCTAGCAAACTAATACCATTAAGAAGAAGCTAGTCAGCTAGTTAGCTAGTTAGCTAACTATTAGTACTTGCTTCACTTCCACTCAGTTTTCAGAGATTAAAAGCTGGACTTCTTGTTCGAAAATTTCCTGTTCCACCTTAAATAGTGCTGCAGTTACATTCTGGCCTCTCAGCTTCTTGTTAGGAATTATCCTGTTCCACCTTAAATGGTGCTGCAGCTACATTCTGGCCTCTCAGCTTCTTGTTAGGAATTTTACTGTTCCACCTTAAATAGTGCTGCAGTTACATTCTGGCCTCTCAGCTTCTTGTTAGGAATTATCCTGTTCCACCTTAAATAGTGCTGCAGCTACATTCTGGCCTCTCAGCTTCTTGTTAGGAATTTTACTGTTTCACCTTAAATTGTGCTGCAGTTACATTCTGGCCTCTCAGCTTCTTGTTAGGAATTTTACTGTTCCACCTTAAATAGTGCTGCAGTTACATTCTGGCCTCTCAGCTTCTTGTTAGGAATTATCCTGTTCCACCTTAAATGGTGCTGCAGCTACATTCTGGCCTCTCAGCTTCTTGTTAGGAATTTTACTGTTCCACCTTAAATGGTGCTGCAGCTACATTCTGGCCTCTCAGCTTCTTGTTCCTGTCCAGAATGTACCTGCTGCATCATTTAAGGTGGAACGGCAAAATTCCTAACAAGTAGCTGGCAAATAGCTAGGAAGCCAGTTTCAGCCTGGTGTTGTACTTCAGTTCCTGTGCTGAGAAGGTCCATAAGTAGCTGCTGATACTTTGGTGTCTGTTTTCGCCTCTACCTGAATCATTATTTCATTAGTAGTGATCATTTTATCTCACTGTCACATGGAGAAAGTGAAAGTCCCTCTACTGCTTATTACTATCTGTCAGTCTCTACAGGGGAATTCCACCAGTCCTCTGAGCTGTTGTATGTAGTGTTGACAGTAAAATAGCGGTAGATCTGAAGGAAATCGTTTTTCTACAGGGACTTTATTACTTTACTGTCCCCTACATGTACCTCTCCGCAGTGAATCGATCAAATACAGGGATTAGTATGCACTCAACGAAGAAATAGCTGCACCCAGAAGGAATCAACCCACAGGAATGAAACTTGGTGGGTGGGTTTGACATTGTAAGACATGCAAATGATTGTAGTTTCACGCTCTGCGGCACATGTGAGGTAAGCAAGGATGGGCCTTATCGTTGTACCTGACTGACCCAACAGCCACGATTGCAGGCATTCAGCGAGCAGTGATGCCTCCATGAGTCATCCTGTTAGTACCAGCACCATTGGCAAACGGCTGCACCATGCAGGACTACATGTACACAGACCGTTACAACGACTGTCCTTAACACCACGTCAACGTCTCCAAAGACTGCAATGGTGTCGTGCCAGACTGTCATGGAGTGACTCAGAATGGCAGCGGGTCATCTTCAGTGACGAGTCTCACTTTTGTCTTGGTGGAGACGACCAACGAATCCGTGTGTGGAGGCACCGTGGTCAGCACCAAGATGAACGGTTTGTTGTCACACGTCACACGTCCAGAAGGCCTGGTGTTACTCCACCTCCACCCCTACCGCACCATCTGCAGGAACTATGTGAGGATATTCAAGCTGCATGGGATGGATTATCACAGGACACCATTAGGAACCTCTACAACTCCATGCCGAGACGTCTGGCGTGTTGGGTTAGCAAACACGGCGCCCCAACGCCATACTGAGAGACACTACTTCTGTATGTGTAGCTCAATAAATATTGATCATATCAGTCTAAATTTATCATCATTTATTGATCCTGGTAAACTTTATCTTCCTTCCCAACAGCACTGCAATCCACACTTCCTTCTGGGTGCAGCTGTGTTGATTTGAAGCCTGAACTTTATTGAAAACAGGGTCTCAGACATCAGGCAGTATATATGTAACCATTTCATGTAATAACTTTTTGTAAGCGAGCTGTGAGAGGGGTCATGTTCAGTGTATAACGGCTTTTAGAACAATGAACCGTGAGTATAATATATAACATGTAATACATTAAAACACAATGTGTAATAATAAGATATGAGAACACGTCCTAGGCTGAAAGTGTAATAAACGTTGCTGTAGAATAAATACCATGTTCATAACAACACTTAACAAATACAGTACCACTCAAAAGTCTGGAGACTTATTTAATGTTTGTCTATATTGTAGAAATGTGGACGTCAAACTATGAAGGAACACATATGCAGTTATATAGTAAACAAACCGGAACACGTTTTACTCTTTAGATCCTTCAAAGTAGCCGCCTTTGCCTTTGCTGGCAGCTTTGGACACTCTTGCCATTCTCTCAGTCAGCTTCTCAAATACATTAAGGAGGCAAGCCGTTTCACAAGCTAGCTCTACCTGGTGTGCAAAGCTGTCATCCAAGAAAAAGGTGGCTACTTGGACGGATCTGAAGTATGAAAAACATCATCGCTGTCCAGCGTAAAACGTCTCAGTATCTGTTGATTTTTACTTTTCTGCATCATTTGAACACAGACTTTCATGATGAATGTGTGGTTGGTGTGGCTCAGGGGATAACACCGCTAACCTCCAGGGAGATGGGGGTAACTATGCTGTGCTACACCAATAAGAGTCCTTGGGCAAGACTCCTAACACTACTTTGGCCTACCTGTAATATCAGTGAGGCCAATCATTCTCTGAGTAGAGAGTTTTTGAGCCATTTTGTGCCATTTGTGATTTTCACACAGAGGAATTTGTATTCCACATTTAACCCATCCGTGAAGTGAAACACACACACACACACGGGGGCCGTGAGCACACTTGCCCAGAGCAGTGGGCAGCCCCATCCACAGCACCCGGGGAGCAGTTGGGGGTTAGGTGCCTTGCTCAAGGGCACCTCAGTCATTACTGTCGGTTCAGGGAATCGAACCGGCAACCCTCCGGTCGCAAAGCTGGTTCCCTAACCTCCAGCCCACGACTGCCCCCTATGCATGACCTTGAAAGTTGCTCTGGATAAGAGCGTCAGCTAAATGTAAATGAATGGACCAGCAGAAGTGGTCCGAAACTGTTTGGTAAAAAAAAGTCTGGTTCTGTTGACTTACATTCCAATTAAAGTAGGTTTCTGGCCTCTCCTCTGAAGTTTGGAGATACTTGTATTTTGGTTTGTTTGGTACTTTTTGGTTGCTACATGATTCCATATGCGCTCCTTCATAGTTTTGATGTTTGCAGTATTATTCCACAGTGTAGAAAATAAAGAATACTAAAGAAAAGAACATTGAAAGAGAAGGTGGGTCCACTTTTTACTGGTACTGTATATCCGCCTCATTGTACGCTTATCTACAAAAACTCGTGTGTGTGTAGATAGACGCTCCTAGTATCTATCCAGCTGCCTTTTCTGTTTACCGCACCTTCTGTTAACCAGTCTGCCCTTTTTAAAGAACGCTGTGTTTTTCTTTTGCAGTGTTGTTGGGAATGAAGGCTGCGATGGTGTCGTACCTGTCCTTCATCTTGTTGCTGTGTGTGGACGTGTGCGTGGTGAAGACGCTCGGTGTGAGTCAGCTCTCCTCGCTGCTGGTCTCGCAGGCGA
The DNA here is from genome assembly GCA_034552555.1 of Semaprochilodus insignis. Taxonomy (NCBI): domain Eukaryota; kingdom Metazoa; phylum Chordata; class Actinopteri; order Characiformes; family Prochilodontidae; genus Semaprochilodus; species Semaprochilodus insignis. The sequence goes on from CM067497.1 coordinate 21,716,844, forward strand.
TTCCCACACTCTGGGCTGTGGGGCTGCTGAGGGTCTGCCTGCTTCTCCTCACTGTCTTCTCCTACCCTGGCAGCCCAGCCTGGCTCAAAAGCTTCGAGGGAGCCCAGACTCTAACAGTTCACGGCTTGTTATATCCGGCCTACATTACGTTTCTCTGGGCGTGTGGTTGGTCGACGGTGGAGCTTGCATGGGGATGGCACACCTGGGAAGGGGTACGTAAACAAAGGGTAAACTTCAGGCTTAGCCAGTACTTGTAAACACAGATGTGGTGAGGATGGAGGGTTTAGCATGTTCACCGTTATGGTTTTAATGGACTCCAGGTGAGAAAGTATTACAGCAGGCTTTACTGGTGGAAACTGGGACCTCAAAGAGATTGACTACGTTTTAAATGAATGAGATCATGTATCTAAAACACGTATCTCCATTTTTGTTGATTTTTACATCAAGCGTCTTTTGAACAGAGCAGCTGCTGTGTACATGATGAATGGACCAACAGAAATGGCCCAAAATTACTTGGAAAAAAATCAGGTTCCATTGACTTACCTTAAAATCAAATTAGGTTTTTGTCCTCTCCTGTAAAGGTGCCATTTTGCTAATACTTGTCTTTCTTTGGACAGCGACGATAGAATATATAGGGCTTCCATGATTGGTCAGTGTAATCAGTGATGTTGGTGCTGAAGAAGGATCTTAAATGAGATGATTAATTCGATTTCCTGAGTAAAATGAATCGTTTAGATTAATCAACTAATTGCTGAAATAGTCGATAGATTAATCGATAGAAAAGTAGTCGTTAGTGGCAGCCCTCATAATATACTGAAACGACTTTGGATGTAACATTGCTACATGTTTATAAGGAGATTAGACATAAAATAATTTTCCTGCAAAAGAAAGGAGACAACCTAACAACCACCTGGAAGACCTGGTAGGCCCACCAACCCTGTCCCCATCAACACTTTCATATTTGAGAGAGCGGAGCTCTGAGAACATCCACATGGTGTTTCTCTCCATCCTCCTTCCACTGTGAGAAGACACCTCAATGCATTGGAGGTCTGAAAGGAGGTGTAACTGTTCAAGAAGCTCCTCAGTGAGAAAAGGAGACATTCAACACATCCAACAAAGAAGCTGCTGGTGTTCTCAGAACAATGGGCTGACCACCCCAGAGTCCAGACCTCAGCATCACTTGGTGTGGGGTTATTTGGATGATGAGAAGCAAAAAATGCTAAACTGACTTCTAAGACTGAACTTTGGAGGTGTGGAAATATCTGTACCAGGAAAATGGTGGACACCGGAAAACTGGACGTTATGTTTAGATGAAATATGGATATCTGGTGCTTAATGGCAGCACTGAGCGAGAATTAAATGAAGGCTGATTTCTGTCTTTTCTACAGAACTGTATCCTACTTTGATGATGATTTGTGTACCAGACTGTGTGCGGCATTATGCTGAACAGTGCACTCACAGAATGTTGAACACTTTTCTCAGTTGCTGCAGGGTTATGGCGTCCTGGCTCTGTCTCTTCTGCTGTGGAAACGCTACATCCCGTCCATTTTACCGAAGGCTGAGGTGAAAACCCCGGAGAAAGGAAAGACACCCCTGCAGAGGCTGCTTGGATATGTACAGCCGTACCGAAACCGCTTCATTGCGATCATCACCTTGGTGTTCTTGTCCTCCCTCGGTAACGTTTTGTTGTTTGTATGATTGGAGTAGTTATACCTGCTTTAATCTTGAGCCGGCTTACGTCATAGAAGGTCTCTTTGTTTATGTTCCAACTCGTGATCTTAGATTTGCAGGTATTGGCCTGTTGCACATACCTTCCCTAAAATGCAGTTTGTTATTAAGCTTAGTGAATTGCCACTGTAATGTAACTTCAGTTATCTCTTGTTTATTACTGATTTTTAGGGGAGATGGCCATTCCTCATTACACGGGTAAAATGACCGACTGGATCATGAAAGAGGATGAACCTGAGGCTTTCACTAACGCCATCAAGGTCATGTCACTCATGACCATCATGAGGTAAGATACAACTCTGTGGACCATGTTACAGCTACATCCGTGTTACAGCTAAAGCATAATCTTTCTCTGTGTTTGTCTGAGGTAGAGTTACCTGTTTGGTTAGTGTAGTGGAGGCCTGAAATCATGTACACTTAACATTCAAAAGTTATAACACTGCTATATAAAACCATTTTTTTGCATACTTCCAGTGTATATATACACTTTACATGTACACGCATACTGTAGTTTGACTTTGCACTTATAAATATGGATAAAATATGTATTCGTATAAACAAAGAGAATAAACAAATTGGAATGTAACGTAGATTTCCACTAAATATTGGCTCCAGAAAAATCCCACTACTGTTGGCCTCTTTGTTTGTATTGTTAAACAGCTACACCTTCTAGAACCTTCTAGATGATTTACTGTATACGGCTCCAAAAGGAGCTGGGTGAAACAAAAACATGGGGACAAACTGTCCATAATTGGTCTATGTATGAACATTTAATTTGAAACAATGCAAGTTTGATTTGTTATAATTTTATTTTATTTTATTTTATTTTATTTATTAATTTTTTGTTTTTGTTTTTTTCCCTCTGCATAATCACAATTACACGTTATCTGTAAATGCAAAAAAAATCACAAATAAAGAGTTAAAAAGAAAAAGAAAAGTAGCTTTCCCATGGAAAGCTCCTGTGCTAGCACTGGGATGCACATCTAAAACGTGCACCCAATTGAATGTAACACTGAATCCTTTAGCCTTTGGTATTCATTTTATGTTTTTGTCCAGCAGTGTTCTTTAACTACAATACCCAGCATGCACTAGGCAAAAACAGTCATTAGGAATGTCCTCATAAAGTAAAGATCACGGCTAGCATAGCTGAATTAGCATAGTGCTAATGAGTACAGATTTGAGGTCGTCCTTTCTGCCAGTAACTTGAGCTACCTGGCTTCCTTTTGTGAGTTCCAGAGTTCTCAACAAATTCAATTTTATTGCTCGGCTGTTCACATTATCTCTTAAATGTGATCTGCGGTATATCCGGCATTAGTCTGTACATGTTACACTCGTAAACTGACCTGCATGCCCACAAGAACAGTGCCTCACCAGTGACCGCTAAAGGATGCAGGTCCATGGCTGGTTTCATGTTCATCTTCACCAGGGACGACCACAAAGTTCCAATGACTGCCTGTAAAAGGCCAAGGCCACTGATCTGGCTCGCATCCTTGTTTTCTTTGTTTTCTTTAAACTCTGCTTGTAGGTATTTCAGGCTCGTTCACGCCGTGTTCAGCCATTTCAGAGCGGTTGAGAAGTGCTTTCATTATGTTTGTATAGAAACTTCAGCCCAAATCAAATGGACATGCGGCCGTTCATATAAAATAATATAGAACAATAAAAACACGTTGATACTTGGTGTTGTTGGATAGCAATGTTTGTGTGTAAGTGTGTATATGTATAAGTTTGTTTCAGTTTGACAATTCTATATAGTGTTCTCAGAACAGTACTTGCATTTTACGCATTCACGACAGGATCTGAGTCCTGGGAAAGAGTTATCATCAGGGGTATATAGCTGTAGGTTAAAGGTCAAATACCTTTAGGCTGTTTTCGGTTAGGAGAGCTGACCATCTTGTACCTTAATCGGGGGTGAAACGGCCTATATAAACTGTGTGTCCAGACACTGTTTTCAGATAAGAGCTGAGAGTCTGAGACTGTGATTGCCTTGAAATGAACAGTTCAGTCCGTCAATCTTGTCTCTCTCTCCTTCGGTGCTAGGAAGAAAAGGATCAACTTCAGCCTCCATATATCGATGCATTATTGCTATGCATGATAATCTGCTGTATTGATTTTTTTCAGTTTTGTGTGGCTTATAACCTTAAAATTCTAAAAAGCTAATATAGAATAACATTCATTAATATAATATGACTAATGATGTAGTACTTTTGAATGGTAATGCCCCGCTACCTGTGTCACACTCCATGCCCAACTGTTTTCTCTTGCAGTGCTGTGCTTGAGTTTGTGTGTGACCTCATCTATAACATCACCATGAGCCACATCCACACCTCCATTCAGAGCCAGGTCTTCCAGTGCGTGCTCAAACAGGAAATCGCCTTCTTTGATAAGATTTCAACAGGTAAGCAACATAGATATGCATATTATATTTTCAAAAACAGGGAATAAATATCATTTACAAAAAAAAAAAACTATATATATACATATATATATATATATATATTTGAATTTTAAATCAGTTTGTGAGTTTTATATATTGATTAGTTATGTGGCTGTCTGCGTAGGTGACCTCGTGTCTCGGATCACCACGGACACCAACACCATGAGCGAAAGTCTGAGTGATGAACTGAGTCTGCTCATGTGGTACTCCTTCCGCATGCTCTTCCTGCTAAGCTCCATGCTGTATCTCTCCGCCCGGCTGACCATCTTCACCATCCTCGGCCTTCCCATTATTTGGATCATTCCCGAGTTTACCGGGAGGTTTTACCAGGTGGGTTTAAAAGATGGAACAAAACATTTAATGATATTATTTTATTGTTTGAATCTTTGAAGCTTGCTGATCAGCTTTAAGGCAGGATGTTGGCGAAACATCAAATGTTCCACTTCCACAGTTTAACATCGTTGATGTCAAGATCATTAACGTTAATTTCCTTTATTTCAGTAAACATTTATTTCTGCAACTTCCACTTCAACTTTATCAAACCGCTTTTCACGACATTTGTCATCAGATCACTAGATTGGTCTGTCGGTTGGTCCTTTTTGAAAAATTGAAAAATGAAATAAAATTTCCAAACGCTTTGCTAAAGCAGCATCAGAATAGACTAATAAGTTCATTCTGTGTAAAAAAAAAAAGATCAAATGCACATATGTGGCAAGAAAGATAAGCAGGTCAATTTGTGAGAGCTTCGAGAGTGTTTATACTGCGTCAGTGGCTGCACTGAACCTGTTTTCCCCTGCAAACCTTTTCAAAACAGGGTTGCAGTTTTCCTTTTCATTCCTGTGAAATATCTCTCCATTCTGTACACCTAAACTCCCTGAACACCGTTGCTAACATGGAAGCACGATTTCTTTATCGATCCGCCGTCAAAAAAATTCCCCTGTCAAAACAGCCGCACACTACATTCTCACCCACGGCCAGGACGTCAGCCAAGACATCATCGTAGTTTGGTGTCCAAATGTTGCTTCAGGACTGACACACACTGGCACTCAGTAGTCACCCGAATCATTTCTGTAGCAGTACATCCCCAGAACTTCTCTCCAAGGTCTTATTTGCTTGTTGAATGCCAGACTTGCTGATGTGGTTCAGAGCGCAGGATCAGATTCCTCTGTGTTCATGATGGCCGTCGTCACAAAGACTGATTCCTGGTCAGCACCTGAGGCGGTGTATGATGACACACCCTGTTGTCTAAGGTGGCCTCCCACGGTTTTGTTCATTCTTATAGTTCACCGTAAGTCACACTGTGTCCTAAACCCTGTTGACCAATCAAATCAAATCGTGAGGCCAATCATTCTCTGAGTAGAGAGTTTTTGAGCCATTTTGTGCCATTTGTGATTTTCACACAGAGGAATTTGTGTTCCACATTTAACCCATCCATGAAGTGAAACACCCACGTAGACACACACTAGTGAATACACACACTAGGGGGCCGTGAGCACACTTGTCCGGAGTGGTGGGCGGCCCTATCTACGGCGCCCGGGGAGCAGTTGGGGGTTAGGTGCCTTGCTCAAGGGCACCTCAGTCGTTACTGTCGGTTCAGGGAATCAAACCGGTAACCCTCCAGTCACAAGGCTGGTTTCCTAACCTCCAGCCCACGACTGCCCCACGACCAAGCTGACCAATCTGCATCACCTTAATGGTTTGAGCAGATGAAAAGAGATTTTCAGTTCTAATTGTAAACTAAAGAAGCAGAAATTTCCATCCCATGTGTCCTGGCTTATCGCCTACATCTGGGCTAAAGTGCTGTGTTTGTTCTGTGATTGTATCATTAATACAGTCATATTAACACTTACTAGAACATTCAAATGCAGAGAACTCAAGGTGTTTGAACCATAATAATAACGTTCTAAAAGTAATAATAATAATTTCATTGCAATATATTAAAATAAATATTGATTCATTTATACCAAGTTAATTCATTTGAATCAAGCCATGGTGAAATGCCAGGGTGCCCTGAATCAGACTGAATAGACTCTTTATCAGGTCAGAGGTTTTACTGAGCTCCTTCACTGTATCCTCCTTAGGCACATTCTGTAAAAGTGCAGGACTCTCTGGCCAAGGCGAATAATGTTGCCACAGAGACGTTCTCATCCATAAAGACCGTGAGAAGCTTCGCCAACGAGGATGGAGAGACGGAGAGGTACAGGAAGTGCCTGGAGGCGACATACGCGCTCAACAAAGTGGAAGCTGCTGGTTATGCTGCCTCAACCTGGACCAACAGCGTAAGACTCTGAGCTAATCTGCATTTCAGGCATCTGCATGTGAGAACTGAGTGCTAGCTTTCATTTGTTGTTGTCCACTTTGATCAGATGTCCACCCTGGCTTTGAAAGTCTGCATCCTGTACTATGGGGGGCAGCTGGTGGCAGGACATGATGTCAGCAGTGGTGATCTGGTGTCTTTCGTGCTTTACGAACTTCAGTTCACTTCTGCCATGGAGGTAAAGTTAAAGACTCTTTTAGTTACTGATAATACAATTTATAATGAAATAATGTTAAAACGAATGTCCAGACTAATATCAGAATGTTGTGATAAAAAATACACACACACACACATATATATAAAATGTATAAAAAATATATATTAAAAAAAAGTTAATATCTAGATTTAAGTTCTAATGAAAATAATAATAAGGATGAAGTCAAATAAAAATTACTATCCAGAATACTTTGTTTTTGAACGTGGTGATATAGAAGATAACTTGAAGAAAAAATCAAAGTAGGAAACACAGTATAAATATTATTTATTAACTTGTATTGTTATTTAATAACTTCTTGTTCTGTTGTTGTTCTAAAACTACTGGATGTTCACCCCCCAAAAAAATCGTCATAGATGAGGAGGTGTACATTAAAATAAAAAGTCTATTTTAATTCAGTTTGGGTAAATGCAAATTTCAATTGAGAATTGGTTGGAGAGCGACAAATATCATGACCGGCTGAAACCGTCCTGTGATCCGTGTGAGGTGCAATGTGAACTTCAAGTCACAAATCATTCAAACTCGGGACAGTAAGTTGGAAAACACTGGAATCTCACATGAAATCCGAAAAGCACAAGCCCTATGCTAGCACAGGAAGTAGTATACCCATCAAGTCGTTCGCTGCTACTGCTAATTTTCCTGGATGTGTTACAGATGAATTGTCCACTGTGTGAATATGGACTGGGTCTACCACCATACAGTATTATTTACGTTATTGAAAAGGCAGTTATGGTAACTAATGTGCACTGAATATGTCTGTTATTCAAGTTCAGGAAAACTCAGTAACTGAATGCAGTTTGTCGGTTAATTTTGCTTCTGTAATGGTGTTAATGTTTTCCCTTCAGTGGGATTATATATAAAGGTCTTAAAAGTCATTAAATTTGTACTTAGAAAATGTGTAGATACCCTGTTAATGGTATTTATGAGTATTAGTAACGTTGAATACTGTCAATGGATTGATAGTTTTATAATATTATTTAAACGCAGCAACACTTCGTCTGTTCCATCTTTTCCGACTTCCGAACAGCAGTGTGTAGGTTGTTACCGATCCGCTTTTTCAAACACCTCTGTTGTTTTTGCAGGCTCTGATGTCGTACTGGCCTCGTGTGAAGAAGGCCGTTGGAGCCTCACAAAAGATTTTCGAGTATGTGGACCGACAGCCTGATATTCCTCCTGAAGGACATTTAGCTCCTGAGAAACTCGAGGGTCGCGTTCGCTTCAACAACATCACCTTCGCCTACCCCACAAGACCCGGAGAGAATGTTCTGAAGGTGATGCAAAAAGACCAGCACAAACACTGCAGGGGACCTGAGACAGCTGATCATTTCTGTGGTTAACTTATCTGAAATTTTAAAGTTAAAGCCTTAAAATTATTCAAATTTGAATAACATAGCAAAGTTGAAGTTGTAAATAAGCACCAAGGTACGTTTATAAACGTCCTTTGGTCCTGATGGTCTTATCCACTGTGCTGTCCAGCTTTGACGGTGTATTGAAATATGTTGCAACAACTTTGTGTATCATTGTGTATATTAACATGACGGCGTATAATGAAGTTATATTTAGTAAATGAAACACTATTTAAATTTAAAAACTCACATGTCGATTTTCGTGAGTGTAGATTGTGACTAATCAGATCAGCAGAGCATTCTCTTGTCAGCTGAGGTTGAATATCTGATTATATGGGTTTGATGTGCGACCATGTCCAGGGTGTTTCTTTGGAGCTGAAGCCAGGCAAGGTCACCGCCGTCGTGGGTCCAGCGGATGGAGGCAAGAGTTCCGTCGTCCGGCTGCTGGAGAGGTTTTACCAGCCCCAGAGTGGTGAGATCTTACTAGATGAAAAGCCGCTGCTAAGCTACAAGGACCAGTACCTGCACGAGAAGGTAATTACATATGCGGCTTAGTTTTCACTTCGGATTGGTTTGGGCACCTGATGCATGTCTGATCTTTGGGTTTTGGGCATGTCTGATCTTTTTCTGTTATGATATCAGTGAGGACAGTTATCGTTTGTGATCTGTTATGATTTGATCTATTATGATTCTGAATATACCTAGAATGTTTGAAAAGCTAAGTACGTGTTGTAAAGTAATTATATTATAACTGCAGTTTAATTGAATCTCTCATAGTTCTACATGACCCCAAATAAATACACAAATAGTATTTTGATGTCCTGCTTTTAGTAATGGTTTATTAAAATATCATATATTCAAGCTTTAAGTGCTAATTAGGCATCGTACAGTCTGTACTACACACCACAGTTTAACTGTGAAATTTTGAACAGCCCTGCTAATGTTTATTGCTCAGTTCATTATTATCGTTCATATGTAAACGTGTGATCCCACGTGTGTGATTAGCATGTTGATTATAGTGTTTGGCTATTCATTTTCAAATATAGTGGTTGTGTGTGATGATCAAAACTATTACAATTTGCAACTGTAGTATTATGATTGGATTTTGTGTCAATAAACCCCGTAGACATTTTGTATCATTAGGCCTGGTACTACTACTACTAATGCTACTACTACTACTACTACTAATAATAATAATAATAATAATACATTTTAACTATAGAACACCTTTCATAAACAGAACATGTCAAAGTCATTTACAGTTGAAGAATACAATTAAGACATAAAAGCAAAAAGCACAACAGAAGCAGAAAAAGAACGGAAAGGATAACACTGAAATGATCAAAGAATATAATGAAAAAAATGAAAATTAAATAAATAAATGTCAGCCAAGTTGTAATTAAAAAATTGGCACCAAAGATGTGTTCAACCCAAACTATTAAAGTCTTACTTTGGAATTATAAACAATTTTAAAAGGAATTCCACAGATATTTCAGAATTTCTGCATTATTAAGTCCTTGACATGTAAAGTAAGTCAGTGGTTTAATGTTAAAATTGTGAAATTGTGAAAATGTTCTTCAGAAAATGAGCAGTGAAACTACATGCATCAGGCAGTGTATTCATAACCATTTTCACATTTCACACCAGACCACTCCACTAGCGAAATTGGTGGAATTCCTCTTATTATATGACAATAGCATAATTACAATAAAACAATACAGTAAGCGTTAATACTGTAAATTACTTAAGGGTGCTTTTAACATCTGACTAGTGGAAAGATTGATCCTTTTCAACTGCCTCTGGCCCGTTTACCGTTCCAGTGATACCTTCTGTTAATGGACACTGTCCCTGACAAATAAATTAATAATAATAAAACAATTCTAATTTAAACAGCAGCCATGTTCCCACACCAAATGATCATAATCCACTAAGCATATTGCTGACAGTGGTATTTCACAAAGGCGGCTTTTTCTGCAAATCTGAAAACTTTTAGGGGAATTCCACATTTTTCCAAACCTTAATTTATGAGTTGGTTGAAATGTAGACACAGTCATTCACAGAGGTGCTGGTGAACCTTAAAGAGTCAGAATTGTTCACAGTGGTGGTGAATGGAACCAGAGGTCTGCATAGTTTAAGGTCTTTAAAAGCCACATCAGGTTCTTACTTGGTTGTTATTAAGGTTATGAAACGCTGCTTCATGTCTGAGGACATAGTTTTACAGTAGTAGAGTGTAGCAAAATAAAGCCAAGATAAAATGTACTTCTTTACCACTGTTGTCATCAATATGTCGTATAGAAACTGATATTTTTGTTTTCATTTTGAACAGTAAATAAAATGGAAATTTGGAAACCTTGGTGAAATTCCCCGTACAGATAGCCCGTAAGGTTATCTTGCTAAGAGATCCTGTTTCATGAAATGCCCTCTAATTGCATTTATTAAAAATATGAAAGCTACGAAAACAACAGGTCTGTTTTGAGTGTCACTGTTGAGACTTACAGGCCATAGCTGCTTTTCATGTAGTGGAAGAGTGTATTTAGCTTTGGCTTAGTATTGGGCTGCTATGACGTGTAGCTTCTTAATTAAAAACCTGAAAAATGTGGCCAAAACTACATCACCCTAACTCCTGGAGCTGGTTGTACTGAGCTTGTGTTTTCACTTCCTGTTCAGATTGCCGTGGTGTCCCAAGAACCAGTGCTGTTTGCCCGCTCCATCAGGGAGAACATCAAATACGGCAGACCGGAAGCCTCCAATAAAGACGTGGACGATGCTACCAAACTGGCCAATGCGTACAAATTCATTAACGACTTCCCAGACAAGTTTGACACCGGTGAGTTAAAGAGAAGAAAGAACTGCTGTTTGAAACAAGCAACTTCCTCTGTTCACAGGCTTACGTGGTCAAATTGTTTTGGATAGCTAACGATAGGTTATCCAGAGACGTTGAAATTGTTAATTATATCTGTTTGCTAGATGTTTGACTGACTGACTGTTTACCATGTGACCATGTGAGGCAGAAGATGGCATGACAAAAACATGGAACAGCATTTTTTTTATTTCATGATCTTACATTTTTAAAATAGGTCTTGAGGGTGTTTGGAAAGCCTCCATTACTTGTTTGCTACATTCACCTCGTAGCTATGACGCAAAATTAATAATTCAACCTTTAGATATGGAACATGGCATGTCTTTGGGTTAAACGAAAAGTGTGAGATGTGCAAATATTGTAAAACCTCAGTAATAGTGCTTTATTTTAATCATTCTATTAATGTGTGTGTGTGTCTGTGTGTGTCTGTGGGTGTGTCTGTGGGTGTGTCTGTGTGTGTCTGTGTGTTTGTGTGTGTTTGTGTGTCTGTGTGTCTGTGTGTGTGTGTGTGTGTGTCTGTGTGTGTGTGTGTGTGTGTGTGCTACAGATGCTGGAGAAAAGGGTGGTAAAGTGTCTGGAGGTCAGAAACAGCGGATAGCCATAGCAAGAGCTTTGATTCGGGAGCCGCAGATCCTCGTGCTGGACGATGCCACTAGTGACCTGGATGACCACAATGTACATTTGGTAAGAAACTCTACAGCGCCGGATCACATTATACTAACTTAGGTTCTCATTTACTCATCATCTTTTTAATAATTGTATTGGTGTTGAAGTTAACTAGCTTCACTAAAAGGCTGCTGCAGTGTCTACACGTATTCAACGAACACCTACAACACCCACAGTAGGCCATTAGTGAAACTGCTTGATTTTCTGTTTGGCGCTTCTATTAACAGGTCAGCACTTTCACACAGGCCGTGTGAGCAAAGTGGCTGAACGTCTGTGACGTAGTACTGAAGCTGTGCAGGGTTTTAGAGAATAGATTATAAAGGAGAGAACATGAAAATCAGTGACGATGAAACACAAACCCAAATGAAAACTTGCTCACTCTTTGACCAAATGAAAAAACTCTCATTTTGTTCTTTAATTTAATTCATGGCAGACGCTGGTTCATTTTGTGTTGCATTTAAACCTCTGAATGCTAGGTAGCGGTGTTCTTCACAATTAGACTCTTGTACACCAACTAGGGTGGCCACACTTCCAGTTTTAGGCTGGACAGTCCGGTTTTTCAACTCCCAGTCCTCCATCCAACTCCCAGTCCTCCGTCTGGCGCAATACCTGGACGGACACCTGTTAGTCCTTTTTTCGGGATAAACTATCTAAAATGTTCACTCGCGAACAGTATTATGTGTGCCATCGGCTCACCTCCGTGTCAGAAGACATGCCTTGCATTTCATTGGTTTTCCAAGGTCATGTGATATTGCTCACCTACCGGCCAACCGCAGGTCAGCCCTCTAAATGCTAGTCAATTAGTAAGCTCCCGTCTGACTAACGAATGTCATCCATTCCACCCAGTTAGATGAGTTAAGCATCATTTATGTGTTATATAGGTCATGATTTTAATTCTGTTCTAGTATTGTGCATATACCCCCCATGGTGTCCCCCTTTTTGGGGTTATGAAAGTGGCCAGCCTAACTCAAACAAACATAAACAAGTAGCGTACGGGCAAGCTGCTAACGTTAGCAGCAGCAAACCTATTCATGTGATGGTGTGTATTTTTGTGCTATTACAGTTCTAAAATTACATTTAAAGCATCACTGTAAGTTACCTTGCTCACAGTATCACAATATAGTGTAACATGTCAAATCATAACCGCCGTATCATGATATACATATCATACACAGACCTAAAACGTTATCACACAAAGTGCTAGTTAAAGGTTCCATGCTGCACATAGATTCCTTGGCTGGTCTACCAGCTTGAAATTCTCGCCCAATCACATAAGCCAATCGCAAGCCATAGCAGTCACGCTGCCGCATTGCTCAACCCACACAAAGGTGGGTTAGCCTTCCGACTAAACGACCACACAATGACTTGTGTATGCTTATGTTGCAGATTCACCAGGCCCTGCTGAAGAACTCAAACTCGAACGGTCGCACTGTTCTCCTCATCACCCACAGGATGAGCGGAGTGGAGTTGGCCGATAATGTGGTCTTCCTGCGGGCTGGCGAGGTGGTGGAGCAGGGCAGCCATGTTGAGCTTCTGAAGAGGAAGGGGCCGTACGCCGAATTCGTACAGCAGCAGAACACCGGCTTCCATCGCAAAACAGACAAAACGGAGGACGGTAGCTCCTCACCCTGAAAGGCCTGGACATGAGTGTTTCACGAACCATACAACCTGACAACAAGCAAACTTCTTAGGTTGTATTAGAAACGCACAATACAATGCAAACGGAGGACAGCTGAGTCAGAGCTGTAGTACAGTTTATGTGAGCTCTATCCCTGAAAAATTAGGTTCATATGTGTCTATCAGTTGCATATCAACAAAATATATTACATAAGCACTATTGGTGCCATAAGGACGTAAACAAAAAGACAGCAATTTTAAGGCATTTCCATCATGTGCAACCGATATTTGAGACAGGTGAATTTAAACCAGTAGTAGGCTATAAACATGCACATGTAAATCTGAGGCCAGAAAATTAATTTATATGAGTACACAAACGCATGACCCAGACATAGTTTCGCGGCATTGCACTCTGTAATCAGTAGAATGCTGAAGCTACATTCAGAGCATGACAGCAGGTTGGAGGGCTATAGTGGCAGAGCAGAGCAGAGCAGTCCTGTACCGCCAGCATGCTTTCTCCTGGTCAGTGTTCATGGTGGACCGGCAGTTTGACGAGTTTCTTGCAGAACCGGTTCTCTCATGTAAACATAAACATGATAGTTATCACCTCTTCATTCCGGTAACAACGCAGAACACAGTCCTCTCTACTACATGTTTAGTTGTCGTGGTTATTGGGAATGAAAGTAGATCCTGTTTACAGATGTTCTGGACTTGGTTTCCCAAAAGCGTGTTTTGGCACATTGAAGATTCCTAAATGGCAGAGCATGCGTCACACTCAGAAGTCTCTCTGACCGTTAAGATGATCTCAGCACTTTGGGATTGTGTCCTCTCTTGCTCCCTCGATTACGAGTGTTTTAACCATTAGTGGGAGCTCACGTTAAGTTTGTACAGCAGACCTGTGCCTGTTTGGCCGGCCGTTGTCATTTGCATTTGATGAAAAGCTCATCCAAATATTCTCCCACCGAAGCCACGTTTGAAGGAATGGTTTGGTGAATTATCAGATTTAGACAGTTTTCAGCGCAGCCCAGTTGTAGTCCGTCAGCCAAAGATTTGCTGTACCAGTTTTGCTTCTTTGGTTTAGCACTGGAGCTACAAAGCTAATGTTGCTTACAAGCACTAAATGTCAGTAGTCACCCAAATCTCCTCCGTAAACGTGCAGACTTGCAGTCGATGGTTTAGAGCACAGTACGGCTGACTGTGAGGTAGGGCGGGGTGTTGGCAAGAACTTGGCGATATGATACGTGTCATGATACAGGCGTTACAATTCGATATATTGCAATATGTTGCGATACTGTAAGCAGGGAAATATATTGAGATTTTTAAATATAATTTTAGGAAAACTGTACTAGTAAAAAAACACATCACCATATCGTTGATGTCCAAAGATAAACAAGTATCTCCAAACCTTTTTTAAACCAAACCTCATTTAATTCTTAATTCTCAGTGGAATGGAGTTTTGGGCCATTGGTCCATTCGTCATGGACATTTTCACACAGTGTAAACAGCAATCAACAGATATGGACAGTGCAGATATGCATAGGGTTGCTAATGCTAATGTTAGTAGTGTGTCCTCACGCTACTTTACATTGTTTACGTTGGAGTCTAATGGTACTGGTTTGGTTTAGCACTGGTCCTTGTTTAGGCAGTGTCTGAGCTCATGGTGAGTTTTAGACTCCAACCTTCCTGTGCTAGCTAGGAAACATTATCCAACGGATCACTAAGCACTGTTGTAAGAGCGTCTGCTAAATGCCATAAATGGAAATGGAAATGGAAATAGCCCTCTGTCTAGTGGTCAGGGCTTTAAACACAACCCCAAATGAACCTCCATCTGCTACCAATCTTAAGCTGTTGATTTAAAATCAGTGCTGTGATGTTAGAAATCGATACAGTATCACAAAACACCATATCGCGATATTCGCAGCTACACCTCAGACGTTCTACTAAACTTCATCGCGCTACGCCTCAATGTTAACCGGCTCTATTGTTCTACAAAGGAGGAGCTTTGGGGCTGAAGTGGTGGCAAGTTTAAAGAGCACTTGACCAACAAACACTTGTATAATGTAGTGCACCACAAAAACTCAGAGTTTAGCAAACAAACTAGGTGTGAAAACAGACTAAGAGTATTGAAGACGTACACTTAAGTATTACCAACTCAGTGACACCATCTATACCCTCAAAGATATGTTATCTTCCAAGTGTTTGTGATGTTAGCTTCGTAGCTTCAGTGCTAAACCAGAAGAAGCTAAATCTGGACACTAAACTTGTCGTGGCTGGTTACACCTGGGGTGAGTGGAAAATTGTTTGACATACGCTTAGAAAAAGGAATAACAGCTCATTTTTTCTGTGCACCCAGCCCGTAAACTGTGCATTCAGGCTCATTTGCCAGTTTCAAACACAAGTTGTGGACAGAAAACGCTCTGACAACACAAAGGGGTCAGCACATTTAGCCCAGAGACTCTTGAGATATAGACGAGGTTGAGAGCAGTTCACCTGCGTTAAGGTAACCGGTCTCCCAACAAAATAGGGTGAGGTAGAAAGCATGCCCTTAGTGGGACGAAATATTGGAAACTGTGTTTGTGAATATCTCCAGTACTGTACACGTGACTCAGGATTCGAGGACGTGGGTTTTTTTGTTTGTGAAGTATTTAAGTGATTTGCCCTTTGCTGTGACGTTGAAGCGATATCGGTATCGTAGGTAACTTAAGAAATTTGCTTGTTGCTGTCGTTGTTCTCTTGAAATACTGTCCTGCGTTTCTTTCTGGTTTCATGTTTTGTGTCTTGAGGTCGTGTCGAGTTCTAGGACTTTTAAATTAGGTGTAAATATCACAAACATTTACTTCCTTACAGAATAAAACAGTGGAGGAGCTCTTCTTCCAGTAATTACAGCACACCCTGTGTGTAAACGGCAGGCCATGTGACCACTAGCGAGACAGTCATGTGCTGTTTATTAGTAAACACGTTTGTTATTTCTCTAGATAATCTTCAGCGCCGCTCTCTCTGGTAAAACACATATGGATTTCTCATGAGCACTGCAGCACGCCATATATCAATAACCCACGATTGTGATGATGGTTCACTTTAGCATTTACAGTGATTCCACAGCGACAGTGCGGCTGGAAAACCTGTTAGATGGCTGTGCTGTCGGTGTTTTCATTGCTTTTTCTCTGTAAGCTTCTCATAAATCATTTTCATGTAGTTTTTTTTTTTTTCTCAGAAGAATTATGGATGACCGCAGCGCGTCTTTAAATATACAGTCCGTACATTTTGCTGAGGAAGCTAAGAGAGATCATTTGACCAGTGGTAACTTATTAAGTATTTATCTACCAGCGTATTAGAGTACTGGATATTTATAATAACACCTTCAAGATGATGAAGAAGAAGAGCTGAGGCTGTTTTATATGAGAAAAGGCTTCCTTTAATTTCATAACACACAGATACAGGTCGTCGCATCCAGAATGTTCTGATTGTAGTTTGATATTTCATGCTGTTTTATTAATAAACATTAATGAGCTAGTCTGTTGGAGCTCTTGTGTTGTATTTCCCCAAATGGCAGAACACATTTTCCATTTCCAGAACTCGAGGAAGAGTTTACAGTGGATTTATTGCTGTTGGGAAGGAAGATAAAGGTTACCAGGATCAATAAATGATGATAAATTTAGACTGATATGATCAATATTTATTGAGCTACACATACAGAAGTAGTGTCTCTCAGTATGATGTCGGGCCGCCGTGTTTGCTAACCCAACATGCTAGACGTCTTGGCCTGGAGCTGTAGAGGTTCCTAATGGTGTCCTGTGATAATCCATCCCATGCAGCTTGAATATTCTCACACAGTTCCTGCAGATGGTGCGGTAGGGGTGGAGGTGGAGTGACACCAGGCCCTCTGGACATGTGACGCGTGACAACAACCCGTTCGTCTTGGCGCTGACCACGGTGCCTCCACACATGGATTCGTTGGTCGTCTCCACCAAGACAGAAGCGGGACTCGTCACTGAAGATGACCCGCTGCCATTCTGAGTCACTCCATGACAGTCTGGCCCGACACCATTGCAGTCTTTGGTGATGTTGACGTGGTGTTGAGGGCAGTCGCCGTAACGGTCTGTGTACATGTAGTCCAGCATTGTGCAGCTGTTTGCCAATGGTGCTGGCACTACAAGGATGACTCATGGAGGGCATACCACTGCTCACTGAATGTCTGCAAACGTGGGTCAGTGAGGTACAGAGATAAGGCCCGTCCTCGCTTACGTCACGTGCACAACCAAGTGTGAAACTTGAATCATTTGCATGTTTCATAATGCCAACCCTACCCACCAAGTTTCATTCCTGTGGGTTGATTCTGTGTGGGTGCAGCTATTCTTTTGATGATGAGTGTATCGTTAGGATGTACAGTGTTCTATATGGGAGGCTAAAAGAGTGAATCAGCTTTATAGGATGTGCTGATGGCATAGTAGCTACATTCAGGTAGACTGTACAAATCAGTTCACCCACCTATTACCTGGTAGTATGGTTCAAGCCCTGTTGCCCACTCCTGTTTTTAGCCCTTGGGTCACCTCATGACTTCAAAAGATGCTTGTGGTGATGTTTTTGACTCACTTGATATCTTCTGTTGGAGCTTTATAGAGCAGTATTCTCTAAAACTAGGTATGCAAGTGGTCAGTGCCCCCTGGTTTGGCTACAACAAGCACAACGTGAAACGTCCCCTCTGCTTCCAGGTCCTTCTTAGGACTTTGCAGTGTTTGTTAAACTCGGGGACGGCTCCGGCTGGGGACAGGCCACCAAAAGTTGTGCCTGGTCACCCTACCCCATAATGCCAGTGTGTTTTTACAGTACATATGTTCTAGCCAATCTAAATCCACATGTTAATGAGGTCACAAATTAGGTCACTTTAATCCATATGTTCATGGTTTTACTCTGTACAGTACATGGAAAGCCTGTGCCATGCACGAACCAATCGCAAATGCAAACTTTTGAACCAAGGTGTGGACCTGGAGCAGGACCGCAGGGCTTAGGGTGCCTTACAAGGGACCGTACAAGCACCACCCACACTACCATGTCTGGATCACTGCTGTGCCATAAATGGTCCATCAGCCCCTATAATAATATCTGGACAACAGCAGCCCTGTGGTGTAATGAGCTAGAGGGTGACACACTGCGCATGTGCTGCAGTCTGTGCCTGTATTAACTCCATAGTGGACCTATAAGGTAGGTGGTCAGAAAGTGGTCAGTGAGTGGGCACCTAAGGTCTAATAACGTGGATGGAGAGTTTAAATCCATTTACAATAGCAGTAGCAAACATGCTCACAGTTTCAGCCTTAAGCACTAGACTGCAGCACTGAGCTGAGACCAGGCGTCTGTAATTGTATACAGTGGAGGGGTGTCTGCATCTTGACGGGCAGCGGTTGTAGCCAATAAGAGACGAGTGTGGTAGGCGGGGCTGCGCTCTGATTGGCCGGAGCCGCGCTGCTATTTAAAATGTGGAGGGCGGAAAGCGAAAGGCGCCATTTGCCGTAGCGGAGCGACAGAATAAAAACAGACAAAACCTGCAAACCGCAGCGCGGACTAAAGACCGGCCCCGGCCCTATGGAGGTGGCGGGCAACCCGTCTATGGACAGGTAACGTATATCCGTGCTGTTTTCTGTGAACACGGACAGCGGGTGATACGTTTCCTGAGGTCTGCAGACCGCTGTTTGTTTTTTTTCCAGGCGTAGCATTAGCATAGTTAGCTTCGCCAGCCGGTTCGAGTCAGCTACACAAACGGCACAAACTCGCGGATAAAACTATGCGGCTTAAAATGGTGGTGATTAGTTTGACCAGTTAAATTAGCTTTAGCTGTGATATTAGGACGAGTTTACCTGAATCTTTTGCTCGGAATTCGGGTGTTATTCGAATTTTTCGTTCCACCTTAAATGATGCAGCAGTTCGCTACGTTCTGGCGCTCGTGCAGGCGCCAAAATGTGACTGCTGCACGATTTAAGGTGGAGCGGAGAATTCGATAATGGAGCCAGTTTCAGCTTCGTGATGTGCGTTGTCTCCTCACGAAATCGAGCACGACAGCAGACGGGCTACCTCCTGTTTGTAACGTAACGTGGGCTTGTAGAGGTGACCAGTAAGGGGCTTAAGGAGGTGGCTAAGGGCTCCATATAGACTGAATGGTGAGTGTAATTTCCCCATTAGGGAACCATTTGGGACTGGACAGTAAACCGATGATCTTGCTGCTGCTATTTTTTTATAAGTGTTGTTTTGTAGCTTTATGTTGTAGGTGTAATCCGCATTTGCAAGCTGCAGTGATGTAAACACTCCTTTCTTTTGGCGGGCAGCTCCGTAAACCTCTCTAAAACGCCCCCCCCCCTTAGAAAAGGGATCCTGTCTCCCGGTTTGTGCCTCCCAAGCTGCCTGAAGTGAACTGTCTGTCTGCTTTAAAGGGGCAGTCTACCGATTTTTCAGTTTTTGTGTAAGTCAGTGGTTGAGATGTAAACAAAGTGAGAGTGGATTTATGTTCATTTGCAGAGAAACCTGCCAACTTAGATTTCTTTACAGTGGTGATGGTGGTGGTGATAGGAACCAGGAGTTGCAATGTATACCACACAAATATAGCAGTTTACACTCATAATTGAAAAAAGAGCTGCACCCAGAAGGAACCAGCCGACAGGAATGAAACTTGGTGGGTAGGTTTGACATCATGAGACATGCCCTTGATTCAAGGTTCATGCTCGTTCGCGCATGTGACGTAAGCAAGGACGAGCCTGATCACTCTATCTGACTGTTGGTAGTATCCTTTGCAAGCGACGTGTGCCTTAGAGAAGAGTTCAAAAGCAAATCGAGCAGTTGGGAGAGTTACAGAGGGGTCACTTCTTAGGGCGCCAGGAAGTGGGATGGTCTTATCAACGTATTGCACGCCATACCAGTCATGCAGATACTGCCGTAGCATGCTTTTGGCGGCAGTGGACAGAAGAAGGCATGAACCAGCAACATGAAAGATCTGGGAGACCTACAGAACCACGGACAGAGAGACATCCAACATGCGCAGAGTGACCCATCAGCCGCGATTGAGGACATTCAGCGAGCAGTGATGCCCTCCATGAGTCATCCTGTTAGTGCTAGCCCCATTGGCAGGTGGCTGCACGAGGCAGGACTACATGCAAGCAGACCTTTACGACGACTGTCCTTAACACCACGTCAACGTCACCAAAGACTGCAATGGTGTCGTGCCAGACTGTCATGGAGTGACTCAGAATGGCAGCGGGTCATCTTCAGCGACGAATTCCGCTTTTGTCTTGGTGGAGACGACCAACGAATCCGTGTGTGGAGGCACCGTGGTCCGCGCCAAGATCAACGGTTTGTTGTCACACGTCCAGAGGGCCGTCACCCCCCTGCATGGGATGGATTATCACAGGACACCATTAGGAACCTCTACAGCTCCATGCTGAGACGTCTGGCGTGTTGCTTTAGTTTCTGTGAGGGATCTTTTAGAAGTGGATGTCTGGTTGCTGTCAATACCACTGTGAGCAGTGTGTGTGAGCTATTAGTTTCTCTAGAATGGCACATTTTACACCAAGCCGCTCTGAATGAAAAAGAGGTTTCCCAGTGAAAGAGGAATTCCACCAATTTGCCAATAGTTCAGCATAATTACGTGTGCTTAGCTGTAAACAAAGTTGTTCAACATACTGATTCAGATTTCATTACAGCGGTTATGATGGGTACCAAGGATCTGCAGCACAAATATAGCTGTTTTTTATTTACTGTCCAGAAACACCAGTAAACCTACATGTCTTCTGAGTTAACGTTGATGATGTTAACCTGAAAAAACATTTTCTCTGTGCAGCATAAGACGTTTTGCTTGTTATTACAAACCACTCCATGTGTACAGTATGGTAAGACACTGACATTAGCAGCTTTATAAGTACTGTAGTGTAGCACTCAAGGTGATGTTTACTGACCTTGCATCTCATGTGGTTACCTTGCGTGTAAATAAGCCTGAATTTGGGAGCTGAATGCCGTGCAGGATATGTGACAAAGCATATACCGTGGTTCTGTTTGTTTCAGCAACGGAGTGACAGGTTTATATGCTGTGAATAGGTTGAGCGGTTCAAGCAGTGGTCATCATCTGAAACTGATTTACTTAGAAGGCACGTGTTGGGCTTTCCGTTGAGGTTGCAGCAGCTTATTTCCCTTGCAAAAGGTTCTAGAACTCACTAAGGTTTTCCCCAAGTTGTTGGACCCCATTTTGCATTAAATTAGAGATGGAAGAATAACACTTTCCTTTTGTGATACTGATATTGAAACCTTGATTATTAGCAGATACCAATTCAGTCTTCTTTTTTTGAATCCTAGTTTTTGTCTTGTTTTCCATGCGTTCTCCAACATTTGTGTGGTTTATGAACCAAAACAGACCTGATTCAGTTTAACATGGTTGTTTTCCTCCCTCTATACGTTTCATTTAAAATCAAAACGGACTGTTGTTGTTATTGTGCTTTGAAGTCTGATGTATGTAAATGGTTTCTGTTCTGATTGTCTGCCCTTTATCATGCTGTCTTAAAACAGCAGTTTGGGCTGAATAGGGTTACAGTGTTATACCTGTTCCACAGTATACTGTAGTATGAAAATTGGTTGTTGTTGTTCTACCATGTACAATTGCTTATTACCGGTATGGCTAAAAAATGCATGGAGAATCTCACCAGCTGTAACAGGGAGTAAAGGAAAATTAGAAATTGGATAGATTTATGTTGCTGTTTGTGACATGACAAAAACAATTCATTCAAAATGGGATGTTTTTGTGACTCCATTTCCATATATATGTGCAACGTATAGACTGGGCACATTTTAAAATGTGTTCACATGTATCTGATTATTTAGAACAGAGAAAAAGAACTACATAAAAAACTACCAAAAGCTGCAAATCCAGTTAAACAGCCTTAATTTTGCTTTCTATATAATCTGTGGTAAGGTGGTAGTAGATGGCGCTGAAAGACATTTTTAGATTATGTTATGGTGGAAGATTAAAGAAAAAAGAAGCTTGTCTTTTCAGTGCAATGCTAAATTGTAGTGTCACATCGATACCAGCACTTAAACACAGTATTCGTATTGGTGATGGCGATGCCGATACCCATGACTGACACTACAAAGCAATTTGACACGGGCATGCATGCCAGTAGAACTTAACAAGACGTTGGCGGTCTGCGATGACAAGCACCAAAAGTAATGCTCTTGGCTAAACCCGTAACAACAGTATTTCATGGGTTCAAATTCAAAGGGGAACCACTTGACTGAAGCTTTATTCAGTAATCACTCATCTGTCGCTTTCGAGCTGGCCGCTAGCCCCGTGTGTGGTGCACCTCTGTCAGTCAGTGGGGTATCACTGGCCTATGCTTCAACCAAGTTAGAAGAAACTCTGGAAGTCGCTGCTACTGACATTGTGTACTAATCTCTTTTCAAACTTTGACAGAAGGAGCAGGATACATGCGTGAGATAAATGACTTCAGAAATTCACGTTAAGCAACATTCAGTTGCTTTTTTGCTTAGTTGGAGAAGCCACTGAAGCTTACATGTATACACCACAGGGTTATCAGTAATCCACTGTTAATGGAGCAAAAAAAGGCGTTAAATAGTATACAGTCTGATTAAAAGTCTTGCACAGGACGGATGTTCAATTACCAAAGTAGCACCTTTATTATTTACTCATTTTAAAGCATATCATCTGTATATGCGCCGTTCTAGAGAAACAGATAGAGCTGGAGATGTATATAGTGCCTGAATGATAATTATAATTATAAAGTGTGAGTTAAACTAGCTCTAAATTAGTGCTGAAAGTGGATATATTTACTGACCTCAGTGGACTGTGACTGATCATGAAGAGCTAACATTTAATAACATGCACGTAGAATTGTAACTGACAATCACTAATGTAGGGTTTTTTGCAGAAGGCTTGGTTATTGGCTCAGAAATGCTGAGACTGATGCTGAATATTTATTATTTGGGATGCTCAGTAGGACTGAAGAAATTAAGTCAGTTCCGTAATTGTTTATTTTGGTACTCAGTCCTATAAATGGCAACTGAGCACAGTCATGCTGAAACATGGCATGCAAGTCGGGGAAGGTGGAGCTCTTGAGAAGGAGCTCTGGCTTTCTGAGTGGGATTTATGAGTTGGAAGGCCATGAAAGTCAGTGTTTTCACCAATCAGAGGTAGAGCTTTCTAAGCTATCAGAGTTGTAATGCGTACTTGTAATCAAGCATGTATAGATTTACTTATGAGAAAGGCAAACGTGATTCATTAGAGTTTAATTTACAGTTCATTTATAGTCCGTTTATATCAGGAATTCATGTGGGAGTGAATGCTTTATGGTTCATTCCAGAATATTAATTCACATGCATTGCTGTGAATAATGTTCTGTAGCTAGTGGTTCCTTAGGCCACCATTGTGTATTTGGACTGTCAAGTCTGTAAAGAAAGAGACATAAATGGATCTGAAGGGAGTTCTGTCTGGTTTTACTCATCAATAAAATGACATAGATAAACACAATGCTTGAGTTTGACATCTTTTCAACATGATATTTCAATAAAACTTTATTAGGAACACCTGTCCAATCATCCGATCATGCAGCAGGCCAATTGTGTGACAGGCCAGCAGCATCTGGTAATGTTCGTGCGGGCTTTCGTTCGTTCAATCAATCATCAGAATGGGGGCGAAATTGTGATATCACTGATTTGTGACTTTGGCATGACTGTTGGTGCAAGATTGACTGGTTTTTGTAACTGCTGCCTAAGGTTACAGTTACTCAGATGACCACTCAATTGTGCAGAGGGCACAAGCATCTCCGAAGGCAGAACATGCCAAACTTTGAGACGGATGGGCTACAACAGCAGAATAGCACGCCGGGTTCTACTTTTGTCAGCCAAGAACAGGAGGTATAGGCTGTTTTGGGCACAGACCCAGGACTGTAAAGAATGTAGCCTGGTGTGATGAATCTTGGTTTCTGCTGAGGCCCGCGCGTCAGGGTCAGAATTTGGTGTCAGCAGCATGAATCGATGGACCCAACCTGCCTTAGGCTGGCAGAGGTGGTGCAATGGTGTGGGGAATGTATTCTTGGCAGACTTTGGGCACATCAATGCCATTTCTTGAATGCCACAGCCTGTTGTTCCTAACCATGTGCATCTCTTCATTGCCACAGTTTGGCATCTTCTAACGGCATCCTCCAGCATCATAATGCACCATGTCACAAAGCAAGAGTTGTCTCGGACTGGTTTCATGAATATGACGATGCACCTTCCAGTCACCGGATCTGAATTAAATCATCTTTGGGAAGGGCAGAGTGGGAGATTTGCAGCATGCAAACAAGGAGCTGCAGTCATGTCACCACGGATCAGAATTTTAAAGGAATGTTTCTGATATCTTGTGGAGTCCATGCTATGATGATATTAGGCTGTATTGAGAACAGTGGGAAGCCCTACCCAGTGTGCCTGTGCCCAGTGTTCACATATTAGGAATTGTACTTTGGCCAACAAATGTATGCATACCATGTTTAAAACAAAAAAAAAAAAAAAAAAAAAAACTGAATCCTGTGAGTTCTACTCGAGAGTCAGAAGTTCTGTAACGTCACTCTTATTATGCCTTTGTTGATGTAAGGTACATTTTCCCCTTGACAGGTCTCTGGGAGTGGGGCTGTCTTTGGTGGGCGGGATGGAGTCGAGTGTACCCAGTTCGGGAAAGCGCATCCGCAAGCCTTCGCTTCTCTTCGAGGGTTTTGAGGGACCGGCTCTGCCACACGCCCCCACACCGGGACCGGCACTTCCACAGCAACCCCCTGTCAAGGACCCCAGCCGGCAGGGCCGAGTGACCAACCAGATACGTTACCTCCAGAAGGTCGTGGTGAAGGCCCTTTGGCGCCATCATTTCGCCTGGCCTTTCCATGAGCCTGTGGATGCAGCCCGACTCAGCCTGCCAGTGAGTGAGCAGGGCTGTATACACTAGGAACCAAGGGGATTCCAATCTCTGGGGACCTTCAGCTAGTAAATGGTTTTGTTGTTGTTTTCTATCTCCTTAATACACCTGAGCCAGGTAATCAAGATTTTGATTGCCTGGCTGAGGTGTTTGGAGCCAGAACAGACTGGGCTCCCTAAGGGCTGGACAGAACCTCCGGCTGTAGTTACGGTTCCTTTTTAAGCTTTGCACAGTTTGTTGTTTTGTTTAGTGTTTATGCATTTGCTGTCTGCTTGGCTTGAACAAGATATTTTCAGCATTCATGTTTGGGAGCAGCGTTGTCATATACGAGGCAGTTAAAGGTAGACTTTGTTTCCTAGGACTACCATAAGATCATCAAACAGCCCATGGATATGGGCACCATCAAGAAACGACTGGAGAACAACTACTACCGTAATGCCAGCGAGTGCATTCAGGATTTTAACACAATGTTCACCAATTGTTACATCTACAACAAGGTGAGAACACACACACATAACCCTGACACACACAAGGTCTGCTGCACCAGAAACCACGGAGGTTGCTATGAAAATGCTCTCTAGTGATTTATTCATGACCCTGACGTAAGCTAGCCATGTTATTTACAGTATACGTTATTAATTGTTTACTCATGAATCATTACTTGTTGTTTAAGTAGGTTAAAAGCAGTCTTTGTTCATGGCATACATAGAACGGAGTAGATTTGCGTTGATGTTGTTGCTTTGGTGAACGTGAGGATCTGAAACAGTGCTGTTTATATTCCAGCCTACCGATGACATAGTGCTCATGGCCCAGTCTCTGGAGAAAGTTTTCCTGCAGAAGGTTGCGCAGATGCCCCCAGAGGAGATTGAGTTGCCACCTCCTGCCCCGAGAAGTAGAGGAGTTAAGGCTGGGAAAAGCAAGAGAGGCAGAGGTGAGTTCAGGAGGGATTAGATGAGGGGCTTTATTAAAGGAGTACTCCAGCCTTTTAAAACTGAATCTCTTTCTGTTACATCTATAGCATACAGTTGCATATACTTTTTAAATATATAGCCAATTTATGATATTGTAGCAGGCTCCAGAGAAATGCTTGCAAAGAAAAAGTCTGTTGCCATCATATTGTTAGCTATAGCCGTGAATAGCTATAGCCGTCAGTGTTACAGATGGCCAGTTTGACAAAATCTGATTTGATGCAGTTAATTCCATGTCCGACCAAACAGGCTCTGGATTTTGTGTAGGAGTGTGACGAGTATATGTTTTGTTATTAATGGTGGATGTTTGTGAATGTGTGGCGAAATTAAGCTGGCCAAGAGCAAGTGGCAGTCGTGGGCTGGAAGTTGGGGAACCAGGCTTGTGATCAGAAGGTTGCTGGTTTGAGCAAGGCACCTAACTCCCAGTTGCTCCCTGGGCGCTGTGGAGAGGGCTGCCCATCGCTCCGAGCACAAGTACTCACTGCCCCCTAGTGTGTGGGTGTTTGATTGCACAAAGGGGTTAAATGCGCGGGTTGAATTCCTCTGTATGTAAGCACAATTGGCAAAAAGTGGTTCTGGTTCTAATTCAGGTGGCCATAGTTAGAAATGTTCAGGGGAACCAGGCAATATAACTCGATGTGAATTGGAATTTTGTTTTTTGTTTTTTTAAAGCAAGTGTGCTCTTGATGTTAATATTCTCTTCTCTCCTTCTTTCCCAGGAGGAGGAGGAGGTGTCACTGTAGCCCAGCAGGTCCAAGCTGTCTCCCAGTCTGCCTACTCACCCTCCTCTCCAGACACTCCAGACTCCAGGTTTTCTGGTTCTCCTCATATGATGCTCAGCAAACCTGCCCTGCCTCCGACCCTCTTGACTTTACCTCCTACACAGCCCACTGCTAAGGTATTACATAGAGCTGAACCTAATACTGTGAATGTGTTTGAACACAGTGTAGAACAGGGCTTGGTAATGCCAAAGTAGGGGTATTATACTGTGGAACAGAGCTGGGTGTTGTTTGGATATCATGGTGTGGAATTTTATGACTTAAATATGTAAACTGCATGTGTCACGCCAAATCCCGTTGTCTGCGTTTTTGTTTAAAAGGTGTTGCGCTTTTCATATTTTATGTTAGCGTTTTTTCAGTATGTTAAACTTGGCAAATAAATGGTAACTGTGCTTAAAAATTGCAGACACAAGTTTGCTTCCATGTAATTTGACCAGGGGTGTTCAGACCTTTGCATATGACTAAATGTATGCATGTTTAATTCCTTTATCGAATCGTCTATGCTGACAGTTTCCCTTCAAAAGATTCAGTCATATACATTTTGACAGAAAAGCTGTTTGGGCCAGTTTGTTCATGTATCTCGTTTTGCCTCACAGAAGAAAGGAGTGAAGCGCAAAGCAGACACCACCACCCCTACTACCATGGGCTTCCCGGTGGCGTCTGTCGGGCGTGTGGGGGGCATGGGTAAAGGCCGTGGAGGCGCAGCCGGAGGTCTGCCATTATCCCTCTCACCCATGCCACTGGACTGCGTGCCCACCCTGGTGCGGGGGGTGGGCACAAATGAGCCTGTTCATCTGCAGCCGGTTATGGGACGAGCTCTGAACCGCCGGCCAATCAAACCCCCGCGGAAGGACCTGCCTGATTCGGTGCGCCCCAGCCGGCCGTCACGACGTGGAAAACTGAGCCGGCAGCTGCGTTACTGCAGCGGCATCCTCAAAGAACTGCTGTCCAAAAAGCATGCCGCTTATGCCTGGCCGTTTTACAAACCTGTGGATGCATCAGTGCTCGGCCTACATGACTACCATCACATCATCAAACACCCCATGGACCTCAGCACCATCAAGGTCAGTCTGCGGAACTTGGGCTGTTGGGTGTTTCCATGTGCATACATTTGAAACTTGAGCCAAATGATGGTATTGTTGGTAGTTTTCAAATTATGAGAGAGACATTTAAAAACATGGGATCTGTGGCTTTAAAATTGTTTTAATATTTTTTTAAAAACATTTTTATTGATTAAATTGTCTTGTGATTATCTAATTTTATTTATTTGTTTGTTTGTTTGTTTGTTTGTTTTGTTATTTATTTTGTTATTTATTTATTTATTATTTATTTATTTGTCTTTTTTGTGCAACGCTGTCTTGAAGCCATGATAAGCTGTCTGGCTTTAGAACATTCTCGTAACAGCGTGAGGTAGAACTTTTTGTCCCCCACCTGTTTGTTAAGCTGTTAAAGCTGTGCAGCAGCCTTTCACACCAAATGGCTTCCCTCACCATGAACAGAGGCTTCCCTATTATAAAAGGAACCATCGAAATAGCCCCAGTTTAAGTGAGTCCTTTATGACTCACCAGGTATCCTGTGAGAACGCGAGTTTGTGTTTCTCTTAGTAGGTTCAGAAAATATTCACGTATTCACTGTGGCCTAAATCAAGATGATATGTGTATCATCTTCTTCAAAATAACAGAAACGGTTTGAGCTTATGCGGCAATATTAATATTTCCTTGTAAGTCTCAACATGGATAAATGGTACTAAAGTGCTATTTTTCTCTCCAATTTGTTTTCCTCCTTCCTTTCTCCCAGAGGAAGATGGATGAGCGACTCTACAGGGACGCACAAGAGTTCAGCGCTGATGTCCGACTCATGTTCTCCAACTGCTATAAGTACAACCCCCCAGAGCATGACGTGGTTGCCATGGCACGCAAACTACAGGTACACACAGACACACGTGGCTGGAGATAATGGGGAGCATTGTTTCATGTGCCCTCATCTGGTGTAGAGTTGTAAGTGCAGTAATGTTTTCGTTGTGAGTCTGTAGAAATATATTCATAATTGACTCATCACTTATTAAATCAGGTAACACATTTAGTCAGCATTCAATTTCAGGAACGACTTCTGAAACAAGTTTGTTGGAGTTTACGCTTGTACAGTGTTGGTGTGTTTGTTTAACCCCCCACCCACCCATCTCTTTCAGGATGTGTTTGAGTTCCGCTTCGCTAAGATGCCGGATGAAGTTCTGGAAGACGAGGATGAAGATTTGGGTTCTGCATCTTTAGGCCATAACATGGGCATTATGGCAATGCACCGCTCCTCATCGTCTTCATCTTCCTCATCATCCTCATCATCGTCTTCATCGTCATCGCCTTCCTCTTCGTCAGAGAGCGAACCCACCAGCGAGAGTGAAGCCAACAGCGAGAGCAGCCCAAGCTCTGACAGCGAAGAGGAGAGAGCCCAGCGCCTGGCTCAGCTGCAGGACCAGGTGTGCACACAGGTAAGGCATGTGCACAAACACCTACATACAATTACTCCTGTATAGTTTAACCAGTATCAGTGTACATACTCAGACATTCTGCTTTTTGTGCTGGAGTTAAGTGACATAACAACAAATGCTCCAAGTGTCATAACTGTGTAGAGAATCTACAGCTCTTTTAAGGTAAAGAGATGAACAAACCACAAGATGATGTTTTGTGCAAACGATCACAGCTCCATATGGTAGAAGTAGTGCCTTTTGCGGGGCGCTCTCTTGTGCATTGAGCGTTGAAATGTATGCGATCTTGCTGCTGCAGCTAAGGGCGGTGCATGAGCAGTTGGCGGCCCTGTCGTCGGCTCCCATCGTCAAGCCCAAGAAGAAGCGGGAGAAGAAGAAAGATAAGAAAAAGAAGAAGAAGCTGGAGAAGCGCAAGGGCAGCCGGAGTGCACCGAGCAATGAGAGAGAGAGGGAGAAATCGACCAAACCAGCCAAAAGCAAGTCAAGCAGAGCGGCGCCCTCGTCCACTCAGAACAAAAGATGTCCCACCAAGAAAAACAGCAAGAGCAACAAGTAAGGGAGACTTGTGTTCGACTGTTGGCTGTTATATTAAATATTTTCTTTTGCTATACCTGACTGGTAAATGACCGATGAATGGTAATTACTTCTGTGTAAGGATGTAAACAATTCCAGTTCATTACAGGACAGAAACAAAGTTTTCTAAGGAGTTTAACTGCAGTTCAACATGAACAGCCCAGCCTAATAACCATGATAATCCGATGTAACAGTAGCCTGTAGGTTGACTTAACACAGTAAGCAATAGGCTGACAAAATGTATTAAACATTTGGATTTAGAACCAAGTGAGCACACCAGAGCGGTGGACAGCTCTATCCACGGCACCTAGGCAGCAGATGGGGGTTAGGTGCCTTGGTCAGGAGCACTTCAGTGTCCTGATGGTTCAGGGAATCGAACCAGCGACCTGCCAGTCAGAAGGCTGGTTCCCTAACCTCCAGACCACGACTTGGAACAAGAACAAAGTTAACTTGCAAGTTTAATGGAATTAATAAGGTTCCAACTCGTTGGCTGTCCAAGAGTGATTCCTCCATATTAGCTAACCAAATTTTGCTGCTTCATTTCAAGGCTAACAATCATAGACATTGACATCTTAAGGTACATCCCTAGAACTTCTCAACCCTCTTGAAACCACATCCAGGTTTTTATTCAAGTCCTGCACGTGTGTGGACATGGTTTACTACACAGTATGACTTACTTTAAGCTGTAAACGTTACCAAAACTTCACCATGCAGCAGTAGGTGGGCAGGTTTGCTTTAATTATACTGAAATAGTGGACTGACTGCGCTTTGTATGTCACAGAGGTACTTTAAGTTTCCAAGGAAACCTTTGAAAGTCCCCACTACAAGCTCGGGTTTTGTCATTTTGTAGAAATGCTATAAAAATATTACTTCATGTGAAATGTAGTCATAGCTTATATGCTGTTTCCTTCTCCTACTCAATAATAATAATAATAATAATAATAATAATAATTTCTTCTGTTTATGTAGTGCCTTTCCAAAGCTCCAGGTTGCTTCCAAAATTGGTCACATGAAACATGTTGGAGCAAACCAATAAAACAGCGAAAATAGCAATAAGTATTAGTAAAGTAAACAAGCAAGCAGGAGAAAGCAGTAAGAACAGCTACAGTTTATTGTGATGTAGTTTGCCATCCGTCATTCTCTTTTCTCCATCTCCTAGGACGACCAAGAAATCCTCCGCTGCGGTGCCTCGTTTCACTGCGGCCACTGCCACTGTAACTCACTATGACTCGGAGGAGGAAGAGGATGTTGTGCCCATGAGCTACGATGCCAAACGACAGCTCAGCCTGGACATCAACAAGCTCCCGGGTGAGAAGCTGGGCCGCGTTGTTCACATCATTCAGTCTCGAGAGCCGTCGCTGCGTGACACAAATCCCGAAGAGATTGAGATCGACTTTGAGACACTAAAACCATCCACGCTGCGTGAGCTGGAGCGATACGTCATGACTTGCCTGCGCAAAAAACCAAGGAAACCCTACGGTGAGCCTATGAAAAGCACCCGGAAGTGCTTTGAATCACTATAGGTTTGGAGTTACACCTGCTTGCGTGCTGTGTTATATATGATGATAATAATGTTTCTCTCTAATGTCTGTATTAAGATTGTGTAGTCTGTAAAATTGTTTAGTCTGTAAGATTGTCTAATCTGTGTATTAGATTTTAATTGTTTAATTAGCTTAATTGTTTAAAAATGGAATGATTGTTAATTCAAGATATGTTCAGTGTGTTCTATACCTTTACTAAATTAGTAATAGCTCCCAAGTGTATTTCAGAATGAGTAAAGAAGAATTTCATTTATTGTTGTATGGTAAATAATATAACAGCTCTGTTATTACCATTAATGAATCAATTAGCTAACTAGCTAGAGGGACCTTTTTTTTGTTTGTTTGGTTTTTTTGGGGGGGGTTTTTGAGTTTAAAGATATTTGTCTACTTTAAGTTTATGCTCATATAGTAATATTTATATATTTATTTAATTTTTCATGTGTGTA
Organism: Semaprochilodus insignis; assembly: GCA_034552555.1. Classification (NCBI taxonomy): domain Eukaryota; kingdom Metazoa; phylum Chordata; class Actinopteri; order Characiformes; family Prochilodontidae; genus Semaprochilodus; species Semaprochilodus insignis. The sequence goes on from CM067497.1 coordinate 21,748,750, forward strand.
GTGGCAAAGAAGGCAGGTGGTGGGAAGTCTCGTGAAGAACTGGCTTTGGAGAAGAGAAGGGAGCTGGAAAGGAGGCTTCAGGACGTTAGCGGCCAACTAAACTCTGTTAAGCAGAAGCCCCAGAAACCCAAAGGTGAGAGAAACATCTATCCCTGATATCTAGAGATGCCCCGATATTTATAACTAACCTGTTACTGGCGCTAGAGGACGTTGGTTTTGGTGATTAAGGCCATTGTTCAGCACGTATAGAGGAATCGAGTAAAAATGTGGACTTTCTGGGGTTCCCCGAAGACCAGGTTGAGAACTGGTTTGAGGAAAGCAAAAATGTCAAGGAGGACCACAGTGTCAGTGAAGCAAGGCAGTGCTCTTATGGTGTGCCAGCAGCTATTTGAGAGCTAATATTGCCCCAAAATGGAGAATTTTCAGCATGCAAAATGGGAGAGTTAAAAAGCAGAAAGATCCTCACGAGGCTTAACGTCCTCAGTACTGTCCTGACTTTACAAACCCACCAGTGTCTAAACTTCCTGTCTGTTTCTATTGTCATATGCAGTGACAGGCTTTCACTATAACTAACATGATGTTACTTGTGTGTACATTGTAAAATGCACCTTTCATTTTAGAGTGTTTATTAATTTATCTCCCCCCCCCCTTCCAAACAATCTTCACAATCCCCTCTTTATAAGTTTGGGTGTTAATGTTGATGAAAACTGGTGATAGTGGTCAATAATGAGGAAACAGAGCTGAACACATGTCTGCAATGGCGGAATAAGGTGCTCAGGTAACACTGAAACTGGTGTGGTGAGGCTCTGACAAACAGCAGGGAGCACTCACAATCATGACTTTCAGTTTATCAGACTTTTTGATTGTGCATTTTAGTTTCAGCTGTGGGCGTATGGTAGTTTACCTGGTAACAGACATGACGGTTAATTGTCGGTTTGAATTCCTTGTGTGATATGATTTTACAAACAAGCTTATCTTTACCTGTTAGATCACATGACAAAACGATATGTCTGTTATACTGCTTCGTGTCTACGAGGTGCGTTTGGAATTTGGCTGGAGGAGCTCCGTTACACAGTAGTGAAAAATAGACAGTAACCAGAGAATGAAAAATACTCAAGAGTTTTATTTTGGGCAAAAGGGCCGTATTATTATCATTTTTGTGGATATTATAATTGATTATAATGTATCGTAGTTGAATTGCCACATGCAAATCCTCTGATTTAACAATTCAGTGTAATTTGGCTTTTTCTCTCTGCGTCTCTCTCAGCGGAGAAATCCAGCAGCGTGGAGCAGCATGCAGTGCCCGCCCGACTCAGCGCCAGTAGCTCCAGCTCCGACTCCTCTTCATCATCCTCCTCTTCATCCTCCTCCTCCTCAGACACCAGTGACTCTGACTCCAGGTGATCGAACTAGGCCTTATGGGAGCTCCAGGCCCTGCAGCCTGAACAGTGGAAAGGTTTGGCCTAGCAGGCCCATGTATGGTGATACAGAGACGGGGAGAAGAGGGAAGCTCCAACTCCACTAAATGTTTTTTTTTTTTTTTTTCCTTCCCCCCTCCGTCACAGTGGACACAGTGATGTAACGGCTGCAGATCCCTGAAAACTGTTACGATGTGTTTTTGTGATTTGTTTGTTTAAAAAAAAAAAAAAAGAAGACAAGCTTGTACATAATGTATCGGATTAATTTTTCTTTTATAAAGAAGACTTTTTATTAAAAAAAATGCCCATAGTGGGAGACTTTAAATGGGATTACGTGGATGTAGAAGCTGCGCTACTGTCTTTAGTTGGTAATATGAAAGTTGTTTTTGTTTGCTTTGTGTGGATTTAGCGCTCGCTTACTTGAAGCTTGCTTTAAGAGTTCCTGAGAGCTTTTCCCTGAATCCGGCAAAGCGGTGATAAATGTAACCAGTGTCCTTTAAAGGAATTCTCCAAAGTTTTTAAATCTAATCTGTCACCTGTATCGTATGATTATGTAGCGTGGATATTGATTTCAGTGTATGGCCCTGTACGGTAAAAGAACAGAAAGCCTGTTGGCTCAGTATGCACACATAATGTATTGGGTAGCTGCTAATATCCATATAAACACATTAAATGCCTGAATATATAATGCATATTTTTACAACGATCACAGTCTATAAGTTAGAATGATGGGACGAGACAGACGTGTAACATTAGAACAATATGGTAAACAGTAGTTCCGGTAGCTTTCGCTTTGCCTAAGGCTTTGCAGTATTTGTGGATTAGGAGCTTGAAAACAGCTGCACTGGTAATGGATCTTGTGCAAACCTGGCGTCTCGGACAGAGCTAGTTTTACAGCTTGGAAATGTATAAAAATGCACATTTGGCATTAACGTTTATTGACAAACTTCAGCGTCGGCCCTCTGGCTTCTGTTGCAAGTCCGTTCTGCTGCAGGGAGAGTGCAGAATTGCTTTTCGTCAGTGATACACTACAGACTTTCTAGTACAGATTAGGTTCAGAAACTCCGGAGTATTCCTTTAAAGAGTGGATGCTTCTTGAGGTGAGCAGTTTGGAGGTTGCACAGTAAGATTATGTGCTTTAAAACTGAATCAGTAAGCAGGAGATTCCACTGGCTGTCTGAGAGTGGAAGAAAGCTCACAGCCTTTTGCTCTTTTGCTGATGGTGCGTGTGGTCAGAGCTTTGAGTTTAAGTTTCTTACAGTGTGTAATGACCAACCAACGGGAGAAATGGCTGATCTGAAACTTCGAAATAGACAGTCTTCTGCGGTGACCAATAGTCTCACTTTATTTCTTTTGTTCTTCTTTTGTGCGCGCGTGTGTGTGCGCGTGTGCGTGCGCGCGTGTGTGTGTGTGTGTGTGTGTGTGTGTGTGTGTGTGTGTGTGTGTGTGTGTGTGTGTGTGTGTATGAGAGAGACACACACACAGTTCATTTGTTTGATTGTTTTTACTTCATTGAATGCGAATGTGCCCTCCCGGGTTTTGGACCTTTTTGAAAAGATGGGCCTCGAGCCAAAGTTCATTACGTTTGTCCGTTCCTCCTCTTACACAGTAGACAAATGAGGTTTGTCCGTCCATAATTCCTAATGAGGCCCACGTTGTCAGTGCAGGCCGGAGGGACCTCGGTTACGTAAGTTCTCAGTTGCTGACTGTGTCTGTGCTGGCTTTCGTTCGTTGTTAGCAGTAGTGTTTGGGTGGAGTACTGCTGTATGGTGTGGATTCAGAGCAGAGTATTTCCAGTAGGGAAGTGGCAGTACCGTACATGTTATCCTTCATAATATACTAGTCTAACATTGTGAGATGGGCTTTTGTTGGCTGATTTGGTGCTTTTGGGGAGGGGGTAAAAAACAGCTACTGCATTAAAAGCGACGGCGTGGTCTTTTATTAACTATTCACTGTATATAATCTCAGCTGAACATGATTCTAGTTTTTCTTGCTCCTGCTTTTGTTTGTAAGATATGCCCCCCACCCAGTGTAAAGGATATCATGAGTGACCCATGTAAGCTACACAGATGCAACGTTCAGTTACTGCTATATTTATATTTGAGCTATAATGCCCTTTAAATTGTTTGGTTTTACTTGGGTGCAAATACACATACCAATTTGACAGATTATGGTGTTCTTTTATTCCTGCTGTTGGCCTCTTCTGTCCATCACTTCAGTATTGTTTTCAGGTTTCGTTGAAGCCCTCTGTAAAGCCCTTGTTATTTCCTTCCTCCAAGTAGGTTTGTCTTGCTCTTTTGGGCACATGATATATATGTACAAAGTATGTCCTGTGAATAACCCTCCGGTGCCCAATAAATTGGCCAAAGTTCTCCTCTTTCGGTGTAACCTGGGCGGTCCTGATCATTAAACAGTGTTTTTATCCCAATGCTCATCACTGTACCCCTGCAGTCTCCATGCTGGCTAGCTCCTCCAGTATTGGCTGGCTGTTACCTTGCTTTCCCTTTGCTATCTTCAGTGGCAGCAATCTTCTTCTCTTGGGAATGTCTAATTTATGGTTTGGTAATTTAAGCTTTTGGAAATTGACTGTTTGGTAAACGGACAAAAATTCACTCCTTCTACTAAACACTTGGGGAAAGTTTTCCAATCCATTGAGCCAATTTGCAGCAGTGCCACCCTTAAGAACATCAGGAGAAAACAGGGGCTCTGTTTCAGCTGCACCCAGAAGGAATCAACCAACAGGATTGAAACTTGGAGACATTGTAAGACATGCAAATGATTCAAGTTTCATTGTCAGCAGTGCATGTTGACGTAAGCAAGGACAGGTCTTATCACTGTACCCGACTGACCCAACAGCCACAATTACAGACACTCAGCAAGCAGGGACGTCCTCCATGAGTCATCCTGTTAGTGCCAGCACTATTGGGAGACGCCTGCACATGCTAGACACAGGACTAGGTGCACGCAGAGCGTCACGACTGTCCTTAACACCATGTCGACATCACCAAAGACTGCAATGGTGTCGTGCCAGACTGTCATGGAGTGACTCTGAATGACAGCGGGTCATCTTCAGTGCCGAGTCCCGCTTTTGTCTTGGCGGAGACGACCAGCGAATCAGTGTGTGGAGGTACCGTGGTCAGCGCCAAGATGAACGGTTTGTTGTCACACGTCCAGAAGGCCTGGTGTCCCTCCATCTCCACCCCTACCGCACCATCTGCAGGAACTGTGTGAGGATATTCAAGCTGCATGGGATGGATTATCACAGGACACCATTAGGAACCTCTACAACTCCATTCTGACACAAACACGGTGGCCCGCCGCCATACTGAGAGACAATACTTCTGTATGTGTAGCTCAATAAATATTGATCATATCAGTCTAAATTGATCATCATTTATTGTTCCTGGTAATCTTTATCTTCCTTCCCAACAGCACTGCAATCCCACACCTCCTTCTGGGTGCAGCTGTTCTTTTAACAATGAGTAGAAATTAATCAAACAAATTAATGCCATGATAGACTGACATCCAATCAGCTTCTGCTGTGCACTGGTGGTGGTGGTTGTTGTTGTTGTTGTTGTTTACAGACTCTATTATTAGCCTTTGTGTTTATGATCCATGTAGTTGTTCACTGTTCTGGAAGTACTGACCACACCCATCATGTATGCGGATTCAGTGGTTGGAGTGTAATGTGCAGGTTGAAGCTCAATGTGGTGCAGTTGCATTGCAGTAGATGGTATCCAAAGGCACTTTGTGTGCGCACACACACACACACACACAGCCTAACAGGAAAAACTAGTTCTGTGACCCCTGTAATGTGTGGCAGACAAACTTTACAGCTTTGCTTAGTGGCCTCTGTTCTTGTACCTAAGTCATTTGTTACCAGCTCATTAATCTCAGCACAATAACAGCTGTAGTTCAATATTTGAAGACATATTAAACCGCTTCATTGGTTACTAACAATGGACTGTCCTGACCGTTGAGGTCAAAGGCCTTTGTTGAGTGCCTGGCAGTTCTCACGCAATGAGGGAACAGAAAGCTGATCTGTGATTTATCGGGGCTTTTCTAGATCCACAAGATATTTACATAGCAGGGATAGCGGTAGAGGAGGAAGTGCCCCAAGGCCAGTAAACACCTCCTGTTTGACAAGAAGCTGCCCGTCAAGTCACTCGCTGTGATTTGTACAGACAGTGCGATGTGTCGAATGCTGTTTGGTCTGTTGATGGTCCTGAGCTTACAAGCGGCTGGTAAGTTGACACATGTTCATTGCTTTGGCACTGTATGTTCAGGTACAGAATGCCTTGGTTCTGCTGTGTTATAGTCAAATACAGCTAATTCTAATTGGAATTTTAGTCCCACAATGTCTTTGTGTTATTGTCTGTATTCAGCTACATTTTCATAGTTCAAATTTCCTTCAGAATCTGTCAATTCGGCTGTGATATCAAACTCACAAATGACAAAACAAAAAAAAGTTTGAGATTTTATGTGTTCAGTCGTTTCCTGAAGAATCAGTATTGAGTTAAATAGTGGAGATTGCACTGACTTACTAACCTTCAGATTTTAAAGAATAGCTGCACTCAGAAGGAAGTGTGGGAGGAGGAAGGAAGATAAAGGTTACCAGGAACAAAATGATGACACATTTAGACTGATATGATCAATATTTATTGAGCTACACATGCAGAAGTAGTGTCTCTCAATACGGCCTCGGGCTGCCATGTTTGCTAACCCAACACGCCAGACGTCTCGGCATGGAGTTGTAGAGGTTCCTAATGGTGTCCTGTGATAATCCATCCCATGCAGCTTGAATATCCTCACACAGTTCCTGCAGATGGTGCGGTAGGGGTGGAGGTGGAGTGACACCAGGCCTTCTGGACGTGTGACAACAAACTGTTCATCTTGGTGCTGACCACGGTGCCTCCACACATGGATTCGTTGGTCGTCTCCACCAAGACAAAAGCGGGACTCGTCACTGAAGATGACCCGCTGCCACTCTGAGTCACTCCATGACGGTCTGGCATGACACCGTTGCAGTCTTTGGTGACGTTGACGTGGTGTTAAGGACAGTCATCGTAACGGTCTGTGTGCATGTAGTCCTGCGTCATGCAGCCGTCTGCTAATGTTGCTGGTACTAAAAGGATGACTCATGGAGGCAGCACTGCTCTGTGAATTTCAGCAATTGTAGCTGTTGGGTCAGTCAGGTACAGCAATAAGGCCCGTCCTTGCTTACATCACATGCGCGGCCGAGTGTGAAACTTCAATCAATCATGTCTCACCTTGTAAAACCTACACACCAAGTTTCATTCCTGTCAGTTGATTCCTTCTGGGTGCAGCTTTTCTTTTGATGATGAGTGTATGACCGGCTTTTATTTGGTATCAAAGTATGATAAAGAGGAATTCCACCGATTGCTTTTCTAAATTTCTGCATAATTTGAGAGGCAAACAGTCGTTTAGAGTGGTTTGATGTGAAATGATTGGTTGTAGACTCAGATGTCTTTGGGATTTCCCTTGACAGGCTTTTTAGTGGGGTTCCTGTGAAAGCTTCTTCTGTTGTTCAAAGCCAAGAGGCGCTTGTTAAAAGTGCTTTTTTCATCTCCGCCTCCGCCTCACACTGGGCATGATGCTGAAACACTGATCTCTGCCTTCAACATCTTGTCTAGATTTTTGCCATTCTCTTTTTTACTTTGTCCCAGCCAAAATCTTGCAACACCTTCAGTTCAGTCAAAACTCTGCGGCCCACTTTTTAGACTCTTCCAGAATAGCTGATCACTATTCAGCCTGGTTCTCTATCAGTTTCACGGGTTACGTTCAAGGCCCTTGACGTTCAAGGCCCTGAATGGTCCAGCATGCAGTCTTGAAGCCCTCTGATGGAGGCCTGTAGGTGGTCCCTGCCTTCCAACATTTCACTGTTGTGGGCAAACTGTGGAACTTTTCTTGCTCTGTCTTTCCAGAGCTGCTTTATTCTGTCCTCCTATCAGTCCACCTGATTCTCAGTACTCTTCTCTTTCATAATTTGTTTGTCTACTTCATTTGTATATTGTCCTTATTATAAAGTGGCCTATAGTAATCGAAATTGTTATTATTACTGTTGTTGTTATTGTTATTTACAGTGGTGGTGAATGGAACCAGAAGTTACCATGTCTACAACAGCTGTTTTATCATCCAAACCCACCAGTGAACCTACATGTGTCTTCTGAGTTTATATATGTAATATTAATGATGATAAAATTGTCCTATATCTGAAAACATACTTTTTTGGGGGGGGACTGTTTGGCCTTCGAACACACTTCATGTATCCCTCCGAAATTAATTGGTTTAATCTAAGCTCATTGGACAACAAATGAGTCACCTTGCGTGTTTAAGGTGGTAGTAACTTCAGCCTCCTGCAGATGGCACTACACAAGGATGATGGGGCTATAAATCCCTGCAGGGTGTGAATGACGGGATCCATAGATTGAGAGGAGGTGCTACAGTGCAGTGAATGTCTCGTTCCATGTGTGGAAAATGGCTCCAAAGCAGATGTTAATGATTGGCTAAAAGGAGTGACTGCATTTGGGCGTGCCAAAGACCATAGTGTGAAGGAAGTAGCTGAATCTGCAGGTGTATGGAAGCGTACGGTCATACGCGTCTGCCAGCAGTGGCTAAAATCCCAGTCTACAGGGAATTCTCCTCGGAATTGTGCCAGGGAACGCATCCACCAAATCTGGCCCAACTGTGCAATTCTTTGATGTGAGAGTGTCTGAACATTGATGTGACCTACATCCAGAAACTCCATGCCAATCGCATAGGCATAGGAACCGGAGTGGGGGGGAAAGGTGGGACGTGTATCACATTTGCGTATGTCCCACCCAAGAAAAAAAAAAAAACAGGGAGTGTGAAAGCATGTTTTGGTGGCACTGCGTCGTCTTTAAGCCTCGCTGAACTTTGTGTGGAGGTGCCTGTTTAGTTACGGGCTTCACCAGCCTCAGCAATCAGTAATAAGAGCACAACGAATAGCGACAACAGCTAGTTACAGCTATGAAAGTGGCTTGTGCATAACGTCTTGTTATGGTAACACACTGGGAGGGTTTGGGTAGCTAACGTTAGCGTTAACTGCTGTTGTAGCCCATGCCAAATCCAATCACAGCTGTTATTGGTGCTCGTGGAGGTATTACACGCTATTAGGTACGCTTCAGGATCTCTTAGGACACCTGGTTCCCATCACCACCACTGTGAAGAATTCTGAATTGGTAAGTGTCCCCAGAATGCAGCAATTCACATCAAACCACTCTGAATGACTTTGGTGAGACCATAACCCTTTAACCTTGCAGACATTTCCATCATCATCAGTGGGATTTCTGTTTAAAGGCCTCAACAGAAGCTAATTTGAGCATGTTCGTCTTCTCAGATGGTAAGCATGTAATGCGAGAGGTCACGTTCTGCCAGCTGCAGGAGGCGGACGCAGGCTTCGATCTTTTGTATGATGAAGACGAGCTGTGGTACGTGGACCCGCACTACTATGAAGCGCATCAGCGCTTACCTGAGTTTTCAGGAGAGTGGAGCCTGAAGCCGAGCTTGCCCTCAGACGCCTACTACTCCATCGGAACCTGCTTTTACAACCTCCCCCGTGGTGTCATAGGGGAAGGGAACCCACCGGAGGCCATAGGTAAGACCCGCTTATGTCTGGGATTAAAGTAGCTTTATTAAAGGGAAGGCTGTGTGTTTTCTAGGGATGTCCTGGTCGAGTATTTTCGGGTCTGACTTTAATACATAAATATTCGGAGCCCTTTGATACACTTCCGTAGATTATACAGTCATACAGCCAGTACAGCTAGTATAATCAGCCAAATTTACATTAGGTTGACCAGATGTGCCCATTTTTGGTGGCCCCTAAAATTTGGCTATTGGGATGGGTCTGGCTACTGGGCTGTAGCCACAGGCAGAGATGCCGCTTGTCACCAGGCAAGGCAGGCAACTGTTTGGCTCCAATTTATTTATGTTGGTTATACGCTCACCAGACAAAAATGAGTCCCCTGTGGCTGAAACGTTATACCTCCACCAGCACCCATAACAGCTGTGACTGGATTTGGCATGGACTGGACAAGTTTCTGGGTGTAGGCCACATCAATGTTCAGACACTCAAAGAATTGTGCACTTGGTGCAGATTTGGTGGATGCCTTCCCTGGCACAATTCCGAGGAGAATTCCCTGTAGACTGGGATTTTAGCCACTGCTGGTAGACCCGTATGACCGTACGCTTCCATACAGCTGCAGATTCAGCTACTTCCTTTACACTATGGTCTTTGGCACGCCCAAATGCAGTCACTCCTTTTAGCCAGTCATTAACATCTGCTTTGGAGCCATTTACCACACATGGAACGAGACATTCACTGCACTGTAGCACCTCTTCTCCATCTATGGATCCCGTCACTCACACCCCGCACGTATTTATAGCCCCATCATCCTCGTACAGCGCCATCTGCAGGAGCCTGAAGTTACTACCACCACCTTACTACCATTTTTTGTTGGCACCAGATGATTTATAACAGAATGGTGATAACTGCTGATTGGAGGGATTGGATTGTGAATTTTTGCCTAGGGCCCCTACAGACTCTAGAGTCACCTCTGACCACCTTTTACAGCCAAAAATGGGTCATGTGAATATGAATTATGGGCTTATACGCCAATCAGCCTTCTGAGGTAAATGTATTCCTGTAGGCATTCGCTATAGTTTATTACAGTACAGGTATCATACTCAGAATATATGAAACTGGAAATTTATAGATAATATTGGACCCAAGAATCAACCTTGTTCTTCTCAGTCTGCAACAGATGGCCATTTGTTTCTCCTGTTTATGCGAGCCGTAGCTATCATAAGCTAATGGACAAGTAGTGGCCTGTAGCCTGTTAGCCCTGCTCCATAAACAGTCCATTGAGTCATCTTCTGGAATTTCCACATGTCATTAGCACAGCGTAGCGTAGCTTCAAACAATTCAATGTGTTTTTATATTAATTCAGTTCAGATTCAGCTTAATAATAACTACTTCTCTCGGAATAATCTCATTTAGTCCATCAAAGCATATTAATCGTTATTTTAATGCTTCCTCTGATACGGATATTTGCCAGCTTCTCGTTTGAAATAACACTCTGGTTCCTCATGTGCAAGAAGAACAAGAAGGTGGCAAGAAGGTGGCGAATAGGAAGCCAACTGTATCCCTAAAGAAAGGAGATTTAAGCTATCAAAACATCCTACTTGGAGAATGAAATTCCTACAGTATGAAATTCCGACATGATAGCACAATCATGTATAACCCAGAGATGTGCGCTGACCTTGCATGGTCTTTGAGTTGGGTAGGCTTGGCTTATCATATAGCTGATAGCGCTGTTAGCCTAGCTGAAGTCAGCAAGCCAGGGCTGAAATCTAGCCACTGGTCATTAGCCAAACTGGTGCTAATGCGCTCCAGTGTTTATAACTTTACAGTGTTAGGGGAGGGGTTATGCTAAGTCCGGCTCCAGTGTGTCAATGAGCCATGATTTCAGGCCTGTCCAAAAACTCCTAAGCACACAAATGATGACACACAGTCACAATTCAGTACTACATAGTTCACAGTCTGTTTACATTCTCTGTGCTGAGCTGCCGGAGAGCAGTGAGGGGTGAAAGGCGAGGGATGGGAACCCCATACTGTGAGAACTATTCCCAACTCTCCATAAAGACTGAGATTATACTGACACCACTGCAGCTTTCTTCATGTCAATTCATATCAATCTATCTTCAGCCCCCCCACAATCAATGCTGTACCCCCAGAAGGAGGTCCGAGTCGGAGTGAGGAACACACTCATCTGCTTTGTGACCGACTTCCATCCCGCACCGGTCGTGGTGTGTCGTGGACCCGTAACGAAGAACCAGTGAGCGAGATAGAGGCCAGACAAACCCAGTATTACTCCAACCCGGACTACAGCTTCCGCACGTTCTCCTACCTGGACTTCACCCCAAAGGTCGGAGACGTCTACAGCTGCACTGTCAGACATCGGGGCCTGCATGACCCGCTGACCAGGTTCTGGGGTAAGAGCTTTTCAAGAGCATCCACACGTTTCACACGGGAGTATTAGCACTCAGCTTAGTAAAGCTACACACTCATTCCTTCAGTGATGTGAGTCACAACTGCTCACAGTGGTGGTGAATGGAACTTCAGACGTCTGAAGGGTTAAAGAACTAGGGATGGACCGAAATTTTGCCAAGATTGAACAAAATTAAACATTTGGCCGAAGGCCGAATACCGTTTTTCAGTGTTTCATTAATTTTGCCACTTTCTTCACCATTGCATGAATTAAATAGGCTAAACCCCAGACAGCAAGTGGATGTGGGCCACATCTGGCAAAGAAATGTCCCTGCTGGCCCACTGTCAGCACTGGCAATCTATTTTGAGCCAAAAGTGGCCCACATATTTACAACATGCATTTGGCCCACCTGTCCCAAAACAGATCTGGTCCACTTCTGGCACAGATACAGCAGAGTTGCCTACTTTTGGCTAAGCCATGGCCCTAACATGGCGCATATGTGGCCCACATCTTTATACCGGTCCACCCAAGTGCTGTCAACCCATCAGCCAGATTTGGGCCAGAACAATTTTGCTGTCTGGGATTTACTTTTGTCTTGTTTTTTAAAGAAAAAGAAATCACTAACTGCAGTTTAAACACACTTACTGAACACTGAACATCTTAACATCCCAGCAGACACACCAACAACATCCCAACAGACACACCAACAAAGCACAATATGACAAAAACCTATCCCAGCCAACATGTTCACTGCATTCACAAAGAGCACCTCACTCCACGCTGGCTTTTAGCCCTGGAGCTAAGCAGTAAAGGTTCTGCTCTGGTTCCTGTCTACTCCAGGGAACTAGAAAAAGGTAACAGTACCATTAAAACCATCATTGTTCAGTATAAATTATTCAGCCTTTTCACTTATTCTGGTTATTTTGGTTGCAGAAGATTTGGTGCGTCCCTATTACGAACCTCTAAAAACTCCCTCACTGAAAGATACCATACGAGGTGATGATGAATAGGCTGAACAGATCATTTTGAGATCAGATTTTGGCCTGAAACATGTTTTTAAAAAGTCAGCCTTTTGACCCGTTCAGCCATTTCACATCACACCACTGCCGGATACTGAAGCGTGATACATCAATCCAGAGAACCTGTTTCCACTGCTCCAGAGTCCAGTGGTGGTGTGCTTTACACCACTCCAGCTAATGCTTGACATTGCGAATAGTGATCTTAGACTTGTGTGCAGCCACTCGGTCATGGAGACCCATTTCATGAAGCTCCTGACGCGCAGTCCTTGTGCTGATGTTGCTTCCAGAGAAAGACTGGGACATGGTAGTGATTGATGCAACAGAGGATAGATGCTGTGTGCTTCAGCACCTTGGCTGCTCGATGTGGTCTCCTGGTTTATGGCTAAACTGTTATGTTTCCATTTCACAGTAATTGCACCTATAGTTGCATCCTATGGTGGCATCCTGACAGTTGGCATGTTTACAGTCACTGAGCTCTTCAGTACGACCCAGTACTACTGCCAGCGTTTGTCTATGTAGATGGCACGGCTGTGTGCTTGATTATAGCTATATATATATATATATAGCTGTGTCTGACCGCTTAAATACATAACAGGTAAGAAATAAAACTGAAAGTGAATTAATATTTTACAGCCCTGATACCAGGTAATTAAAGCAGAACTGCTTCATAGATTTTGGGTTAATAACTCTAACGTTATATATTATATACATGTACTCAGTTATTATTCTCTCTTATTATTCATTAAGAACTATAAAATAAGTGGGTCCTTTTAGGTAAATAAAACTTGTTACCGCTTTTTTATCATTTTATTACTAAATACTGATACAATAACCATCTTTTCATTTATTAACCAGTGTGTTTCTATTACATTGCTGCCTTGTTACCACTACAATCGCTCACTTATTGTACATAAAGAACTATAAAATAAGCAGGTAATTTTTAGGTACAACTTGTTACCATTGTTTTACCATTTCATAACGGCCTTGTTAACACTCAGTACCATATCTGATTTATTATTTAGTAACACCTATTAAATTGGCACATCATTAATGATTAAATACAATTTGTTGCCGTAAAATTACCATACCATTACATACTTATTACCGACCTGTAAAGTAACATGCCACCAGTGAATCTTACTAGTGTCTCAAAATAGTACAGTTAAGCACATTTAGTCCTGTTTAAGTATATTTTTAATAGCATTGATGCTTATATTTAGCATACTAAGTACATAGTATATCAAAATTAGTATCAGGTATACTAATATACTATAATAGAATCCAGTTAAGTATATTTCAGTGTATTTTCTGTTCTCCTTGGTGCCTATTCAGTAAACAGCTTACATCTTTGAGAGAGAAGAGAAAATCCACATGTATTTCAGTCCATCCTTTCACTGTGAGAAGACACCTCGTATGCTAAGTTGAATGGAAGCTGAACGGAAAGTTACTGAAACGTCTCACTTGGTATTGTATTCCATCAGTGGTCTTGTTTGTATGAATGTGACAGCTTGCAAACAGGCCACGGAGGCTTTACAGGCAACCTGTAAACATTTCATTTCAAAGAGGCTTCAGTCGCCTTCAGTCATGATTTATTATGCACTGTCCTGGTTCCCCCGTACTATTATAGCATAAGCAGCGGTGCCTGCAGCAACAGTAGCGCAGTGCCGCTTTTATTAATTAGCCACATTTTTCACAGCGCACCACGATCATTCACTCTAATCATCCGTGACACAAAGTTAGATACTGTTTTCCATAAATGTGCATTCGGGGCAGCTCAGTGTATGAAATGCGATTATCCTTAATGGCCCTTCTGTCACATCGTCTACTTTGAAGAGATAGTTGGGCGAGAAATCATTCATATACATAACGTCACTCTCACTCTACATGCAGTCCAAGTGCAGCCGCTCAGCATGGACATTGTCTGATATCAGCAGTTAGCCTGGGTCTAATTCAGTTCAGTATTTCCTGGCTCCGATTTAGCAGAGCAGCAGATGGACAAAGAAACTCTAACCGCTCTCACGAGTTCACACCAGCACTGAACAGCACACTACGGCCCTGAGAACCATGTGGCTCGACAGTGGAAACGAGGCCTATAGAGCTGCTTAACATCTACTGTTAGCACTACGTGAACACAGTCACTGAAACAGCAGTCAAGTGTTGTGGACATGATGTCCATGTTCTACTTGTTATAATCCTCACTTCTACCGTCGTACATGTTTCTGCAGAACTGGAGCTGGAGACGGACCCTCAGGTGGTTGAAACGACAGTCTGTGTCCTGGGTGTGACGCTAGGAATTCTGGGAGTGGCTGCTGGCGTCTGGCTCATCATTAAAGCACATCGTGAGCAGAGTTGAAGCGAAAGATGTGACTGTAATGCCGTCTACACCCTAAATGGTACTATGTTTAAATGTACAGACCTTAGAAAAGTTCCGGTTCACTCCATGCACATCCATATATGGGAATGATCTGGGCTGGCCCAACCAGGATTTCACAGGTTGGTGTTTCCAAGCGAGAACCTGAATACTAAATTCTAAAAATCACCATTAAAAACTATGAAATTCATGTTCAGTAGTTACCTGTGTTTTAAGGATGTTTGTTGATGCAGTTGGTTGTATGTCCAGTAGGTGGCGGTGGTGCATTAATGCTGTATACCAGTGATAATGATAAATGCTATACTGTGATATATTTAGATATACTAACAGTTAATTATGATTGATATAATATTTGGTACATTAATGACAGGATAGTAAATGTAATATTTGGGCCCATAAATAAAGAGAACGCAGTTAAACAAACAGCACAAAAACAACCAAAGTATGTGAACCATCTGCTTTTAAGAACTGGCGTGACCCCTTGAGCAGCAGTGACTTCAACCAAAGTGGTTTCTATAGCTGTTGAGCAATTCTGCACATTGACTCTGAGGAATCTTGGCCTGTTCCTGCTTACAGAACTGCTTTAAGGTCCTGGTCTTTCTGCCAGACTCACCTTCTGCTCACATATAGATGCTCCAACATTCTCATGTAGAATTTCTTAATATGATCCAGAATTGATAGCTCCATCAAATGATGGCAGGCTGTCCTGGTCCAGTAGCAGCAAAACAGCCCTGCACCATGATACTGCCACCACCATGTTTCACAGTTGGGATGAGGTTCTTATGCTGGAATGCAGTGTTTGGTTTCTCCTTTGGTTTCTCTCATGTTTAAGCCATAAAGATCCTTTTTTTGCCTTGTCTATTCTAGTATCTAGTATTTCAGTAGCCTTCTGTCTCATCCATGTGGCCTCTAGGAGACTTTAAGCAGGCAGAAATGTTTTCCTGGAGAGTAGTGGCCCTTCTCTATGCTTCATACACAATGCCCTTGTTCAGTGTTTGCCTGATCGTGGACTCATCAGCACTGGAATTAGCCAGAGTAAGTGAGGCCTGCAGACTCTTACCCATGGTGAAGCGAATCTACACTGGCTCTGCAACCTTGTTGAGTGGTCAGGAGCTTGTCTAGAGTAGGATAGAGTACTTACTTGAACCTTCCCAGTAAACATTTGAACCGTTTGAACAGTTAAAACAATGTTGAAATCACATATCTGACTATATTTAAACACATTTTAGACTAGTAAGCTCCCATCTGACTCACGAATGTTGTCCATTCCGTCCAATTAGGT
Organism: Semaprochilodus insignis; assembly: GCA_034552555.1. Lineage (NCBI taxonomy): Eukaryota > Metazoa > Chordata > Actinopteri > Characiformes > Prochilodontidae > Semaprochilodus > Semaprochilodus insignis. The sequence goes on from CM067497.1 coordinate 21,764,871, forward strand.
AAAGCATCATTTACGTGTTATACAGGTTACGATTTTAATTCTAGTATTTGAATATAAAAATAATTCCATTGTGTCTCACATTGATTCTTTTATTTTACATTTAAATATCCATTAATAAAAGCTTCGGTCTCAAGAAGAAGGAAAATGAATCAGAGCAAACTGTGAGATTAATTAGTTAAAAAAATGTATCGATTGACAGCCCTACACACAAACACACACACACACGTGTGTGTGTGTATATATATATGTGTGTGTGTGTGTGTGTGTATATATATATGTGTGTGTATGTATGTGTGTGTGTATGTGTATATATATATATATATATATATATATATAT
>CM067497.1:21765549-21787869 GCA_034552555.1 Semaprochilodus insignis
TGTGTGTGTGTGTGTGTGTGTGTGTGTACTATATAATTGTATTATTAGTTTTATTGAGTTCTCTGTATGTACTCTCATGACTTGAATGAAGATCAAACTTTCATGCAGGACCGTATACTCTATCTATAACATACACCTTTCTCAGACCACCACAGTTCTGCATCTTGGCTGATATAGGGAATTTGTATATGTGTATTTTGAATGTGTTATTTACGGCTTTGTTAATGAATGTAGATCAACTGAGCGACTGCTTGCCTCTGTCTCTGCATGATGTACAGTTATAGGGTGAAATGTTTACGATGAAGCAATGGCATTCAGCACAGCATCGTGAGAAAAGCACCTGCTGTTCGTTTACCCTTACTGATATTAGACCTTTCTGATAGGAGTTACAGTGAGCACCGTGAAACACCAGAGTGGAGGACCTGAAGGAGAACCGACTTTTCAAAATGTATTCTTTCAGGTGTGAAATGGTTCATTATAGAGGAACTTACAGACAGTGGTGGTGGTGATGGGAACCAGGGGTCTCCATATCAACCAGGGGTGTCCACAACACAAATCTAGCCTTTTTATTTACTGTCCAAAACCAGCAGTCAACCTTACACGTACCTGCTGAGCTTTTTTAAGTGTTGATGATAAATCTGGGGGGAAATCTTTTTTTGCCTTGCATGTTACTCCCCACCATTTATTGGGTTTAAAAAAAATCGTTTTTAGGCCAAAACTGTCAACATTATCATATTCATAAGCTTTTAGAGGCATTAAGATTTAGATGTCTTGTTGCATTCAGTACCGCTGTGCACAAATCCGGCTTGGTAAGTTTCTCTAGAATGGAGCATTTCACTCCAAACCATTTGACCCCCCTATCACTTATGTGTGTGTGTGTGTGTGTGTGTGTGTGTGTACATAAATGTTTTCCCTTTATTTCTATTGTTATATAAGTCATAAGATATTAATAAATCAACTGAGTAAACAAAGGTAAGGCTGATCCAGACATATACAGACATTGAGAGCAGACATAGACAAACACTGACACACCAAACTACTCTGAATGACTTTGTTTACATCTTAACCACGTCATTTTATAGAAATTTTAAAAGAAAAAAATCAGTTCATTAAAAAAATTATTTTAAAAGTTTACAAATAGTTTATTATGAATATTAACTAAAATAAATGAAAGAGATTAAATACACACAGTTGTATACAAAGTTCTATTTCATTTCTACACATCCTGTACAGAGAACCGGCCTCATACTGTAATGCACCTCTGCTGTTTATTTGCCATATTGAAACATACTGAAAAGAGATAAAACGTAAAATGTGTCCAATGCAAAAAGTTATGGGACAATAATAATTAATATTTATAATTAATATTTTATGTTTTCTAACGTTTTTCTAACGTTAAATGTAGCAGAGAAACTGAAACTGTGCACTAAAAATTGGACCGGAGATTTTAGACCTTCTGCACGTGACTGTACACGCTTGCTTCTGTTTAGCTGCATGTTGCGTAGACATTACCAATCAGCCTAATTGACTTCTAAATTCTATTGCCTTCTAAATATGCACTCCTTGTTTTTAGTGCTGCATATTAAAAAAAATCTTATTATTTATTATTTATTTATTGCATTGAAAAGAGCAAAAGAGTATGTAACCAGGGACAGTATCTGCATGTAGTTAAAACCCCCCCCAAACTTTGTCACGATAGCTTGCTGGGTCTTCATGAGGACTCTGCTGAAACTGGATGTTGAATCAATGTGCTTTAGAAGTGCAGCTGTTCCTGAATTGCCTGAGCAGTCCGGTATCAGTAGAACGTAAAGCCATGCAGGTTGTTCTGCAGCAGCTGTGGATTCTCAGGCCCTCCAGTGAATGATTAATGCTGGTACGTGTGGGAGCTGATAGTCTGGTTCCCCCAATATAAGCGTGCTGTATCCAGGCCAGCTGTGTCCTGCACATCTGAAGACCCGAACATGGAATTGGCTCATGTGTCCGCCCTGGTTCTGCTGGCCCTGGTGGTCTTAGCCCAGGGGGATCCATTGGAGAACTCTGTCGTGATTCGGGCCGGGACAAGTTTTGAGTCCCGCTCCTACACCTCCATGCTCACTGTTCCCAACGGAGAACAGTTCGGCAAGTGGACGTGGCCCGAGATGTGTCCTGAGAACTTCTACGCCGTGGGCTTCAGCCTGAGGGTGACGTCACTGCTTCACCAACTCATCTTTCCATTCTGCAGTACAGCTGATGCTGACTGAGCTCTCTGCACAGCAAATCAGCAGCGATGATCAATAACCATAATTAATGTTTAACCAGATTAATGTCTAGTGTTATTTTATTGATACAACGCAGATCATAAACTAGACACCAGGAAGTATTTATGTTTTAGATTCTTTTTATTCAATATTTCAACTATTTTGTGATTATAAATATTGTCTGTCTATCTATCTATCTATCTATCTATCTATCTATCTATCTATCTATCCATCCGTACTGGATCACTGGTATATACTGTAAATTTACTTTATTAATATACTTTTACTGTAATTTTATTTTGAATATGAATTTTACTAGAACTTCAATCAACAGATGTTTATGTCATCAAAATGAAACTCTTGATAACCTTTAGCGCTATTTTCATCACTTTCATTCTAGATTAGAACTTTATTTGGATAAGAATTTCATTAAAACATCATTCTGGATATAAATTTTATTAGAAGTTCAGTTTTTAAATTACTTATCATATTACACTTCCATTCTAGATATATTAGTTTTATTAGAGCTTTCTCATATTCCAGATATTACATTCATTAAAATTTCATTATAGATCTCAGTTTTAGTAAAATTTTAGAGAATGATACTGATTCTGATTAGAATTTCTTTCTTGACTTCATTATTATATTTATTATATTTCAAATGAATTAGAACTGTATTTGGAAATTCATTTCATTAGATCCAAATATTAACTTATTAACTTTTATTTATTTACAACTCTGGATATTAATTCATATGAATAAAATGAAATGAAATGAATAAATAATTATTAAATGCATTTAACTCTTTATATTATAAAGAGTTATGTTAAATGTTTTTATTAATAATATGTTATTTATGTTAGAATTTATATATTTACATGTATTCTAAATATTAATGTTATCAGATCTGTGTTCCTCACAGGTTGAGCCTAATCAGTACGGAGGGGACGATACCGCTCTGAACGGAATCCGTCTGTTCTGCAGTCAGAATGGAGACCGCAGCTTCGTCTACACCGTAGAGTCCAACACTGGACAGTGGGTTCATCTCTGACTCTCAGCTCAGTATACACATCCACACAAACAGTCATCAGCACCAGATTCATATTCAGTCATGCAGACCGTGCAGGAGGGAGATCATGTCAGCTTTCTTGGACTTCGTTGGGAGAATTGTGTTACTTGTGTTATTCATAGGTTTCATATTAATGTTAAGTGTAACAATGTTAACACCACAGAGCAGGTATGATGTGGGTGGTGGATCATTCTCAGCACTGCAGCGACACTGACGTGGTGGTGGTGTGTTAGTGTAGTGTGTTGTGCTGGTGTGAGTGGATCAGACACAGCAGTGCTGCTGGAGTGTTTAAACACTGTGTCCACTCACTGTCCACTCTATTAGACACTCCTACCTTGCTGGTCCACCTTGTAGATAGCTCATCTGCTGCTGCACAGTGCGGTGTTGATCATCCAAGTATGCAGTGAATCAGATGGACCACAGTCTGTAACTGTAGAACTTTGAATCTTGACAGTTATAACCGCTGCTAGACGCTGAAGAGAGGAGCGTTAACTGGCGTTAGACTCACATGAGCTTGGAAAAAACGATTGCCGTAAGGAATTGTAAAAACTCCAGCTTGCCAGGCACGGCTTTGGCTCCTGAAGATAGAAGGTTTAGCTCCCCCTTTACTCCCTTTACAGTTTATTAGTCTGACAGACTGACCTGTCCTGTCAAAGACCTCCAGCTGGAGCTACTACTTAAAGCTACTTCCCAATGCATGTGAGAAAAGTTAGCTGGCTGATGAACTACAGTCAGCTTCCTAACTTGTCAGTCAATCAGCCGACATGCCAATATGGATGGCAATATAGATGAAAGTCTTGATTATAGAGTTGAGATAGTGTTGAGAGTAGAGATTATAGAGATGAATGATTTCTTGGTTTCATAGCTACCTAGCGTTATCATCCACATTAGCTACTAACTGCCTGACTCTGGAAGCTAACTAGTTTAGTCTTACATGTACAAGGTAATTCCTCGAGATCTGGTTTGGATTGAGTGATGCATTGTACAGCTCAGAACTGCTCAGGCATCAGGGATCGACTTGCCGACACATGATCAAGCAGCCAGTGCAGCTTCTACATGTCCATGTTCAATATGGCTGACAGTCTGGTGTAACGGTTTGTGTGCACGTAGTCCTGCGTGGTGCAGCCGTCTGGTACTGGCACTAACAGGATGACTCATGGAGGGCATCACTGCTCGCTGAATGTCCACAATCGTGGCTGTTGGGTCACTCTACATTTGTCGGACAATTCGTCAGTTCTCCCGCTCCGTGGTTCGTGGAGGTCTCACAGATCCTTCATGTCGCTGGTGCGTGCCTTCTTCCGGAGCCCTATGAAGCCACCCATCTCCAGCTCTTCCAACCACTCGAATTGCTTGCGAACTCTTCTCTGAGGCATACATCAGAGAAGTATGATGCACTGTCAAGCAGCCAATGCAGCGTCAATATGTTCAATATGGCTGCTTTAGCGGTACGATACCAGTTTTCCCCTGTTCACAGACACCTGCATGTCATATGGTTTCAGAAAACATCTAACCAAGTCTACTAGGGATAACTCAGCAGCTTAGCATGGTTCGAGGTAAGTCATGATGGTTTAGGCCTGCAGTGGTAACCGATAGCTACACGCTTGTTAACCTGGTAGCTCCACTTCCAAACTAGGGAAACTAAATTCAGACACCAAACATCTCTTGGCTGACTGACTATGTTTGGGATATAGGGGGAAACTCTATACATTTCTGGGCTGAACCATCACTTTAACCTCTCCTCCCTCAGTTTCGGGGACTGGACGCCCTCTCAGTGGTGTCCCAGCGGTGTTTTGGTGTCCTTCCAGCTGCGAGTGGAGGAACACCAAGGCCTGTTTGGTGACGACACTGCCGCCAACAACATCAGGTTCCGCTGCAGCACCAACCCAGTGCTGGAGGGCCAGGGCATGCCCTGGGGTGAGTACGGGCATTGGAGCGAAGAGTGCACCAACGGGGGCATCTGCGGCATCGAGACCAAAGTGGAGCCCTACCAGGGGGGTCTGGACGACTCCTCGCTGAACGACGTGCGCTTCCACTGCTGCAGCAAGGAACAGTGAGCTCTGAGAAGGTTAGAGACACTATACTTAAGGGGACACTCTAGGTTTGTATGTCTGTGTAGCTGGAGGGTATGTAGCTTATGGTCATTTATAATGGAAAATATTTTTTCTGCATTTAGAAAGAAACAAACTCTCTCATTATAGAAGCTAATAGGGAAGTGCTTAAAGGGGTTTCCTCCTGTTCAAGGACAGTAATTATTCTCCATGGTAATGGAACCTAAGTCTGTTATTTTCATATCAAATAATTTAATAAATGCATGCTGGTATATTATTATATAGTACCTGCTTTACATGAATACCTCTTTAGTGCACTCATCATCAAAAGAAGCACAGAGAAGGAGGTGTGGGATTGCAGTGCTGTTGGGAAGGAAGATAAAGGTTACCAGGATCAATAAATGATGATCAGTTTAGACTGATATGATCAATATTTATTGAGCTACACATACAGAAGTAGTGTCTCTCAGTATGGCATCGGGCCGCCGTGTTTGCTAACCCAACATGCCAGACGTCTCGACATGGAGTTGTAGAGGTTCCTAATGGTGTCCTGTGATAATCCATCCCATGCAGCTTGAATATCCTCACACAGTTCCTGCAGATGGTGCGGTAGGGGTGGAGGTGGCGTGACACCAGGCCTTCTGGACGTGTGACGGGTGACAACAAACCGTTCATCTTGGTGCTGACCACGGTGCCTCCACACACGGATTCGTTGGTGGTCTCCACCAAGACAAAAGCAGGACTCGTCACCGAAGATGACCCGCTGCCATTCTGAGTCGCTCCATGACAGTCTGGCACGACACCACTGCAGTCTTTGGTGATGTTGACGTGGTGTTAAGGACAGTCATCGTAACAACGGTCTGTGTACATGTAGTCCTGCGTCGTGCAGCCGTCTGCCAATGGTACTGGCACTAACAGGATGACTCATGGAGGACATCACTGCTCACTGAATGTCAGCAATCACAGGGGATGGGTCACTCCACGCATGTTGGACAATTAGTCGGTTCTCTCTCTCCATGGTTCATGGGGGTCTCCCAGATCCTTCATGTTGCTGGTGCATGCTTTGCTCTATCCATTGTTCCCAACGGCATGCTCTGGTACCATCCTGCTTCCCGGGGCCCTACGAGGTGACCCCTCTTGAACTCTTCCAACTGCTCAAATTGCAAACCTCTTCTCTGAGGCATACTTCATCTGCAAATGATGCTACCAGCACAAGAATGGCCAGAATGGAATGACTTTGTTGTTGCATGTCTTATGAGACATTATTACAGTTTATGCTTAGCAAGTGTTATAAGCACGGATTATGAACGCAGGCTGGTTTGATTGTTGCATGCTGTGTTTTCTGTAGCCAAAAGGAAACTAACATGCGTTGAATGTCACACGTTCATATGAAGTGTAGTTCATTGTGCAACAAAGTACTTAACGAAGTAATTATGGTAATGTGTATAGCAGCGGTAATAATTAAAGCTCCTACAGGTCAGTGACTGAGTCGGAAGATAAGAGTTGATGCAATCATGTTAATGGATGTAGAACAGATTTCTCGGCGAATCCGGTAAGATTAAACACGCCTGAGCACTGTTCACATCACACTCCTTCTCAGCGGCTTCAGTCTGAGGGGTAATATGATGAGATCAGTCCGAGATAAGCTTTGTTATTTTTCCAAAGACGCTTCAATATTGCTGTTTCTTATCTCTGGGGTTTGTTCTGTTGATTTAGGGGGGATCAGTCTGCAGAGGCTTGGCCGGGTCTCATCACAGCAGCGCCGTTGAACAGCAAATACAACATTTCCAGAGCTGAATAAACACTCAGAATGTCACCCTTATCTTTGTGTTGTCATGCTGATGTTATGGATGATGCTTTCTCTCACATTAACACACAGCTAAGCTATAGCATCATTAACATGCCTGCACACAATTCAGTTCTTAAGATGCAAAGAGATTTGATATGGTTCTTTACATTCATGGTGGTGGCAACCAGTGTTGGACAGTGACAGTAAGTGTAATGCGTTAGTGTACTGTAAGTAGCGCGTCGGTGTGCAGTAACTCGGTAAGAGTAGTGCGTTAGTGTGCTGTAAGTAGCGCGTCGGTGTGCAGTAACTCGGTAAGAGTAGTGCGTTAGTGTGCTGTAAGTAGCGTGTCGGTGTGCAGTAACTCGGTAAGTGTAGTGCGTTAGTGTACTGTAACTCTGTGTCTGATGGTGTACCACTGTGTCTGATGCACACACAACACCAGCACCATGTCTGTATCACTGCAGTGCTGAGATTAACCCACCAACCATCATAATACCTGCTCTGTGGTGGTCCTGTGGGGGTCCTGACCATTGAAGAACAGGGTAATACAGTATACAGATAAACAGATGGACCACAGTCTGTAACTGTAGAACTACAGAGTGCTCCTATATGGTCAGTGGAGCTGATAAAATGGACAGTGAGTGCAGATACAAGGAGGTGGACTTACTGAAGAGACCTGTGTAAGTAATATGGCTGTCTCTGTGTTGTAGACATAGAGACACCTGGTTCCCATCACCACCAACACAGTAAAGAAGTCAGAGTCTGTAAGTGTCTCTACAGTGAACCCTTGTCTACATCTCAACCACTGGCTTAACCAGAAACCGGTGACCTTCTGTTGAGACCCCAACAGGCCACTCTCTTTTGTTTAGTATGCATGGCACTAGAGGTCACTCCGAGAGGCAGCCGTGATTACTTCAAATGGGACGCCTTGCTACGCTCCCGCTGACGGTTCAGTCTTCCGTTCGGCTTCTAATTACGGAGAGAGAGACAGGCAGAGGTAATTAATTCATGTAGAGTTTGGAGCCTGACAGCGCTAGATAAGCAGACTCATCGGGAGCAGAAATTCAATCGTGTTAATTAATGGACCAGTGGATAATGCGTTAAGACTGAGTGTACCTTCGGTATTTATTATCTGAGTTTAAAAACAGTACCATGACGCTTTCCACTCAAGACCGCAGCTGGAATTTACCCCGCAAATGCATATTGCAGGGCAAATGCAGATAGCTAGGGCTAAAATGAACAGTGTCTACTCTCTAATAACACCTGAGTATTAATGCATTGCAGTGATATAACATGTAAACAGCCTGCAATTACAAATGATGTAATAACTGGCACTCCATCATCTAGGATCAGCAGTATTATCCCGTATTATACCAGTACACTGATATAAAGCACAGATAGAGCTACTGTACATCCCACCTCTCACTCAAACAGCCCTTAGGATAAGAGGATTGACCGTGCCACATATATAAGAGGTAGGAATCAGTGTGAACCAAACCTGGGCATGGAAGTCCATCCTGAGAAGGCTCTTGCATCATGAACATTGGTTGGTTCAAATGTGGGGTTGGTGCACCAAGCTCAATCAGCCACTAGATGGCACTGTGTCCTTACGCACCTCTTAAAGAGGGTGACTCTTTTCCTGTTTGTCTATCGCCTGAGTATGGATCATTTCCCAGGTCAGTACTACAGTAACATACGACTGGAGTATAGGATAACCATGACTCAGAGTTGAAGTGATAGTTTGGTAGCAAGAAAATCTACTGTGCAAAATTTCCCCCAACTGTTATCCATCAGTCAGCGTAGCTATGTTCAGTGTCTGGAGGTTGCTTCTTTAGATTTGCGCTGGAGCTACACAAGGCCAATGTGTCTAATAAGTAATGACACAGCTTATAGCCACCAACCAGTGACCTCAAAACATGAACCACAAACCACCGAAATTTGTTGCACAGTAGCCGTGTTAAACCCTGAATTCTATTTCTTAACACCTCTTTTTGAAGACTTCCTACACAGAGACTTCATAAGCACTGAATATTAATGTGCTTATAAAGCAGTATTTATGAACAGCTTATGCAGTTACTGTATTTAAAGTACACTTTCGGTAAAATCACATAATTTTACTTATAATCCTCATGATTTTCCATTTGACCCTACATCCTGTCCAGCCAGCCGGGACACGTTTGGTGTCAAAAGTCTTGCTTCTTTAGTTTTGGGCTGGACCTATGAGGCTAATGCTTCTAACAAACCCTAGAAGTAAATAGTCTCCCAAACTGCTTCCGTAAGTACATGCACAAAGATGAGTCCATGTGGTTCAGAACACAGTATGAGTTACTATGAACTAAAAGAACTCTGCTAGAAAAACCAGCATACGCCAGCATGGCTGGTCACCAGTAAAACCAGCATACGCTGTGTTTTGGTGCTGGTATGCTGGTCACCAGTAAAACCAGCAGACGCTGTGTTTTGGTGCTGGTATGCTGGTCACCAGTAAAACCAGCATACGCTGTGTTTTGGTGCTGGTATGCTGGTCACCAGTAAAACCAGCATATGCTGTGTTTTGGATGCTGGTATGCTGGTCACCAGTAAAACCAGCATACGCTGTGTTCTGGATGCTGGTATACTGGTGAGCAGCAATAAGAGTTAATATGGCAGTCACCAGTAAAACCAACATACGCTGTGTTCTGGATGCTGGTATGCTGGTCACCAGTAAAACCAGCAGACGCTATGTTTTGGTGCTGGTATGCTGGTCACCAGTAAAACCAGCATACGCTGTGAACACAGGTGTATGCTGGTGAGCAGCAATGGGAGTTAATATGGCAGTCACCAGTAAAACCAACATACGCTGTGTTCTGCATGCTGGTATACCAATAGAAATGCTCCAAAATTGTCTTCTGTAAAATTGCCAGTTTGGAGACACTTGTTTTTCTTTGGACATCAGTGACATTAAGATTTTGGTATGTACTTGTGAAACTTGGTGACTATCCACCCTCAGTGCTTATTAGCACCGTTAGCCTGGCAGCTCCTGTTCTAAACTTGGACACCAGACAAGCTAGTCCAGGGCTGGCTTAGCTGGTCACCCAACAAGGCCATGCTGGCTGACCATCATACTGAAAACAATTACTTTTGTACTTTGGCCACCATTTATTTTTTTCCCATTTGCATGTGTATTACAACCATACCTTCAATTATAGAACTGACAAACGGTGCTCTGTATTAGACCTCCTCCTTCTACACCTTACAAGTAGCCTTCAAAAACCCTGCATCCTTTCAGACAAACTTCTGTCCACTTTTATAGATATCATGGTCACCAACCACATAAGAAAGGCTATCGGTTTACAGTGCAGTGGATGAAGAATAAGCTCTTATTACTTGCTTTAGCTACATTAGCCACGTAGCTCCAAATGTTGGACCTCATTTGAGGTAAGGGGGAATTCCGTTATTCACCAAATGGTCGCTTTAATGCTTCTGTGCAACACATGTCAAGTCCTGCTGTCACGTTTCTGAGTGTTTTCATGATAGATGTTCCATACATTATTTAGAAGTCTGGTCTCCCTGGTTGTCGGAACCCTCATTAGGGTTGTTTGATAATGGATACGCCATTGATTTGCTGTGGTCGTTGTGGTCTCTCACTGCTGTTGTGGTTATAGGCCTCAGTCCCGCTGGGCCTTCCAAAGAGGCTGCGTGTGCTAGAACCAGCCAGTCAACCAAAGACTCTTCACAAATGCTCGTGGTAAGACCCGCGGAGCTGTAAAGAGCACTTAATAGCTTAAAGGAATGCTTTGCGCCAAACGCTAATGAGGCTAACCATCAGTAAAAGATGGTAAAGACCAGTCAGCATGATGCTAACTGGTCCCATGCTAGCTGGCGCTCGATGTTAGCAGCGTTAGCATTTTCTTTTAACACTGTAGTGGTCAGAGAAGGCTCTAGGAGAGCAACGACTTGACTGATTAGCAACACTCAGTGTAAGATTAGCATAGGGTTTAAACAAGGACACGACAACATGTTAGAATAAGCATATTTAGAATATTTATGTCAGAAGTACTCAAAGGCAAATCAAATATAAATCATATTTATAATATACAAATTGTACAGAATACAGTAACATACCGTGCAGTACATGAACAAGTGGACAGTTGCACAGTTTGTCTTGTTTTGGCTCCGTTAACCTGCATATTGGCTTTGAAGGTCAGCTTTAATTTAAGGGTTTTTACGTCTACAGTGACCTTCTTAGAAATATTTCAGGGGGAAAATATCAAATTGGACCAATCAGCATAAAATTGTTAGATACACCTTCAGAATCGATGACGGCCTCAATTGTGTGAGCCGCATATGCTGGGTATTTCCCTGGCGGTGGCCTGCCAGCGCTGTAATGCGGCCATTTTCGGTTCCTGTCAGTGTTCAGGGGCTTTTCTCCTTAGCTTTCCCTTCAGAAAGTGAAATGCTGTGCAGTGTGATTCGGGTGACTGACTCACGTCAGTCAAGAACAATCCAATTTTTGACCCTGGAGGATCCCCCCCATACCCCCCACTCAGTGCAATGCTAGTCAGTGTGGCTGCCTGGTAGCTGTCATAACAATTAGCGGTTAGCTTTGTCTTCCAAGCGTGTTGTGCTTCACTTATCTCGGAAGAAGCTGGTACTAGCATTCATCCTCCTAGCTTGATAGCCCTGTGTGATGGAGACGGACCAAGCTAGAAGGTAGAATTTGACTGAACTGATATCAATGTGATACTGATGACATGCAAATCCAGATGGAGGGCAGGAAGTGGAAGCAAAATGGATGAGATGGAGGCAAAGCTGTGCTGTGCTAGTTTAGGTGGTATTACAAGAGGAAGGTACGATCAGAAAATCCTGTGGATCAATCAAGCAACAAACATTCAACGCTGTGGAGCCTCTTAGCATTAACGTTGCGTAGGTTAACCCCCTCAAACGTCTGGTGAAACGCCTGAAACAGGACAGAGAAGTCAGTGTAGCTTGTTGGAGTTGTATGGCAGGTTAAGTTGTGCCTTACGTTTACATTAGCCTGCCGTTTGTGTAACTGTTAACCCTGATGTAAGCGTTAGCGGTGAACTAAGTGTTAGCAGGGTGGCTTGTAGCTGTAGCTATCACCAGTGCACACCCACTGATCAAACTACATGACCCTACTCCTTCCAACCGTACAAAGCCCGTTCCACCTTAAATGGATATAACTGCTGCACGATTTAAGGTGGAATGGTAAAATTAAAAAACTTCAGCCTTGCCCCAACAGCAGACAAAAGGTCGTAGCCATTTTTGCTGGCATTTCTTGCACTCAATAAAGCTAAAAATAAAAAGCTGGTTAATTATCCACTTTGTGCTACGACACGTTGACCTGTTTGTTGTGTTCTTTTTAGCACGTTGTAAGCTGGACTTCCAGTATTTGATGCTAATGTCCTTCAATCATTCGCTACTGTGGCCTTCTATGGTCAGGTTCATGTGCTATTGCTAAGCTAACCAGCCTTTTCTGTGTTTTTGAGGTGTTTTTAATTAAAGCTGACAGTTCAGACTTCACTCAGTCATTGGGTCCAGTATGCAGGAGCGCAGAGCCAAACCGACACAAAGTGTACGGCCATCCAGTCCCTTACGGACCGCACTGTATTCGTCTTATGCAAACAAACAGGAGATAATGTTTTACAAATGGCTGCGATGGACAACAATCAAAGAAGCAACCGCCAAAATGGCGGCAGAGTTCCAAACGTTTTCAAAATGTTTTCAGATATACAACATCATTTGTACTTCACCAGTGGATAGAACAACAAACATAACCAAATTCAACAAACAAACAAACAAACAAACAAAATACTTTCAGGACACAGCCTTCCAGTGGTTCAGCCAAGCAAACAGGAAATGGACTGAAGAGGCCACGTTTTATTACGAGTAGTTAGCTCACGCTCTCCACCGACGGAGGTTCTGACTGACACGGAAAGGTTACAAGAAAGGAACAAAGCGAGTATTAGCTACGTTCGAGGGGAGAGAATGTTCTAGAAAGGGGCCGAGTGCTCCATTAGCCGCGGGTTGTCGTGGCGGCCATGAGCTGGTGGTAAAGGTTACTCAGCCTTATTTAGCAGATGAAGCAGCAGATCCCGTTTCACACCGTCTTGTTTCACACCCTTGTTTTTCTGGCTCATTTGTGCAAGAGAGGAGAGTCTTCTGCAATCACCAGAGATCAAGCTGAGGCCTGGATGGTCGCTGCTGACCTGACCAGTAGGCATCCCTGGCTGCATATACTGTACATATGGCCGCTGTCATAGCAAAACCTGGTATCTCTGAAATAGTAACGGTTCTTCGATGTACGTCATCGTAATGACTTGAGTCCGAGTCGGTTTGGATTGTTATTTATATAATGTTCACACAATGTGACGGGCAGCTGGCATTGCCAAAAAAACAAACAAACAAAAAAAAACCTATCAACTAAAATAGCCAGGTTTTGATTTGACAATGACAACATAGTGAGGAAACACTCAGGTGACAACGTGCATGAAGTACTCTGCCATTCAAAAGTTTGGGGACACGGTGCCTTCAACGGTTTTGTGGTAGTCTTTGAGTATATTTTTCCAAACTGCTCTTATAAACACATATTTTGGCCTAGAAGGTTTGAGCATAGGCTCATGGGGTTGTGTTCAGGACCTATGACAGAGTGAAGATATTTTTGAGGGGGTTGGGGGGTTGGTGGGCATTTACAAACACAAGGAGCTGTGAATACTGACTGCAGGCTGCAGATCATCTTAATCCATATCTGCAATGTGCTTTCTCCAATAACCTCCAATAATGCTAAATCCTGCCTGCTTAAACCACAAGCAATAAATACAGGACCACTTTACAAGACTGCCCTATAGACTTTAGGAACATGGTCTGGTTTATTAGCTATTTATGGTATTAGCTGGTGTGGTAGTTACTGGTCTGGTTTGGTAGGTCTTGGTCTGGTTTGGTAGTTCTTGGTATGCTTTGGTAGTTCTTGGTATGGTTTGGTAGGTCTTGGTATGCTTTGGTAGGTCTTGGTCTGGTTTGGTAGTTACTGATCTGGTTTGGTAGTCCTTGGTCTGGTTTGGTAGCTCTTGGTCTGGATTTCTAATTCGTTGTAATTGGTTTTGTTGTTGTTGGTATGGTTTAGGAGCCATTGGTCTGGTTTAGTACCTTTTGATATGGTTTGGTTGTTCTTGGTCTGGTTTGGTAGTTATTGATCTGGTTTTGTAGTTATTCATGTGGTTTGGTTGTTCTTGGTAATGTTTGGTAGTTATTGATCTGGTTAGGTAGCCCTTAGTCCAGACTTGCTGTACTTAGTCAGATTTGCTAGTTCCTGGTCTGGTTTTGTAGTTATTCATCTAGTTTTGGTGTTCATGGTATGATTTGGAAGTTTGTGCTGGTTTAATAAATCAAGTTTAAACCGTGTTTCTGACATTTTAATTGTCCAACTTGATTCACAATGGCTGTAAAAGAAATCTATCAATGATTGATGATATTATCGTCAATCAACTAAAAATAAAAAGGCATGATCTTAATACAAACTGATAAAGAATACATGATCATTTGTATTAAGGACATTTTGAATAGCTGGGTGTCCCCAAACGATTTGCAGTGTACATACACTTCAGAATGCTGGAGGTGACGTGTATTATGTATTTTGCACAAAGAAAGACCAACACTCGGCACACATGAACTATTCATTACTGCCAACTTCCCCGTTTGACGTCCAGCATCTACGAAGCAACAATGCGAAAAGACCCTTTAAGGTCAGGCTGACCTTGCAAGTTTTCTGAGGTTTTACACTGCAGTTTGTTCAACATTAAGGAATCTCATCTGAGAATTACAGACGCAAACCGTATGACACATAGCCAAACCCACACGCGCAGGAGACGCACTGACAGCAGCGGAAAACACAACGCATAATTAATCACCTGCCAGGAGAGCGCAACAATCATAAGCAACAAAAGAGAAAAAGATTATATCAGCACTTCTTAATTTATCAGCGATAAGACGGCTGAGAATGAACAGATGAATACCAGTTTGGCATGTTTTTTTTTTTTTGCAGTACAGAAGAACACTGTAGTCATTATCACGAAGAAAGGTTAACTCTGCCATCACGTTACAAAGACAAGCGACCCATGTCTCATCCGTCCTAACAAACTATGCGGCGACTAGGAGCAATTAAAATAATGAACCCATCAGAACAACGGCTTTGAGACATACGCCGCAGTTCAAAAGTTTGGAATCAGTTTTTACAATAATATACACTCATCCTCAAAAGAATAGCTCCACACATAGCTGCACCCAGAACGAATCAACCCACAGGAATGAAACTTGGTGGGCAGGTTTGACATCATGAGACATGCGAACGATTCAATTTTCACGCTCGGCCACGCATGTGACGTAAGTAAGGACGAGCCTTATCGCTGTACCTGACTGACTCAACAATCACGATTGCGGATTCAGCGAGCAGTGATGCCTCCATGAGTCATCCTGTTAGTGCCAGCACCATTGGCAGATGGCTGCACGATGCAGGACTACATGCACACAGACCGTTACAACAACTGTCCTTAACGCCACGTCACCGTCACCAAAGACTGTAATGGTGTCGTGCCAGACTGTCCTGAAGTGACTCCGAATGACAGCGGGTCATCATTAGTGACGAGTCCCGCTTTTGTCTTGGTGGAGACGATCAACAAACCCATGTGTGGAGGCACCGTGGTCAGCGCCAAGATGAATGGTTTGTTGTAATGTGTCACACGTCCAGAAGGCCTGGTGTCACTCCACCTCCACCCCTACCGCACCATCTGCAGGAACTGTGTGAGGATATTCAAGCTGCATGGGATAGATTATCACAGGACACCATTAGGAACCTCTACAGATCCATGACTCCATGAAGTCTGGCATGATGCGTTTGCAAACATGATGGCCCGACACCATACTGAGAAACACTACTTCTGTATGTGTAGCTCAATAAATATTGATCATATCAGTCTAAATATATCATCATTTATTGTTCCTGGTAACCTTTATCTTCCTTCCCAATACCACTGCAATCCCACACCTCCTTCTGGGTGCAGCTGTTCTTTTGATGATGAGTGTAACACCCTTTTGGTTTTGATCAATATTTGGCTGATATCAGAAAGAAACGATGGATGAGAAGTAAATAGTAATTGGGCATTAACATGTGCAAATGATTGTAGTATGATAGTCCTGCACAGGTTGTGAAGAATAAAAGGAAACTATAAAATAAGGGCACACAGTGTCACTGATGTGAAGCACCCAAATCTATTTGAGTGTCAATAGCACCCCCTTGTGGAGAATCGTCAGCCTGCTAAATATGAGTGAGTGAGTAGGTAAGGTAAGTGAAGTGCTTTGCATCTAATAACAAACTTCTAAAAGTGTGCAGACTGAGAAAGTTGTATAAAATTTAGTAGAAAGTTATACTTTGATATAAAGCTGTATAATGTCAATAATACATAAATAGTAAAAGTAATCAAATTAACTTTCAGAATACCTTTTCATTTTAAAAGTGGCCAACTGACAAAAATGACTATTCTTGAGCGTCTTTCAAACATTTAAATCTCACCTGTATATGTTGTTATTGTTTATAAAATATCCAGAATATAATAACAAATGATTCCAAACGTTTGAACAGTAGTGTATGTGTATACGCTCTACTCATCATGATGCATGAGGGACATTCATAAGTAAGATGTCATTCTGAAATGGACTGGACAGTTACTGCTCTCTGTAAAGTCCAGGGTGATGCCAATATGGGCATGGTAGGGAAAGGTGCAAAAGCTATCATGATTTTACACAGGACCTCTTTGGTTATTAGAGGTCCAAAGGAACCGGCCCTTGGGCCCTTGCTGAGGGATCTATCAGACCACACACGCAAAGTAGGCTGGACGTTATGAGCCAGGATTTATTGCTGCAGGTAAACAGCTCTGGCCTACGCCCCACGCATGCTTTATCTATTATTCCATTCCCTCCGACACATTAAATAACTTGCAGATAAAACGTTAGCTTCTTGGCCGCTTTCCTAGGCACGGATTAAGCCTGATCTTGGCCTAATCGACGGCGTCACTGGTGATTCTCTGTGGAAAATCCTTTTGATTCCAGGGCTTAATCTTTGTCCGGGAAGCCAGCCCGCGAGGTACAGTCAGCATCATGTGAACGCTAAATGTCTCTTCCATCAGTCGCCTTTGATCGTAAATCCCTACAGCTGCAACTACACAATACCGGGGGGACCTTTTGGAAAGACCACAGCGCTACCTTAAAACACCCCGTGACTCTTCTTACGTGATGCTTATGTGATGTGATTCACAATTAGAGCCAGTTTCATTCATCTGGCTTGGTGTGGACCCAGTCAAAAGTTTGGGCACACCTATTCATGAAGGGCTTTTATTTATTTGAGCCGATCTTCCATTTTGGATTCTTCAGACTACGCTTTGCCTATATTCGGTTTGGTCATGAAGGACCTTCTCGACCACTTTCCAGTAGGCTTGAAGAAGGTCCGTATATGCTGCGACCAACCATTCAAAAATCATTTTTTAAAATGTAAATGGGTTTTTTTTTTTTTTTTTTGGAAATGAAATTTGGATACAAATGCATCAGCCGCACTATTAATGTCTTCTAACATTTAAGCTTAAACCTTCACATAAAAATGTCATCTAGATTATGAAAAAACATCCATCTGGTGTGTCCAAACCTTTGACCGGTGCTGTATGTCTTGTGACACCGTCAGATTATGAAATGAATTATGAATTGAGATCGGCTCCCACTGCTAATTAGAAATGAATGAGAGGTCATGACATTCAGCTAATAGGTGTATTCTCGCCCTCCGATGAATCCCTTGACACAGACCAGGCCAAAAAAGGTCAGCCCCATTTAGCTTTGAGGCCGTGCAAATGGATTCTGCTCTGGATGTTCTGCTGCTTGCAGGGTAACACTTGTTTTCCGGTAGGGAAGATTAGGACCTCATTTGTCTGGCATGTTCTTGAGCCATGCTTCAACTTTTTTCAGGCTTTCTTTTTTTTTTTTTTTTTGGTTTCTGTGGATCGAAGGGACTCTGGGATTTTGACATTCATTACCTCGGCGAGTGAGAAAAAAGATAAAAAATAAACAGTCTGTTGCAAAGTCAGCACAGATTGTCTCTGGATTCCTCTGGCTTGTGGTTGAAAGCGTGCTCCGAAAGCTGACAGCTCGAATGCAAACACATGTTTCCGATGCTATTCCAATGTAATTCTGCTCGGTGTGCATTTAATACTTTATGCTGGCTGGGAGCGTGACTGAACATATTCCTAAATGTAAACAGAAGGACACAATATCTTCTTTACTTTACAACAGATTGCCTTTCGCAACAATAGCCACCTCCTCCTTATTTAAGCGCACTGGATGCACCCCTGCTTACACAGCACACTCTATTTTGAACTGACTTGAGGTTCAGGATAATGGACAGCACAGGAGAGTCAGTATATTTCAGCAGCCCTGGGCCTCTCTGGGCTTATATATATAGTACATCCATGTATTTTTCATATCCAGTGGTTTTACTGCTAATAATCTCTGGCCTTGCCCCTAAAACGCGGGTCAAGGTAAGTGCGGAAAGTCCGTTTATACCCCGCTGTTGTGGTCAGTATGGACTATAAGACATCACAGGAACAAGTCTGACATTTTTCCGCGATATCTTCCCTGTTCATACGCCGGAATGTTCAAATAGCCCTGTCTCCTGCAAGCAGGGGCAAGGCAAGCGGTGCACTTATTCCTAAATGTCGGATTCGGCCAGCGGTTCCGATTCCTCGGCAGAGGGCGGGTGCTGCTGGTGGGCTTCCTCCTCTGTCCTCTCCACTCCAGATAGGTCTGTTTGTTCTGTCTCTGGCTTCATCTCTGTATGCAGACCACTCTCCTTCTCTTCATTTCCCATCTCTTCATTTTTAACCTCAGTAGTCGAATCGGGCCCTTTCCTGCCCTCTGACCCCTCTTGTTTTTCTCCTACAGCTTTGTCTACGTGGTCTATTTTGGTCTCTAACTCTTTCCTGACCTCTCTGTCTTGTTCTGTCACTTCCTCGCTCCCGTCCTCCGCTTCTACTCTATCTTTCCCTCCATTTCTGCCCTCATTTTTCCCTTTCTTTTTGTTCACGCCTTTGCTATCCTCTTCCGCCACGTCCTTCCCGCCTGCTCCATCCTGGAGCTTGGCCTGGTCGTCCAGTTCTTTGTCTGCGGCCGTGCTTTTCTTCTTCTTGTTCTTCGGGGCGTCTTTGATTGAGTTCTTGGCCGTCTTGTTCCGCGTTCTGAAGATGAGTTTCTGCAACACAAGGGTGGGTTTACAGAGTCTGTTTCATTTATGCAAATCAAGGACATCACTAATGAGTTTCCATTCAGAACAATGAAAGAGAGGTGCTTCTAACTCATGTTGGGAAATGAACTGAGAAAATATCAAGGGCCTGCATTTGTATCCTCAGGGACAGAATGCAATTCACAAGACAATAAAACATCATAGACGAACGTCACGGACACAAAGATTTGCAAACAACACATACCAATTCGCAGCAGTGAAACAGTTAGTGGGATCCAATTCAGACGCATCGCAGTCCTGATTGAAAAGGTGTGAACACTTCTGAGAAGCTATCGAAATCCCTCAAAACATTTCTCTGGGCTAAAATTGTCTATAAATTGTCTAAATTTGTAGACAAGGCTTCTGAAAAGCGTTCACCCCATTTTCCCCAACAGAAGTCTATTGTTCTTCTTCTGATGTCTGATCAGATTTCCCCTAGAAGACTTAGGTTTATTGATGATAATGCATCAGAGATTAAATTCAGCCTATATAATCATTTAACACAGAAACCTACATGCAGTTTTATAAATATGAAAGTAAAACATTAAATACATACATCATAATTAAACACAGCATTTTCGTTGAATAACCTTTTTAAAGGTTTTATAATGTTTAAACTGGTTTTATCATTAAACTGTGTATACATTTAGCACATATACGTATACACACACGTCTTGCCGTTTCCCTCCCTGCCTGTTTAGTCCTTTGTTCCTCTCGCCGTATGTTCCTGTTATTTCCATATGCTTCTGTTTGTTTAGGTTTCTAGCTCCTCCTTGTCTCCACTCTCACGTCACACCCCTTACCTGTTTCCAATTTCTGGCTCCTCCTGTTCCCAGGTGTTCCTTGTCTGTCTCTGTGCTTAAATAACCTTCAGTCCCTGTCTCTGTCTAGCAGTGAGATCATGTTGTGATCACGCTGTTGGTATACTGCGTCCTTCGTTTCTTGGTCTTTTCGGGTTTTATTTTGCCTTCTTGTTAAGTATCATGGGCTGTCCTGCTCTCACCACTTCTCCCTGCACTCTTACTCCTGTTAACATCAAGCTGGACTCTAATAAACAGACTCTAATTGGTGCATGTATCCACCTTCCCTGCCTGCTCACAGTGTCTCGGTTAAAGCTATGGTATCTACCTCGGCTAGCTTCGCTAATGTTGTTAGTTTAAATAACAGTTAAACCACATGTGAAGAGGCACGTTACCTTGTCACAGCAAATCCAGAAAGATTTTGTTTTGTTTTATTTTGCTACAGATATGAACTGAATACTAGTTTATTTAATATAAATATAACTGAATATGATTCAATTCGCTGTCCAAAAACAAACACGTATCTCCATATTTTTGCTGATTTTTATTTTTTCTACATAATTTGAGCACAGCAGCTGGTCTTTATATTGTGAATGGACCAACAGAAACTGTACGAAATCATTTTAAAAAAAAAAAAACTCCCACTGCATGAACTTACATTGACAGTAAAGAAGGTGTTTACCCTCCTCTGTAAAGTGACCACTTTGGAGATACTTGTTTTTCTTTGGACAGCGCTGATATACTTGGCTCACCAAAATGTCCATCAGGATGTAAACGTGGTTCCCTGATCTAGTGGGTCAGAATTTCTGTCTGATTTATCTTTCTGCTGGGTATAAGGTGCTGATAAGTGGATGGCTGTGAACCATCAGGTACATTAGAAACAGCCAGCTGAGGGTTTGGTCAGTGCTCTGAATGTTGATCTATGGACTTTAGGTAAACTCCGAGTGCATGTGTGCTTAAAGGAGATTGATCCTCCCATCCCAAACAGACTTGCTTGTGGTTTCTGACACTGTATGATGTGCTGAAATGGACAGAAGTGTATCTCATAGAGAGGTACAATAGTACCAGCTATGTTTACGTCATCTTGAATTGTCTATATTTTTCCAGACTTAACAACTTGAGACAAGAGCATAATGATCTAGGCATGCTGTTTGTTCCATGCTAACTGGTGCCAGCGCAAAACTACACAAGCAAACTTCAGACACCAAACGTACCTTGGATTGTTTCCTCTTCAGAGGCAGCGCTGGTCTCTGGAGGAACACGATCTGCTTGGTGGACAGGCTTCCATCACTTTGGAGAAGAGAGAGAGAGAGAGAGAGAGAGAGAGAGAGAGAGATGAGGAAAGAGGCATTAGGTAAGGTTCAGACATTTACATACTCGTGGGTCGTTAGCGATATTTCTAATGGCTTCTTCTTTCACGCTAGTCCTGAGGCCTTTTCGATTAGTTACAGCCTGCTAAACTCTCAGTAACCACTTCCCCAAAGCACTGTAGCTTCATTATGCCAGAGAAAGTGTTTGAATGTGCTCCCTCAGCTATCTTCACATGATCTTCTCACTGTAATACTTTTAGGCACCTCAACCAGTAACACAAAGCAACACCCCAGTGTGCCATTAATACAGCGGTGTGGACTGGAGGCTTGTACATACATTCATCTGAAATAGACAGAAGAGTACATAAGAGTTTGATTTGGTCAACAGATTTTTTTGGTCACCAACCTACGATAATGATAAGTTAACTTAAGTGAATGCGCTAACAAGAAGTTGCAGCCCAATAGTCAGTGCAATTGTGGTCATCTTTGAACGATGGTACCCATCCCTCTAAAAATCTAGGCTTCCTGTATGTAACAGCTGTGTAGTATACAGGTCGAACAAGTTACATGTAACATCTATTAATAGAAATCTTCCATCCCAGTGCAATATGTCTGACGTCTCAGCATGGAGCTGTAGAGGTTCCTAATGGTGTCCTGTGATAATCCATCCCATGCAGCTTGAATATCCTCACACAGCTCCTGCAGATGGTGCTGTAGGGGTGGAGGTGGAGTGACACCACGCCTTCTGGACGTGTGA
>CM067497.1:21802737-21832918 GCA_034552555.1 Semaprochilodus insignis
TGATGGGGCTATAAATACCTGCGGGGTGTGAGTGACGGGATCCATAGATGGAGAAGAGGTGCTACAGTGCAGTGAATGTCTCGTTCCATGTGTGGAAAATGGCTCCAAAGCAGATGTTAATGATTGGCTAAAAGGAGGGACTGCATTTGGGCGTGCCAAAGACCATAGTGTGAAGGAAGGTGCTGAATCTGCAGGTGTATGGAAGCGTACGGTCATACGGGTCTACCTGTATGCAGTGGCTAAAATCCCAGTCTACAGGGAATTCTCCTCGGAATTGTGCCAGGGAAGGCATCCACCAAATCTGGCCCAACTGTGCAACTCTTTGATGTAAGAGTGTTTGAACATTGATGTGGCCTACATCCAGACACTCGTCCAGTCCATGCCAAATCCAATCACATCTGTTATTGGTGCTTGTGGAGGTATTACATGCTATTAGGTACGTTTCAGTCGCAGGGGACTCATTTTTTGACCGGTGAGTCTTGGGAGACTCTCTAAGTACAATATATATGTGGTTGGTTTGGTGGTCTCCATTAATTTTGTCTAGGAGTACATTACAAACAACCAGGCATTTTTTCCTCGGTGGCCCACATACATAGCAGCACATGAGGAATTGTCTGGTCCTCCCAATGGCCAATCCATCCCTGGGTATAAGCCAACGGCTGGTCCGTTAATTCTGGCTCTGAAAGGTTCAGAGACTCCCGTTGAGGAAGCTCCACCACAGTTAGATAACAGTTGCTTTCAACATTTGCATACCAGAAACCCATTTGGTTCCACCAGCTGTAACGTCCCACAGCTGTGATACAACTACCATGACACCACTATAAGAGGTGAGTAGCCAAAAGTAGTTTTGGGACACTCTCTGGATACATGAGACACATGGCGTTATGTTTTACTATGCAGGCGAAAGATGCCATTTATTCATTCATATCCATCGGAAAAGTAACAGCAACCAACAAGAACGAGCAGGTTATGATCAACAAAGAGCCTGCTCAAACATTAGTGCACCAAGCACGAGTCTGTTACGCAGGACTGCATGAGTCTGAAACAGTGATCCACAAACCAGGCTTGTTGGATGTTCTCTTTTTTCTCAGGCAGAGCTTTGAACACAGGGGTTAGGTGCCTTACTCAAGGGCAGTCGTGTCCTGTCAGTTCAGGCAATCAAAACAGCGACCTTCCGGTCACAAGGCTGGTTCTCTAATCTCCAGCCCATGACTCCATTATCACCCTTCAGGCTTCTCCTCTTACCTCTGTCTTTTCCACGAACTACACTTCCCATAATACACCCTGCATGTCTACTATCCTCCAATCACAAACTGCCTTCTTGTTCTTCCTTACCTGAACACTGATTCACACCACCTGTTTATCGTTTACCTGTCTGCTCAATCAATTGACAGGAGTGAAACTTGGTGAGTGGGTTTGACATCATGAGACATGCAAATGATTCAAGCTTCATGCATAGCAACGCATGTGACATAAGCAAGGACTGGCCTTATTGCTGTACCTGACTGACCCAACAGCCACGATTACAGACATTCAGCACCACGCAGGACTTCATTTACACAGACCATACGACAACTGTCCTTAACACCACGTCAACGTCACCAAGGACTGCAATGGTGTCGTGCCAGACTGTCATGGAGTGACTCAGAATGGAAGCGGGTCTTCTTCAGTGACGAGTCCCGCTTTTGTCTTGGGGGAGACGTCCAACGAATCCGTGTGTGGAGGCACCATGGTCAGCACCAAGATGAACCGTTTGTTGTCACACATTACAAGCACGAGAAGGTCTGGTGTCACTCCACCTCCACCCCTACCGCACCATCTGCAGGAATGGGTGCAGCTATTCTTTTGATGATGTGCGTATACTCCTTTGTTCGTTCTCTCACTTTGTGAAGTATTGCCAACCTATTGTTGCGTACTGACCCTTATTCCTGTGTTCCGTTAGTTTTGGGTTATCATGTTTTTGATTCTGGCCTTTGGTTACTTCCTTATCTGTTACAGTATAATCGTTGTGGTTATTGTGCTTTGGTTAACGGTACCCTTTGTGCTTTCATACAAGCTTCCGGTAAATAAAGCCAGCTTCGCTTTTAGATCTGCGAGCATCTGGTCAGTCACTCCATCATTATGTGTACCTGCAATCTCTCTCACTTTATCGATCATACTTTTCCATTTATTTATTAATATTATTGTCAACTCAATACACGAGGCAAGATCACTGAGGTTCAATTCCAGTGGTGCGATGTGGAGCGGACAACGATTACAACACCCTATCTAGCTGGGTTGCCCTTTTCCCCGGACTGGAGCGCATAGTTGTGGGCAGTGTGGTAAATGTCTGAGGCAGACTTCAGAGGCTTTAGGGCCCTGCTGGAGCGAGCCTTGCTTATTTACATTGGCCTGAGCTGCGGTGGTTGCCTAGGGGGAGTGTAGATAAGGTGAGGAAGGGTTTGCATTGGACCCGGGCCCAGTGGAGTGCTGCATATTAAAAGAGCCAAGAGCCTGAGCTGAAGAAAACTGTGGACGCCTTTTTTTTAATGTCTTTTCATCACTCTTTCACCATGGTGAACGATGAAGTACTGCAGAACCAAGACCAGAAAGGAGGTCCACATTCCAAGCTTTTCACTGAAAAGGTCTCACATCTCCAAATCCCTGAAAATGCACTTCCAGGAAAGCCTGCATCCATCAAATTATCTTATTTGTTCCATAATATGTGTTGTGGGTGTTAGCCATGCCTTCAGAACTACACTGCAATGCACTTTGTACTGTGTACAATCTACTGTAGATTAGCGTTAACTAGTGCTAAACACCAAGAACCATCTAGTCCATTACATCTCAGTTAATATATTAACTTAGCTGTTGGCTTTAGTTAGTGCTAAACACCAAAAACTATCTAGAACATTATATCTTCTTTAATATATTACCTTAGCTATTAGCATAAGTTAGTGCTAAATGCCACAGACTATCTAGAACATTACGTCTCCGTTAATATATTGCCTCAGCTGTTCGTGTTAATTATTAATTAGCGCTACATGCCAAGAACAATCAAGACCGTTACATCTCAGTTCATATATTAACTTAGCTGCTAGTTCTATCTAGAACATAACTGTGGACGTTTTTTTTTTTAAATGTCTTTTCATCACTCTTTCACCATGGTGAATGATGAAGTACTGCAGAACCAAGACCAGAAAGGAGGTCCACATTCCAAGCTTTTCACTGAACCCGTCTCACATCTCCAAATCCCTGAAAATGCACTTCCAGGAAAGCCTGCATCCATCAAAAGATCTTATTTGTTCCATAATATGTGTTGTGGGTGTCAGCCATGCCTTCAGAACTACACTGCAACGCACTTTGTACTGTGTACAATCGACTGTCCAATCACCATCCGTTTACATTTACGGCATTTAGTAGATGCTCTTATCTGCAACCACCTAAACAAAGGATTTGTTGTCCACTAATGTATCCTTGGCATGTGCATACAGTCCAAAAATACCCATGAGCTAAGTTACTGCCAGTAACACACAAGTCGGTGTTTCTACCTGTGGTAGAAAGATATGCAGTACAGACATGCAGAACACATTAGTGCAAGATTAGTGATCATGTAAGTGCGTTTCTAATAAACTGGTTTCGCAGTTTCTTCTACCACCCGGGCTCCAGGACAGAGAAGAGTCTTAGTGTCTTGAAAAATGGCGGGTCAAGCTGTGTCATGCTTAAAACTTGAAGGGCTCTAGGTACGGATCAATCGGACTGACCATTACCATCAAGCGGGGAGGAGCAGGTCCACTTTTGTCTTTGTGGGCAAGCATCGGGGTTTTAAATCTGATACTGGACGCCAATGAAGGGAACGCAGAAGTGGAGTGACGTGCAAACCTAGGATGATTGAAGATTGAGTTGTGCTGCTGCATTGAGGATCAGTTGCAAGGTCCTTATGGCAGGTATAGAAAGACCAGCCAAGAGTGAACTGCAGCAGCCAGGCCCAGGGCGGGTCAAATTGTCCTCATGCTGTGGGCTGCATGGCATGGCTTGCAACATGTGCAGAAAACAATAACTGGTCATCCACAACTACACCAAGGCTTCCAGCACCTTCAGATGAAATGACTTATCAAAGGTCCATCAAGGTCAAGACTGTGGTCCAGTGATTCATCAGTGGTCAGTTTCTGACCAGAAGTCATTTGGGTGGTGGATCGTTCTCAGCCCAGTGGTAACACTGATATGGTAGTGGTTCTTTGCCCACTGCTAAGTTAGAAGAAGTTCAACACCTAAAAATATCCAGACGAGAAACTGACCATTAATAAAGGTCATAATGCAAGGGCTAACGCAAACTGTGCATCAAACTGTACACCAGCAATGTTTCGCTACACGGTAGAAGTTTCTAACATGCAGAATCAACTTCATTCACCAAGTTTTGACTAAGTTCTCATTGAATCTTTGTTCAACATGGTCGCAATCATCAGATTTAACTGCTCAGGGAAAGGATCCAAACCACAGCCCAAGTATTATAAAGTGCATCTTCTGCTGGACGCAACTGCACACTAGAGAGGCCTCCAAATCCTCAAAACATATGCAGCGTAGCTTTAAAAAAAGGTCTCTAATTGTGCATGTTATTTTATAGTACAATTTCAGATTGTAGTCCATTCATTCATCAGTGGTCAGTTTTTGACCTCAGGACTTAACCGTTAACCAGATGTTATTTAGGTGGTGGACCATTCCCGGCCCAGTGGTAACACTGATATGGTAGCGGTTCTTTACAGAGTGCTAAGTTAGAAGAAGCCCAACACCTAAAAATATCCAGACGAGAAACTGACCACTGCTACAGGCCATAAAAAGGACTAATGCAAACTGTGCATCAACAAACGGGCTACAGTCTTAAACTGTACACCGGCAAGGTTTAGCTACGAGGTAGAGGTTTCTAATGAAGTGACCTCTAAACACCAGGACCTTGACGTTCCCCTCAAACAGGCCCAAGGGTAATAAAGATTGACCTCTTATGATGAAGCTACTCTGGAAACCCAGATAAGAGGGGATCTTCTTATTCCACTAAGTAACTAGAGTTTCAATAATTTGGTGCCCAAGAACCTCTGACCTCAATTAGACCTCTTTTTTTCGTTTGAAGTCCGTTATCTCCCCCCTTTGAGTTCAGTAGGGTATATCCGGATGTGGACTCACGCAGGGAGAGTGAAAATTGTTCTTTGAAAATGTGGGCCACGTGGGTTTCTTTCTCACCTCTGCAGGAGTCAGAAAGGAAACCATTGCCAAAGGACATGTTTTAATGATCTTTGTGTCTTTCTGATATCACACCGGCCTGACGTCTGAAACGACCTTCAAACTTTCCTTCCTGCTTGCTCTGTACGACAGCGGCACAAATTGGGGATGGGCTGGTTCTTAATCAGTATATTCACGTACTCACTTCAAGCTAGGCTACTTTTAACACGTGCCCGCTCTGTGACTCGGGCCTTCAAAGAACCTTTATTGGCATCCTTATGTCACAACTTTGGGCCAGATCTAATCTCAGATCTAAGGTGGTTTCCTAAGACCGATAAGGGTTGTTACATTGCCCACCACAACACACAGCCTTTGTGTAGCTGCGACTAACTGTACTGTGCTAACAATATTAGCGCTGGTAACTTTCCTCTGTCTGGAGGTTTGAGCTCAGAAGCAATGTATTGGTGAAAATCCAGTTGACACAGTTTTCCTCCTTGCTCTGATCAGCCGAGACAACTGGGTTCTGCTAAAGTTTGCTCTTTAGTTTCGTGCTGGAGCTATGAGGCTAAAATGGTAGTGGTGGAAGCTTTTAACTAGCAGTTTAGCACTGTAATAACTTGCATGTCTAAAACATCTGGCACATACATGCATCCAAAAATGGAGCTTTTGCATGAAGCATTTGCATGGAGCTTAACTGCACAATCACAGTCCATTTTATCAGCTCCACTGACCATACAGGAGCACTCTGTAGTTCTACAGTTACAGACTGTAGTCCATCTGTTTCTCTGTATACTGTATTACCCTGTTCTTCAATGGTCAGGACCCCCACAGGACCACCACAGAGCAGGTATTATATGGGTGGTGGATCATTCTCAGCACTGCAGTGACACTTAGTGCTATTGGGAAGGAAGATAAAGGTCACCAGGAACAATAAATGATGATCAATTTAGACTGATATGATCAATATTTAGTGAGCTACACATACAGAAGTAGTGTCTCTCAGTATGGCGTCGGGCCGCCGTGTTTGCTAACCCAAGACACCAGACGTCTCAGTATGGAGTTGTAGAGGTTCCTAATGGTGTCCTGTGATAATCCATCCCATGCAGCTTGAATATTCTCACACAGTTCCTGCAGATGGTGCGGTAGGGGTGGAGGTGGAGTGACACCAGGCCTTCTGGACGTGTGACGAACAAACCGTTCATCTTGGCGCTGACCGCGGTGCCTCCGCACACGGATTCGTTGGTCGTCTCCACCAAGACAAAAGCGGGACTCACTGAAGGTGACCCGCTGCCATTCTGAGTCACTCCATGACAGTCTGGCACGACACCATTGCAGTCTTTGGAGACGTTGACGTGGTGTTAAGGACAGTCGTCGTAACGGGCTGTGTGCATGTAGTCCTGCCTAGTGCAGCCATCTGCTAATGCTGCTGGCACTAACAGGATGACTCATGGAGGCATCACTGCTCACTGAATGTCTGTAATTGTGGCAGTTGGGTCAGTCAGGTACAGCGATAAGGCCTTGAATCATTTGCGTGTCTCACAATGTCAAACCTATCCCCCAAGTTTCAATCCTGCCGGGCAATTCCTTCTAGTCTTTTGATGATGAGTGTGTTTTATGATAGGGTTACTGGGGGTTCTAAGACTTTCAAGAGTTCATTAAGGCAGGGCAGCTACCCTGCACATTCACCTGATTAAAGACAGACACTTGCATGGCACCAGTAGCAAAGTATTAGATCTCTCCACAGATACGCCGAGACACTTTAAAAATATGAACGCAATCCCCCTTTTTTATGGGATCGCACAGATGCACAAGAAAATCACTCCATGAACATAGATTGAATTCTGAAAATGTAGCCTTTGCACGCCTCAGGCAGACAGTTCATTTTTAGTAGTCTGTGGATTTCTTCCAAAGATATCTCCAGGCCCTGCTCCCGCTGTGTTTATTAGCAGGATGCTCTGGAAGCAGGTTTCATAGGTATAGCGGAGGTCGTTTTCGTCTTAAACGTTGCAGATTTCGCTCCCTTCGCCTCCCAGAAACCCGGTGAGAGGGCCACACCTCTAGCGGAGGCAAAGTGGCGATTACACTCCAAGAAAAGCGCCTTCCCCAGCTCGTCAACACCTTTCTAGCTTCGGTGGTGGTGAAATGTCAGCCTGCCACTTTTGCAAAGCTCCAGGAAAGCTCCGCTTGCACACTTCTACCGCAAACTTCTTCCAGTGGTTTCAGCCTTCGGATGCATTTTAAGCCACCAATTAAAATGTTCACTCCTACACATGTGAGTGATGTAATGTTTGATTAGAGCTTTTGTTTTCCAGCTCTGGGGCTATGAAGCTAACGTAGTAATGGAACTCAGCATTTAGCTTTGTGAACACTGCATGCTTCAGTCATCACACGTTAACCTCAGACCGTGTAGTGTTGTTGAGTAAACCGACTCGCTCATAAAGATGTATGAAAGAACCTAAAAGGAGTAATCTTTTTAATAATGGCGGATTTGAGTGTCAGCAAAATCTTTACCATCTGTTAACGACAGTGATGAACACTTCCACATGGAGGCAGCGTCGAACCGGAGGTCGCAGTAAACGCATGCTGGAATTTATTTCTTCGAATGGCTCTGTAGCTCCCGTGGAATCATGGGATAGGACCGTGTGCTGTGGTCGCATACTTCAAAATCTCTCCCGGTGTAGTACGTCATCCGGGGACTTTCGCGTACTGTTTTATGAACACTACGTATTCAGGCATACTGACTATTCTCGCGTACTGCTTTCGCGTACTGTATAGTATGGAAGTACGCCATTTTGGACGCAGCCTCTCTGTTTTCACTGTCACCATATTCACCTGCTGATCAACTGAAGTTCATCTTACAGACGTTCAGCTAACATGCTAACAGTGTTGACGTTATTGTGGATCCTGCAGCGCCAATTACTCCAAAAGCTATCTAGAACATTACATTTCTGTTAATATATTACCTGAGCTGTTAGCGTTAACTAGTGCTAAATGCCAAGAACTATATAGAACATCACATCTCTTGTAATATATATTAAATCAGCTGTTAGCGTTAGCTGGTGCTAAATACCAAGAACTATCTGGAACATTACATCTCTGTTAATATGTTACCTCTGCTGTTAGTGTTAGCTGGTGCTAAATGCCAATAACTATCTAGAACATTACATATCTGTTAATACATTAACACAGCTGTTAGTGTTAGTGCTAAATGCCAAGAACTATATAGAACATTACATCTCATGTTAATATATTACCTTAGCTATTAGCATTAGTTAGTGCTAAACACCACAGACTATCTAGAACATTACATCTCTGTTAATATATTACCTCAGCTGTTAGTTTTAGTTCGTGTTACAACCAAGAACTATCAAGAACATTACGTCTTCTTTAATATATTACCCAAGCTATTAGCGTTAGTGCTAAATGCCAAGAACTATCTAGAAAATTACATCTCCATTAATATATTGCCTCGGCTGTTAGTGTTAATTAGCGCTACATGCCAAGAACAATCAAGAACATTACATCTCAGTTCATATACTAACTTAGCTGTTAGTTCTATCTAGAACATTACATCTCCAGCAACATATCTAGAACTGTCAGTGGGCTTGGAGTGGTATTTTTTCAAACTTAATTGGTTCTGCCCACCGGGAATCCAAACGTGATTGGTTGATTCCACTGTCCTTTTCTGATAATGGTATTGGTTAGTCTGACTCGTCCTAACCAATGGGAGAGCTTGCTTGGTTGTATCAACCTAGATCAGAGAACTTCAAACTAGTCCTCAGGCCACTCCCTCATACAGGCCACATTTTGGTTCCACCCTTATGCATTGTAAGTAAGGTTATGAATCATTTTTAGCCCTTTTCCACCAACATGGAAGTAGGTTCTTTAGCACGAGCATCTGTGGGCGTGTCAGTTGTTGAGAAAAGAGAAGACAACAATGGCAACACCCAGTGGTCTGCTGAAGAACCTCTTCTACGTCTCCTGATCTCCAGTAGTTGATCTGTGCTTGCTTTCTGGATATAAACAGAAATCTGGAATAACAGCCCAAACGCTCGCAGGTCATCTATACGCTCCGCCATCTTGGTACTACTGTTTACTACCGCTGTGCATCTCCCTCTGTTGTCGTTGATGATGTATCCTTTGGCGCTCCTTGGTTCCAATGAAAGCTGGTGCAAATGCAGACTGGATCCCTAGTCAGCACCAAGGTTCTACAGAGGGTTCTTTTGTTCAGAAAAGGGCCTATGTGTCTTCTAAAGGCCTAGAAGGCTCTGAGGCTTCTCCAGTGGCTTCCATTAGCTGTTAGCCTCCTAGCTGAAAAGCTAAAGAAACTCTGAAACCAAATACACCTTGGCTAATGGACTGCACTTTGAGTGGGGACAAACTATGCAAATTAGATTTCTCCTTGCACTATTTATTTACCAGCCCTTGTTTTCAGACAGCGGAAGTTCACCAGGAGTCTAAAATGTGGTTAAGACCGTTTCCTCCTCAGCGGATCAAAACTAATAAGTACGTTGCCGAGGAGTAAATCTGGAAGGATTGCTCCTCAAGGAAATGTGAAATGAGAGAATGCCGGCTGCTGCGGAGGGGGCAGAGCGCCTGCTGATAACGGCGGGCCTTCATTGCATTATATATCCAAGGTTGCGTTGTCTATTGATTTTCTTCTGCGACCAAGAATAGAGTGCTTACTCAATTTGGACTGCATTGTACACGCATTGAGCGATGCGATGCAATGCGAGGAGCACCGTTAAAACCGGAACCTCAATCTTTCGCCCACGCTGGTTCCTTTTATGTGGGGTGTCATTACCATAGAGCACTTCATAAAGAGGCTAGGGGGACATATGAAAAGGGGTGGGGGGATACCACCGAACATTGCAAAACAGGAAACGGCGTAGTAGTGCGCCTAAAGTGCGCTAGTTTGACTCACTTAGTGTCATTTTTTCCAAAGTTGCTTCCTTGCTGCCTAAATCAAAGCAATCAGTGATTCCTGCGTTCAGTGAGGCCGTCGGGACAATCCGTCACGAACTGCATGGTATCAGAACAATAAACATCAGTGTAATAACATCCTGCACACGTCCTGGTCTCTACACTGAACCGTAGCGGAATGGCGACGTCAAGCCGGCTTAGATCTGAATGCAGCACATCCACCCAGGAGCCGGACCGAATACTGTTAAGACAGTTGCATTGTGTTCTTAGCCTTAGCCAGTGAGCAATGCAGGTCACGGCACAACACAGAGAGCCAGGTGTGGGGTGCGGGGTGGGGGGGGCTATTGGGGGCGGGTTGGGTAGTGAGTGAGGAAGAATGAGAGGTAAAGAGAGAGAGAGGGGCAGAGAGATACAGACAGACAGATGTAGTGAATACGAATGGCAGCTAGAGCTACAGGGTTGAGGAACTCGCTTACTGTGATAGCATCAGAATACACAGCGATTACCACCACACACACACTCACTCACACATACACATTCGCACCCCAGACGCTCAGACTGCACCTCCCCCCCGGCCCCCCGAACCAGGCCGAGCGTGACCAACTTGAGAAGAATCAATGCCGACCCGGCACAACATCTCATCAGAACAAAACACGTCTGGATCTCGCCCCCCAGCCACCGGCCCATTAGTGCCACTCAAACAGGTGTGGCTGAGCTGAGCTCCCACTCTCCACTCTTCTTCTCTGCTTTGTATTTCCTCCCACGTGAACCGATAAAACAGGCAGTAGTTCTGGTTTTCTTACTAGGGCTGTCAAACGGTTAAAACCATTCAATAAAATTCTTTGACGCTACACTTTAAATACTGGGTGTATATTAAAACGAATGACTGAACACTCAGTTTTGTCACTACTGAAACAATCATTACATCATCCATACCTTTACCAGATGTTTCAGTGGTGATGGTAATGACAATTTCAGTACATTTTGAGCAGAACACTTGCCAGTACATGACTAGCAAACACAGCTTTGAACTGTTGCTCACACAAAAAATAATCAGAATATTTTTCATTAAAATAAAAAAACTGACTTCATTTCAGAAAATTCATTTCATGTGTCGGTAGTGACAGTTCTTGATGTTCCACACCGATTGTCAGATGCATTTACTTCAATACCGTGAACTAACTGCTCATCATGTGGCCCTGAGGCACATGGATGCAGTCTCACTTCCTGCTCTAAAATCCAGGGGTGTGGCTTAAATATGGCTCCGCCCATAGTCAAAAACTCTCTGTCTTGGTAGTGACAGGAAAACAGGGCAGGATTTTTGGAATAAAGACATTTAATTTAAAAATTAAACTCACTCACAGGCATGCAGTCTCACTTCCTGCTCTAAAATCCAGGGGTGTGGTTAAAATAAGGCTCTGCCCACAGACTAAAACAAAAAAAGTTTCTAATTAAAAAATTAAACTCACTGTAAATCTGAATCTTCCAGCTTCACTGTTAAAGAAATCAAGATGATTTTGAAGGGAAAGTTAATAAATAAATATTGTAGTGTCTCCCTACTGACTAGTGCACAGCCCACTGGCTCCTGGGAAGTGCCGCAGCCACAGTAAGGAGGACTTAAACACATGTAAACAGTTGTTGTTTCGGACGTTGTTAGTGCCGCATGTGGTTGTTGAATCGTGGGGGTAGTTGGTGCAGTGTTAGTGCCTACCATCCTGTTGAAGTGTGTGGCTGCTGATGACCTGCCTGTTATCTCAGGAGCTTGGTAGTGCTGGGCAGCGGTCTCTTCACCGCATCTTCTTACTTTACACCGACGCCACAGTATTATTTTGGTAAGTGTAAATTTAGATGTTACGGTTTGGGACAGATTTTTATAAATGTTGATTTTGTATAGATTTAGCTTATTACTATTTCAATAAATGCCGTGCATTTGAATAGATCATAACATAATCCCTAAACAAATATGTATCGTTGTTTTAAATACATAGCTTTTACTGTCGGACTGCAGTTTGAACTAATGTGGTAGAATGGTCCATATATAAATGTGACTGAAACCTGACTTAACAGTGTGTAACACCTCCACGAGCACCAATAACAGCTGTGACTGGATTTGGCATGGACTGGACAAGTTTCTGGATGTAGGCCACATCAATGTTCAGACACTCTTACACCAAAGAATTGTGCAGTTGGTCCAGATTTGGTGGATGCCTTCCCTGCACAATTCCGAGGAGAATTCCCTGTAGACTGGGATTTTCGCCACTGCTGTTTAGACCCGTATGACTGTACGCTTCCATACCACTGCAGATTCAGCTACTTCCTTCACACTATGGTCTTTGGCACGCCCAAATGCAGTCCCTCCTTTTAGCCAATCATTAACATCTGCTTTGGAGCCAATTACCACACATGGGACGAGACATTCACTGCACTGTAGCACCTCTTCTCAATCTATGGATCCCGTCACTCACACCCGCAGGGATTTATAGCCCCGTCATCCTCGTGCAGCGCCATCTGCAGGAGCCTGAAGTTCCTACCACCTTAGACACGCAAGGTGAGCTTATACAGTGTAAACACTGCAGAAGATATTATTCACTCCTCAGTCCATACAGTTCATATATGAGCTTGTTTCTGCAATGTCACCAAGACATTTATCTGCTTGTTGAGCCTATAGCAGTTTAGCCCCGCCCATCTATGTTGAAGTTACAGGTGTGTTTCAGGCTGGACTGCTTCTTGAAAGACTCATAACACAGGACAACAAATCAGGGCACAGACTGTTCAGTCTTAAATCAGCCTTGGTGCATAAAATCACACATTTAATGCTGTATATGGACCTTAAGAGGAAACAATATCATGATATGGACCCCGTAATAATGCTTCCATTCTACATTGCACTCTTTTATTTCTAAGCTCTATATAGTGCGCATCACTCACATCAATGACCGTCCACTGTTCCACCACGATGGCATCGTAGGTCGTGCTTGCGTTGGAGTCTCCTTCCTGGAAGATGAACACGCTGTCTATGACCTTTGGCAGCTGGTCTGCGGGGGAGAGAAGAGGAAGTCAGAGAGGCTTACTAACTCAGCAGGGCAAGCAGGGGTCAACTGGGCTGAGGGGTCAACTCACTGTAACCAAGCTAACAGGAAACGGCAATGAAGTCCGGCAAAACATACTGAAGCGAGAGAGCAATAAAGTGAGGGCGGAGGGAGATAAAAAGAGAGAGAGGTAATAAAGAAGAAAGCGGGGAAGAAAGACACCTGGGGGTGCCGTTTCGACTATTCCCTCAAAGCGAAAGAGGGTCTTTAACTCATGACAGACGGCTCTAATTAAGAGCGTCCTTACGTTATGAAACATGAATATTGGAACGTTTTCCGTGTCAGGAAATAAAGAAGCCGCGTGAAGCTCGTTTTCAAAAGAAAGCCATGCGTCTCAGGCGGCTCCCGCTGTCCCCGTGCTTGGCCCTGATTTAGAGCCATCGCTGTGTATGCACAGTTAATAAGCTCAGCAGGGCTTTCGGAGACGATGTGTGTTCATGAGGGGGTCTGCTCTCACAGCCTCCTGTATCCAGAGGTTAAATTGGGCCGGGATGATCCAAAATGGTGTTCAGGCACCCTAGTTATCTTTGAAGTGGGCCTGTGCCTGGTAGTGGGCAACTGAGTGACCGCAGTAACTGCCCCGAGTAATGGTCAAAATGCACTGCTGGTTTTAAAAACCCATTCAATCATCGACTCATTTCATGAAGATGACAGGAAGACACTCACTAACACTGTGCCCAGTACGCACGAGGAGCATTCTGACAAATGGTGTGGCCTGCATGGCACGTTTGCCCAACATGGAGAGGTCCATTCGCATCTGAGATACTGTACCTACAAATACCACAGAGCTGTGAGTGGCTATCCAAACGCCATGGGTCAACCCCCCTCAAGACGTATTCCGTCCACTTGCGGAATTGATGCCACGTTGAGTTGCTGCACCTTGCAGGTTTAATGGTGGTCCTACACTTTACTAGTTTGTGTCCCGTGACTTTTGGCACGTCACTGTATATGATTTCTGTCTGATTTTATCAGTGATTTCAGATATGGTTTTGAAACGATAATTTGAGCTTCAGTTACGGTATTTTGGTCTCTCCCCATTAAGTGAGACAGGAATCTGATTTTGAATGCTGGGAATAACTGTCCAGTGGTGTTGCAAAGATGGCCGCTGAGTGACTTTCCTATAAGGTCTCCAACGTTACCTGCAGTCATGCGTTTTTATGTCCAGGTTGTAGTGGATGGTATGCTGGTTTATCTGGTGTACCGATCGAAAATTTGCCTTGGGTATGGGATTTGTCATTACTGCTATACCACAAATAAATACCCTATCTAGTCCATCACTTCGGAAGTAGCCCACTTTGTTTTCAAGGTATTGAAATCAAACCAGCCTTGTTTTCCACTGTAATGTGGACTGTAATTCTTCCAAATTCTGCCAATGTTTGATGGTAATAGGGGCAAGTATATGGAACGCAACAAAGCTGAATTTGGAGTTCTTATGTGAATGATCTGTTGTGGGGCAGCAGTCACGTATAAGTGCCTGTACAAGTACCAGAAAGCAGTTACTGCTCTATTTAAGGTGGAATGGTAAAATGTAATAATGTTTGACGGCTAATATATGTATTTAGGAATCAAATTCATGTGATGTAAGCTGTCAGTACCTCAAACATTACGAAAAAGTGCAAAACAAACGAACATTTCAGAAAACAAAATTACATAAATAAAAACAAATTTACAAACGAAAAAAAAAATTACATTCAAGAAAACAAAATTACAAAAGTAAAAACACTTTTACCAGTACTGAAACACTTTTACCAGTACTGAAACACTTTTACCAGTACTGAAACACTTTTACAAACTGCGAATTCTGACAGAAAGGGGAGGTCTAACATACAGGAAGTGCTTGTTGTGGACCCTTGTTAATCAAACTGTTTTGCGGAGGTAGAGTGAGTGGAGTGGAGTGGAGTTTAGTTACGCATTTTATCCAGCTGGCACACTTTTGTTTTCCATTACCTTTTCTTCCGTCTGCTCTTTTAAAAACTCTACAGACCTTCCACAGGAAAAACAGAAGCGTGCCGGCTGGATAAAACACGCGCCACAAAATGGACAAATCATGCTTTAGCGTCGTGACCAACCCAAACTCCACTCACTCACTGTACCACCGCAAACAGTTTCATTGACAAGGGTCCGCAACAAGCACTTCCTGTGTGTTAGACCCGCCCTTTCCGTCAGAATTCGCAGTTTGTAAAAGTGTTCCGGTACTGGTAAAAGGGTTTCACGTCTTGTAAATTTGATTTTGCTTTTGTAATTTTGTTTTCTTGAATGTTAATTTGTTTTGCACTTCTCAGACACCGTATTATGGTGTCCGTCATAACAATTACCAGTAATGTTAACAAGACAGAATTATATTATATTACTGAACATGATCTGGCACAATATGACATCTGCCATGACAAGTTCATGTCATCGTTCTCAATGTCCAGGCATTGTCTACAGGTACTAATATTCCCACATGCAAACATTGGATGTTGGTTGAATTGATGAGGACGTTGGTTGAATTGATATCCTACATTACTGATGACCAAATTTATTGTGTCTTTCATAGATGAGATTGCTCTGTTATGAACACAGTGTCCAGACAGATGAGATGATTTCAGGTTTCTGCAAAATCATTTTATGTTTCAACTCACGCATAATCCACCAACCTGTATTTAAACTCGAGGGTGACCCTCATTTACAATGTAGCCGAGCATTTTCCAAAAAAGAAGGGATTGAAAACAGAAAATATACATTCATAATTAAAAGTATAGCAAAGAAATTAGGATATAACCCCAAACTTTAATTAATTAAAGTGTAAGAGAGAAATAAAAACCAGGAAACGGATATAATTAATCACCGCCACCAATTAAAACTATTTAAAGATAAAATGATTAATAATAAAAGTAAATAAGTAAAGTGAATTAAAAGAGTAGAAATAAATTGAAAAATAGAATAGAGAAATAACGGTAATAATGCTAAAAAATAATAATAAAAAATGGAAAGCAAACAAAAAAACAACAATTAACAAATAATAAAGTAATAAAAAGTAAATAAAAATAAATAAATAAATAAATAAATACATAAATAAGAATACAATAGAGTAAGCAACTAAAATAGGTTATACAAAGTAAACTATAATCTATTTTAAATGCGTACTCTGTTTTATTATTATTGTTGTCAAGATATTATAATCAAGAGAGACTGTCTGTTTCAAATAGTCTCAGGCGAAAGGTCTCTTAGCAGTCTCTACCAGTAACGTTTGTTTAGCACCTGCAGTCTGTTCAGTCTGTTATTACCTGGCAAACGTTCACAGCCATACTACTTATGCCAGTATATCTGCACTACAAGTTTTCCTTGTCCTTTTATTCCCACAAAGATCATGCCTTAGCTCCATGCTGTTACTGTGTTTAATCCAGCATCCATTTGGATGAGTCTCAAAATTACCAAAAGAACAAATGTAGCTACTGTTATTTAGCAATAAACATCAACGCTGGTTATTTTCCGTATAATGACCTTAGTGAGAGGAACAGTCCTACTAGGAAGGGATGAGTTTTCAGGTTTTACGAGCAGCCTGAACTGAACTGAGGTTTACGGTTTAATAAAAAATGAGCCCCCATGAGATTACAGAACAACTACTTGAGTTTAGACTTCATCAACCCACCGTCCAAACAGAGGAATTTCAATACCACCGGTCATCCAACAAAAATGACTCCAAATGTAAAGCTAGGAAGATTCTGGCAGATCAGAAAGAACTTCCAGGGTAACATCTAAGGATCTACATGCCCCTTATACACTGGCTAATGTCATGAGGGTGCTAGTGTCTATGAGCCCACAATCAAGTAAACACTGAACAAGATGGGTATGTATGGAATGATAGCATGGAGAAGAACAGTTTGTGGCCGTTTTGCCTCTGTTGGACCTGGACAGCCTGTCATCACTTGGTGGAGAATTGATTTCTGGATTGTAGCAAGAAATTCTACAGGAGGATAATAGTGCATCCATCCATGAACTGAGTCTCAACAGAAGGTGACCCCTGCAGAAAGACAATGGCCCCCAAAACCACCAGTTGGTCCCCAAAGAATGGTTAAAGCAAAAGGAATGCTGGCAAAAGTCAAATATCCAGGCTTAAATCAAACAGGACCTATGGTGGACCGTTCATGCAAGGAAGCCCACCAACATAACACAGTTATATGCAAAAATTAACGGTTACTTCCACAAACGAATGAAAGACTATTTAATTGTTTGTGCTGTTTGTTTAATGGGGTTCTCTTTATCTATTCTCATGACATAAATGAAGACCTGATCACATTTTAGGTCATACTGATGCAGAAACTCACATAATGCTAATGGGTTCACAAACTTTGCAGCAGCACTGCCAGGGGTGCATCTGTCTTGTGTACAACTGTAGCTAATTAGACGGGTTGGTATTTGCACGGTGGCGTCTTGGTGATTAGCTAGCTAACAAAGTCAATTTCAAAGCTGCCTGTTATTTCACAGCCTCCGCATCAGCCCATTGTGAAGAGCTCCACTACCTTCCGAATTCCAATTTAACCCCCACCCACTGCTCTTGATATCCTGGGNGTGGCGTCTTGGTGATTAGCTAGCTAACAAAGTCAATTTCAAAGCTGCCTGTTATTTCACAGCCTCCGCATCAGCCCATTGTGAAGAGCTCCACTACCTTCCGAATTCCAATTTAACCCCCACCCACTGCTCTTGATATCCTGGGTCGAGCGTCCTCTCCCAGTGCTTGCTTTCTCATCCTGGTCCCTCCATCTCCTCTCTAATGCTGTTTGTGCTGCTTGTGTCTGCTCGCCTGAGCCACTCCAGATTTCATTAGGGAAGTCCGGGAAGAGGGAGGGGGGGCGGGTGAATGAACGTGGGCCGGCCTTCATCGGCCAGACTGGAGTGAGAGAGAGAGAAAGACAGACAGAGAGAGAAATGGGGAGGACAGCGACTGCCTCCATTCTCCCATCAGAAAAACCCATTTAAAGCTCGACTTACTCAATTGAAGACATCTCGATGCCCTTTTCAAACAGGGGCCATTGTTCTGGCCAGTATACATCAGGCGCGTTCGCCTCAGGGGGCCGTAATTGGAAAAGTCCACTTGGGAGATTGCCTCAGCTCTTACAGGAGGTACGCAGACGTCTCAGGCAAAGTGTCTATAGACCCACAGAGTGTCTGTTCAATAAAGCACCCAAGCGGCAGGAGTATAGGATAGAGACAGGCAAGAGTGGGGCAAGGAGTGGCGCTGCTACTAATGCTTATTTCTATAATCTATAATGGCTTGGCGAAAAATCTAACCATTCGCCCCAGAGGCAGTCGACCAGCCAAGACATGTTTGGTGTCCAAATCTGGCTTCTTTAGTTCAGTGCTAAAGCTATGAGACTAACAAACACTAGAAGTCAATAGTCACCCAAACCTTTTCTGCTAATACATCCCCAGAACTGCTGTATCCTGGGCTTCGTTAAGCTACAACAGCCTTGGCAATGTTGTTTAGAACAGGGGTCCTTGACCTTTTCCGCCCCAAGGGCCACCTGATAAGAACTACTAACCCCCAGAAAACTGAAAACAACTTTTATGAACACAATTTTAAAGAAAAATGATGGCATGGTATGTCCAAATTCAAACAAGAGGGCTGTGAAAGCACCCTAAGAAGCCTCTCCATCAGTGCCAGCAGCTATGTTGTTGTTGTTGCAACTTTTTATTTGTACACATGTACATTAATATACATATATTCATATTAATGTGTATACTTAATATAACGCTAACATGATATATGATGTTTTTGACCCACTGCAAACTACTGCCTCCAGAGTATAGGGCCACGGACCAGTAGAGGATTGACAATGTCAGTGCTCATGAGTCCACAGTCGGGTAAACACTGAACAAGAACAGTATGTGTGGAATGATAGCATGGAGAAGAGCCACTGCTCTCCAAGGAGAACATTCCTGCCTGTTTAAAGTTCCTGAAGACCACCTGGTCTGAGCCAGAAGACTACTGAAATAATGTTATGAGGATGGATAAGGGAACAATGGATCATTTTGGCTTAAATGAGAGATGCTTTATTTGGCAAAACCCAACTTTCCAGCATAAGAACCGCATCCTAACTGTGAAACACGGTGGTGGCAGGTTTGTATGATGGATGCTCAAAAAAAGCACTTACACCAACCCACTGTCAGGCTGAGAGTGTCCAAATAGAGGAAGTTCAACACCACTGGTCATCCAATAAAAATGACTCCAAATGTAAGGCTAGCCAGAGGCTATATTGTTGTTGCAACTTCTTTATCTGTACACGTGTACATTAATATACATATATATCTATTAACACGTATACTTAATATAATGCAAACTACTGCAAACTGCAAATGGCTGCCACTGCACAGTGAAGTCTTGTTCATGTTAATATAGCTCCAGCACTAAACTAAAGAAGCAAACGTAATGGTAAAAATGGTATACTAAACATGCCTTGGCTGATTATTCTAAAACATATTTAAAACAATAAAAAAAACAGCTAAAATTAACAGAATATGAAGAAATAACAATTTTGATGGTATTTTAAAATCTGTGTATTGTGAAGATACTGAAGATAGCATGCTAACCAGACAGCCCCAGCCCATCCTGTCCTGTAATACCACTCTGTACCTGAAGAGGCGATAGTGAGTCACTGTAGTGCTGTAGGAGTTGAATCAGTCCAACATGAGAGGATGAAGAAGTAGCTCTGCTGCCCTGACGGTGTAGTCTAACCTCCTATCAGTCATGTTGAAGGTGCTGCTCCCAGTTAGATCATTTAAAAACACGTAGCCAATGAAAGCAACAGTAAACACAGTGATGGCTGAAGCTCTTGGCAACCAATCATGACCACCACCACCCACATTGCACCACTGGAGGTGCTCTTGGCGAGTAAAGTCATGACGTTTTATGTTGAACTTACAATATTTCTGGTAAGTAAACTGGAAACTAGATTTAAGGTGTGGATTTAAAGGCCTCTCTTATTCCAGGATAAAATCCCATGGCACTTTTTGTCACAATATGCCAGAATTGCAAGTAACAGTGCTATAAAGACGTCTCAGCATGGAGCTGTAGAGGTTCCTAATGGTGTCCTGTGATAATCCATCCCATGCAGCTTGAATATCCTCACACAGTTCCTGC
The DNA here is from genome assembly GCA_034552555.1 of Semaprochilodus insignis. Lineage (NCBI taxonomy): Eukaryota > Metazoa > Chordata > Actinopteri > Characiformes > Prochilodontidae > Semaprochilodus > Semaprochilodus insignis. Next base: position 21,823,066 of record CM067497.1, read on the forward strand.
AGATGGTGCGGTAGGGGTGGAGGTGGAGTGACACCAGGCCTTCTGGACGTGTGACAACAAATCGTTCATCTTGGTGCTGACCACGGTGTCTCCACACACGGATCCGTTGTTTGTCTCCACCAAGACAAAAGCGGGACTCGTCACTGAAGATGACCCGCTGCCATTCTGAGTCACTCCATGACAGTCTGGCACGACACCATTGCAGTCTTTGGTGACGTTGACGTGGTGTTAAGGACAGTCGTCGTAACGGTCTGCGTGCATGTAGCCCTGCGTGGTGCAGCCGTCTGCCAATGGTGCTGGCACTAACGGGATGACTCATGGAGGACATCACTGCTCGCTGAAGGTCTGCAATCGCGGCTGTTGGGTCAGTCAGGTACAGCGATAAGGCCCGTCCTTGCTTACGTCACATGCGCGGATGAGCGTGAAACTTGAATCGTTTGCATGTCTCACAATGTCAAACCCACCCACCAAGTTTCATTCCTGTGGGTTGATTCTTTCTGGGTGCAGCTATTTGTGCACCTGTTGTTTTGATGATGAGGGTATATAGTGCACATCTTCAGTCAGTGTAAGATCTTTAGTGTGTAAGTGAACCATTTTTTCCATAACTGACATTCCTCTGAGTCTAATTAATTTGGTTGACTGATCTTTACAGCCCTAGAGAGGAGGTCAATCTCACAGAGCGGCAGGGCTGATGGTGTACCACATGCTGGCTTGCACCGGTCATCAAGCCTTGACAGCCTGATTTAAACATGTGCGTGAGAGAGTCATGCACTGCTCCCGACAGCTTATGTATATTTTAAAGAAAAGCACAGGTAGAGTCTAAGTAGCAATGCACCTGCAGTGAATGTGACACGCTGAGCTCCAGGGCGGTTGAAGCAGCGGGTGTTGCTGGGCAGATTTTAGAGAGGTCAGCGTTTGGGAAATCGCATGTTTTATGCAGGATTAATCTCCGGCATGAGTGTACAACCTTCCCTTGAAGATGAATGCCAGGCTTCGGCGGTAGTAGGTGTAGCTATGTGTTTGTTCCTCCGTCGCTCCTGCCTCTCTTTCTCTTTCTCTCTTTTCTCTCAGCAAATTTAGCCTCACCTAAACTGCTTCATTTACAAGCACATGTCTTTGTGTCTGCATCAAGAAAAGGAAGCTAGTCGAGGTATCTCCAAAAAATCCTTTCAGAGCGGTATAATGCCTTATTGGAAATTCATACGCCGAATACCAGTGCCTGAGTGGCGTCTGAATATAGAAGGCACAGCTTGAATAGTTATGCATATGAATGTCTCACAGCTGTGGATACTAATCCATTTCTGCGGAGGGTGGGGGAGGCAAAAGAACTCAGACGGAAAAGGAACCTTTTTAGTCCACATTGTCGGTATCTTTTCTGCCGGGAATGCTGTGGCAGGGCCCTGTGGCGGTCCGCGTGGCTCTTGGCCGCTGCATGAATCTTTAATCTTTTCACCTCCCGACGCGGCCGAACAGTGGGCTGAGGGCGCCACATCTGCAAAATTCAATAAGCAGCTGATATCCGACCCTTGCCGGTTTCTCCGGCAGGCCCTTGCACCCCCGCGGGTGCACCCAGCCCAGTGCCGGGCGTTAAATATAACCCCCCTCCACCCACTCTCCCGGCATGTTCGCCATGGAAACGTGTCTCGGAGGGGGGAGAGGGGGCAGGACTGGGCCGTTCTAAAGGTAGGAGACTCGCAAGCCGCCGCCGCCGCGTGTCAGCTAGATGGCGCCGCAGTGGGAGGCAGGCGGAGAATAAGGTAGCAGAGCGGAACGTCACATGAACAACAACAATAACCCCTGCCTAGGGGTGTAAACCAAGGGGGTGGGGGGTTTGGTGGGATGAAGCAATCTGGTTCCTCACATTGTAAGGCTAACATACAAGAAGTGAGGGCAAGCAGCAAACAGGTTCAACTGAGACTTACGACAGCAACGAAAGATCTGACTTCCGGCAGTGATATGTGATATCAGTCGCGTCTGTCTTCAGCGAGAAGTTCTCATCTATCTTACATCCATTTTACGAGTGAAGCCAAGAGACAACAAAGCTCCCTTTGCAGGGCAGGTACATTTATGTATGAATGGATGATTGTATCTAAAAGCAAAGTTTGTGAACGAACTTCAAATTGTCTTGACAAAGTGATTGCTGTGGTGTCCCAGGTGGTTGCTAAAGCATTGCTATGCCATTGCTTCCATATCCCAGGTGGCTGCCAAGGTTGCTAGTCAGTTGCTATAATGCCCCAGGTGGTAGCTCAGGCTTTGCTAGGCCACTGCTACGGCATGTCAAGTGGATGCCAAGATTGATAAACCATTGCTAATTTGTCCCAGGTGGTTGCTCAGGTGTTGCTATGCCATTGCTTCCATATCCCAGATGGCTGCCAAGGTTGCTAGTCAGTTGCTATAATGCCCCAGGTGGTAGCTCAGGCTTTGCTAGGCCACTGCAATGGTATGCCAAGTGATTGCTAAGGTTGCTACATCATTGCTAAGTTGTCCCAGGTTGTTGCTCAGGCTTTGCTAGGCCACTGCTATGGCATGCCTAGTGGATGCCAAGATTGCTAAACCATTGGTAAGCTGTCCCAGGTGGTTGCTAAAGCTTTGCTATGCCATTGCTGCCATTTCCCAGGTGGCTGCCAGTGTTGCTAGTCAGTTGCTATAATGTCCCAAGTGGTTGCTCAGGCTTTACAAGGCCACTTGTAGATTATTTGTCCTTTATGTAACTTATTTCTTCTTTTTTATTTATCTAGTGAAATTGTCTAATTCTATTGGCAGAAATAATTCTTGAAACGAGCCATATTATCTGCATTATAACAACTAAAATAGAGACAATTTATAGATATAGATATAATTACTTTACACAAATAAAAACATTGAGAAATAAGATGAATAATCGTATTACACTCTATTTTCACGCAGTTCCTGCAGATTTTGCAATAGGGTTGGGGGTAGAGTGACACCCTGTAGTCCTGTGTCATGCAGCCGTCTGCCAACGGTGCTGGCACTAACAGGACGACTCATGGAGGGGAGCACTGCTCGCCGAATGTCTGTAATCGTGGCTGTTGGGTCAGTCAGGTACAGCGATAAGGCCCGTCCTTGCTTACGTCACATGCGCAGCCGAGCGTGAAACTTGAATCATTCGCATGTCTCATGATGTCAAACCTACCCACCAAGTTTCATTCCTGTGGGTTGATTCCTTCTGGGTGCAGCTCTTTGTGCCACTGTTCTTTTGAGGATGAGTGTATATTCTCATTACATTCAGACTTAATGCCATATTGGTCCACTAATAGGAATGAATGCGCTTGCAACTTTCCATTAGCGCTAGCGCTACATAAACTTCATGCACAGCCCAGCATGCACAGCCCAGCCAGTTTCTAGTCTTCCCTTGTTTCCTCGTTTTGTCTTGTGCCTCATGAATCCCTCGGTGCTTCATATGAGGATAAGGATCTGGTGGTATCTGGTGGAATTTCCATTGTGTGCTTCTTCACCGGAAGACCCGTGCTGATGTTTGCTGTAAGCCCACACATTCAAAGTGCACCGGGGAGAGTTCCACTCATTAGGAATTCAAAGACTAGACTGAAAAAAAAACCCCACAGCAGCTAAATTTGGAGCGATGTGGACCATGTGATCTGCATGCGTCTTCGCCTTCTCCTGCAATTAGACGCCTATAAAAAAAAAAAGAAGACTCGCTCGCAGTCCTTTGATATCACATCGTTCCTCAACAACTCGGCGGGACTCTTCAAACGCCTCCCTCCTCTTTCGCACTCCTCTCTTGCTTCTGCTGCACCTGTGCTCCACTCTGAGCCAAGCGGGTCCTTGGGCGCTAATTGGCGGGGGTTATCCTGAACTATTTTCATTTTAAGCACAGTTAGGTGATTTATGCCTCTCCTCAGCAACTATCAAGCCGGTCCAGGATTGCCACAGGGACGCCATCCGTCGCAGGTTCTGTTGCGGCTGCTCGGAGTGAGGCCTTTTGTGCAAACTGTCTAACGAGAAGTTGAGGTTGATGCATTGCCGTTGTCGTGAACATCCTGCTGCCATATTGTTCCCACCAAAAGGTCTGTAATGTTCTCAATGATGACAAATGTCTTCTTCTAAGCAGCATCCACCCGTTTTGCCCAACCGCACAAAGCCATCAGGGCAGCCTCAAACAACACGGGGCTCAACTCAAATTGCTCGGCTCTTTCTGCTTAATAGAAACGCAGTCAAATAACACCTCTTTGTTGCTGATGCTTTTCTTGATTGCACATTCAAAATGCATTGCGCTGTCTGCACTCAGGTGAACCAAATCTCAAAAGGCATTACGGTGAAATGCTTAATTATTGAGACAGAAAGTAAAGCAGGGTGCACTAATTTGATCGAGTTAATTGTATGTGATAATAATTGCTGATCCTTTCATTTGGAGGAGACGAATTAATGAATTTAACATTATGATTGCTTGCAAAGCGAAGGCATTGGAACAGAATGTGGAAAGTGATCAAAATAAATGCCCTAAATGGAGTGCAATCCAAAGAGTGAAGGTCCAAGAATAAAAGAAGCAACCAAGTCATGGGTTTAACCTTACCTTACCTCTTTCTGCAGTTATTTAAATGTAATTATATACACTCATCAGTCAAAAGAGTAGTTGCACAAATAGCTGCACCCGGAAGGAATCAACCGACAGAAATGAAACTTGGTGGGTAGGTTCGACATCATGAGACATGCAAATGACTCACGTTTTACACTCGGCCGTGCATGTGACGTAAGCAAGGACGGGACTTATCGCTGTATCTGACTGACCAAACAGCCAAGATTGCAGACAATCAGCAAGCAGTGATGCCTCCATGAGTCATCCTGTTAGTGCCAGCACCTTTGGCAGACGGCTGCACCACGCAGGACTACATGCACGCAGATCGTTACGGCGACTGTCCTTAACACCACGTCACCATCACCAAAGACTTCAATGGTGTCGTGCCAGACTGTCATGGAGTGACTCAGAATGGCAGCGGGTCATCTTCAGTGACGAGTCCTGCTTTTGTCTTGGTGGAGACAACCAGCAAATCAGTGTGTGGAGGCACTGTGGTCAGCATCAAGATGTTGTCACACGTCACACATACAGAAGGCCTGGTGTCACTCCACCTCCACCCCTACTGCACCATCTGCAGGAACTGTGTGAGGATATTCAAGCTGCATGGGATGGATTATCACAGGACATCATTAGGAACCTCTACAGCTCCATGCTGAGAGGTCTGGCATGTTGGGTTAGCAAACACGGCGGCCCGACGCCATACTGAGAGACACTACTTCTGTATGTGTAGCTCAATAAATATTGATCATATCAGTCTAAATTTATCATCATTTATTGTTCCTGGTAACTTTTATCTTCCTTCCCAACAGCACTGCAATCCCACACCTCCTTCTGGGTGCAGCTATTTTTTGACCATGAGTGTAAGTGCACAGTTAATTCATGTTTGTTTTACATTCTGCACTGCCATAAGCATGGCAAAAAACTGAAAGTGTATATCATCAAATTTAACTCATAAGAATTTTTTTTCTCTAATTTATGCTATGAATTGATCCCACACAGAATTTGTCTGCTTGTTTCAATGAGCTCCCAGACAGAAGCCATTCATCCGAATGCACGCAACGCTTTTGTTGTTGCCAATCAACCATCTTCTAAGGGTTAAACCTCTCTCTGAACCCCCTGCCCTCCCTGCATTAATGCACTAATGGAAAACCCCTTACCGTTGTCATTGCCCAGATGGAAGTAGCCATCCACCAGAGATGCCCCACTGTTGAAGTGCTGAGTCATGTGGTCCAGCCAGTTGGCCTCGACAGCGCGGCCCCCTTCCTCCCTCTGCTGCACCCTCAGGGGGACCTTCACCGTGTAATACTTCAGAGGGCTGCGCTGGCCACCGGGGTAGCTGAACAGGCCAAAAAGCTCAGCGCCTGTGGATGACAAGAGAAAATGCCCTTAGCAAAACGCAGCACACGTGCTTCATGGTGCCCCAAGTAAAAATGAAGTATATACATAAGTATATTTTAATGTACTAGAAATGTATCTCTATATGTACTTGAGTATCTCTAAATGAATCTAAGAGGTGGCTCAAAATAGTACAACTAAGTACAATTAGTTCTATTTACGTATATATTTAATAGCACTAATAATTATATTTAGCATACTAAGTACGTTAGTATATGAAAATAGCACACCTTTAGTACAAGTCGTTAATATACACATACATACATTAAGCAAGCAACATGCTACCCAAGTACCCGAGTCAGCACATACTATGATACCACACCAACGGGCCAAACTGGCACTGGTCCACACCACTGCGTATACATGTTGTTTATGTGAGAAACTGACCGGTTGCTGATGACCCCCCAAATGAGTTGGAGAAGTGAACTCACGATGGACCAACCCTCTCCTACAATGTTTAGACTCCGTCTTCTCGTCCTCCCTATCGCCCGTGTCCTGTTTCGTCTGGTCTGTTTCTATTTTGTCTGGTCTGTCTACTTTTCGTACCCCTCTTTTAGTCTGTTGGCTGGAAGGTCTTGCATGTATTTGGTCCATTTTATTCCAGAACTCGAGAAACAGCAGAAACAGCAAGGAGAATACACAGCTGCACTTAGCCAGATGCTAAAAACATAGCTTGTCTTAGCTGAAAGCTCATGTAGCATAGTAAGCTAATGCATGGCATTTTAAACCTGCTAGATTTTAATGATTGGCTTTTAAGGTACGGTGTGCTCATTTACGCTAACAACAACTTCCTCATAAGTAGGTATTTGTTATGGTATATGTCTGATATAAATAGGAATGGATGGATTGTGTCACATCCTGTCTTGCCCCTGTTTGTCTCTGGTTCTCTGTTTCCTTTGCTACTTCCATGTGCCTTTTGTTGTCCTGTGCCATGTGTTTCCGTTTGTTTTGGTTTATAGCTCCTCCTGTCTCTGTCCTCTTGTCAAGCCCCTCACCTGTCCCTAGTTTGTAGCTCCGCCCCGTCCCAGGTGTTCCTAGTGAGCCCTCGTGTACTTATACTCCCTGTTGTTGCCTTGGTGCCTGCTTGGTGTTTTGTTCCACTTGGTTGTTTCGTGTCCCTGGTCCATGTTCTTAGTAATGTTTTGTTTCTTCATTTTCCTAGTATCTTTGATTTCTGTTTGTTCTAGTTGGTTAACATTAAAGACTTGCACTTGCATCCTGTCACCACGTCTCTCCACGTTACAGATCGCTCCCAAAAAGACATGTATTGAATTGACTTTTTTAGATATGATGAAGCTAATGACTAGAAATGACAATACAAGACAAAGTAAGGGACAGAATAAGGCGAGGCAAGGAGTCCACAAGGCTAAACCAGGCTAGACTTGCCATTGCTGATGACTGCATACAGTCCTACCTAAGGTCAAATTACATGTGCAGAATTTCTATACACTTGCTGAGTTTTAGGATTAAAATTAGGATTAAAAATAGAACATAGAATATGAGACTTTTTGCAACATTTTGTTTTTCTTACATTAAATTTAGCAAATAAACAGTAATTGTGCATTTAAATGTCCCCCCTCTAGAGGATGTGGGGGCTCCCAATCTTCCACATATGCCTGTAACCACTTCTACTTGTGCCTTGACTCCTGCTATGCACATTGGTCATGCCGTTTGGAATAACCTTCATGAACAGGCCACGTTTTCATACAAAACGGCACAAGTGCTTCAGCGACTCCGGCATGAGGGCGCCTGGTTGAAACCCATTACAGACGAGAGTTGAGATGTTAAAGGTGCCCTTTATGCCGGAGGAGCCAGAGAGCATCAAATATTGAATAATAACCGTGCTAGTGGTGCTCCGTGTGACCAGGTCTACGGCTCCGGTTCATAGCTATTCAATTATGCTCTGGACAGCTGCGTCCTGTACTAGCTCTTGCTCTCAGGATGCGGTTCAGCTATTCATTGATCAAGTTTCCAAAAGGAAAGGAGGGTAGCTAATTAGTTCAGTCGGATGATGCGCTGCAAAGCCTGAACGAGCGCTTAGGACAAACAGGCCGATGCGGAATCTGCCTGGTGACCATCCGGCCCTTTTCAATGTTATTCCGCTTCTGCCGGACACCAAATTAGCTTTCAACGTCTGAAAGAAAGTGCGCCTAATGGATTCAAATAGGCTATGATGAATTTGTTTGTGTGCTCGAGCCGACCACACTCAAGCTCTCCCTTTTCAGATCCATACAAGGACTAATGGCTATTTGACCGAAAAGATAAATACAGATGCACTTTGGCTCCGGCAGCAGCCGTTCGGATCGCCACTGCCTGCGCCGAGCCATTTACCGTCTCTCTCAGGACCAATGCAAACCAAATGAGAGAACAGGATGTTTTCCACCCGCCCACACACACACACACATACTCACGCACATACACACACATACTCACGCACATACACACGATCAGAAACCGTCATGCCTCGCTCGCCACGCTTCTCTGTCAAACATACAGTCAGGGAGAATGAATCATTAATTGTGATTTCTCTTCAGGCCTGGATGAGTGATGTGACAGGCAGGCAGTAAATTCACAGCTCTGTCAGAGGCCCCGTCCCACGACCAGCTGTGCACATATCACCACGCCGCCTTCCAACGCAATAACGTTAGCTAAGAGCATCATAAAAATGCCCATGTGTTTGGAACTTTTAGATGAAAGCAATACTTCAGTTGAACAATCTAATTAGCACAATGTAATTTCCTTCTACGCCAAATGTAAATCAGCCTCATGTTTGGTGTCTAAGGTTTACTTGCTGCACAGAAGCTATAATCAGGGTCACCAGACATCCCTGTTAGTTGGGGACGACCCCCATATATGGTGTCCTATCGCTGACCCCAGAAATGTCCCCGTTCTTAACTGTGAATTAAAAACCACAGGTGTATAACGCTACAGCTTTGGTGCATGGTGCAGCTATCTTGGATTTTGGAGTTCATGAGGCTCTTCTCCTAGGACATCAAATAGGAAATCTGATTTATGGATATACTGTATATGTCGTTCCAATGGAAACTTCCTACTTGTCAACTCACAAATACCGATATTCCAGTTCAAATGGAACACATCATTATAATCTTCACTTTTCTGATTGTTCTGTTCGTGGTAGATGAGTTTGCCAGCTTGTTAACATTGGCTAACTGCAGCTGTATGAATTTATTCCGTGTGCCATCAACCGTGCAAGATATTTACATTTTTGCTGTATGCGGTGTATAGTAGTAGTGACCAGGTACTGGCTGGCGCTTTATAATCTAATATTTATAATAATATATAATTTAATTATATAATTTAATTATTGGCCAGATTTATCTTGACTTCTGTGTTTTTACTGTTTATGGTTATGAGTTCATTAAAAACACACTGGAAAGTCCTAAGAAAGACCTGCAGCAGAGCAGACGGGCAAGACATTGTGCTTGTTTTGGTTGTTTGCTGATGTTATCTGCTCACAGCTCCTACCACTTTCCGGCCTGGTTTTAGAGATTACTGCTGTGTAAAACTCCACCAGAAGCTAGTGTCTAACAAGTTCACAACATCACCATAAACGGCTTGTCGAGACACAAGATGACCCAGGGGTTGAAGGCAGGGCTGGGGTTACAGGACTTGAGTCATACTACCAGGTGATGGTAGGCCTACAGTTTACTTGAATGTAGCTACCATGCCGTCTACAGATAGTGCATGATGTTTTTCAGCTTCATAATTGTCACGTCTACTGGCTCTCCTTCCACCCCCGATCTCCCGTACTCCATTTCCCATAACCCACCACTCGATGACGTCACTCTCACATGTTCGCCATCTCCCAATCCTGTTCCGTTTTCCAGATCTGAATCACCAGAGTATTGATTTCACCTGTAGTTAATTCAGTCTGTTTGTACA
>CM067497.1:21837220-21858633 GCA_034552555.1 Semaprochilodus insignis
GGGAATACGGTCAATTTGCCTACTAGCCAGGTTAGCCGTTAGCAATTAGCCAATGTTAGCAAAACATGTTCATAACAGCACTGTGAATGACTGATTTAATAAGACACAAATAATCAGAAGTGCTAAAATAAATATATCTATCTATCTGTCATATATATATATGTGTGTGTGTGTGTGTGTGTGTGTGTGTGTGTGTGTGTGTGTATATATATATTTTTATTTATTTATTTATAGACAGAAGCTATAGTTTCTGTCTATAAATAAGACTACAGGTGTATTATACTACAGCTTTATGTGGTGCAGCTATCTTGAATTTTTGAGTTAATGATTCTCTTCTCCTAGGTTTCCAAATAGGAAATCTGATTTATGGAGGCGTTCCAATTGAAACTTCCTACTTGGGAACTCACAAATTCCGATATCCCAGTTCAAATGGAACACATTATAATCTTCACTTTTCTGATTGCTCTGTTTGTGGTAGATGAGTTTGCCAGCTTGCTAACATTGGTGTTAGGTCCTTAGCCAACTGCAGCTGTATGCAAGTATTCCGTGTGCCATCAACCGTGCAAGATATTTACATTTTTGCTGTATGCGGTGTATAGTAGTAGTGACCAGGTACTGGCTGGTGCTATAAAATATAATAATTATAATAATATATAATTTATAATTTAATTACTGGCCAGATTTATCTTGACTGACGTGTTTTTACTGTTTATGGTTAGTGAGTTAGTGTGTTATTCGTCCAAACCAGCATCGGTCACGCCCAACGTAAACTCCAAATGTCTAGTGTGGCTGTGGGTTAACTGTGATCTTGAGTAGACTTGCTTATAGGGTTTCTGGACACTGTAAGAAAAAAATGACACACAAAATTCAAGCTTCAAGGTGGCTGCTGCTACTGTTTTTAGCAACACCAGGCTAGGAAAACCAGCCCAGGCCAGCATGACTGGTCACCAGCAAAACCAGCATATGTTGTGTTGACCAAGCTGACCAAACCAGCACTATACCAGCTTCAACTAGTTTCTTAAAAGAAGAAAGTTTTTAAAACTAGCTTCTTTTTTCAATGTCAGTTTTCATAGAAATCAAGAAATCATATAAGCATGATTTTTGAGGGTAAATTGAGATGGTTTCAGGCAGGTACAGGAGGATTTAGCCATGGAAACAAGTGTTCAGGATGCTAACTGGTGAAATACAAGCTTCCATAACTTGGTATTAGCCTTGTAGCTCCAGTATAAAACTAGAGAAGCATCACTGACTGATCAGCTATACGTGTGGAGAGTGGAAAGCCAAATTTGACTATTTCTTTAGGACGTATTAATCGGCAACTACTACATATTTCATAGTGCCCCACATACTGGCACTTGAAACTTCTGAATCACACTGTTTATAATGCATGCCATAATTCAACTCTTACTCTGATCAAAAGAAGCGATGCCGTTTCTGTCAGTGTTGGAAAAATTGCGCCTCTCCAAACATGAAAGGAGTCAGATGACAAACCGGCTGCATGACGTTAGCCTAGCTACCTCGCGAGGAGGCCCTGTAGTGTAAGTGCCGGCGTGCCGCTACAAACAAGAAAACAAGCACATGAGCGCAATTACAAGCCTTCACATCTCTCAGCATCTCCGTCTGATCAGCAATCATCCCCGTGACAGGGTCACAGCACTCTACATCAGTGCATAGCGCTGCCAGAGAACATGACGTTCCATCAGCTGCTTGCCTAATCCTTTCTATCTGAACTATTTCAATCAACACAAACACGTTGCTAAATAAATCCCCCAAGTCTTGACCTCTGTCTTCGCCAGGGCTTAGAACTTTGGGAACATTTGGACACGGATGCTTTTCCACTGGCTGTTGACAAAAACGACTGTCTGTAAAGCCATAAAACGTTTCCAGTAACAATAGTCTTAACTAACTGGCTGCTAGGGTAGGGTTTATGGAGTAAGAGGTTTGGTGGACTTGGACTTCATCCCTCATTACATTAGTGACCCCCTTACTAAAGGCGCTGCACTATATGTCCATAAGTGTCCAGACTTTCCTTTGTACCTGTTGCTGACACTGGAATTTAAATTGCCCACATGCAGCACTAGACAATAAGACGGAATGCTCTGGAGCAGCTGTACCCGGTCACCATGCTCAATGTCAAACATTTCCTGGAAGGGTTTAAAGCCCTCCAGTACGGGCCTATAGGGCAGTGGAACCGCATTACTTCGGCATGATGAAGCTCCCTTTAGTACATTTGGGATGAGTTGGAGTGTCCAGAACTTATTATTCAACATCAGTGGCTGATCTCACAAATGCACTTCTGGTTGAACGCAATCAAATCCTTACAGCAATGATAGTGCAAAGCCTTAGAGGCTGTTACAGCAGGAATGGAGGACAAATTCCTTATCAATACCCTTCCTTCATTTTAGCTTTTAACCCCATTTTACATTAGTGACCCCCTTATTACATTTCCCAAAGTGTCCAGACAGCTATATTCAGGTGCACCCGTTGCTGACACCGGAGTTCAATTGCCCATATGCAGCTTGAAAAGCACTGGACAATAGGATAGGGTGCTCTGGAGCAGCTGTGCATGAGTCGAAGGTCACCATGCTCAATTCTAAACATTTACTAGAAGGGTTTAAACCCCCCCCAGGTACTGGCCTATAGGGCAGTGGAACCGCATTACTTCGGCTTGATGAAGCTCCCTTTAGTACATTTTGGAAGATTTGGAATGTCCAGAACCTATCATCCAACCTCAGTGGCTGATCTCACTATTGCTCTTGTGGTTGAACGCAATCAAATCCTTACAGCAATGTTCCAACATCTAGTGCAAAGCCTTAGAGGCTGTTACAGTAGCAACGGGGGACAAATTCCTTATTAATACCCCTCATTTCAGAAGAAACGCTAGAAGAGCAGCTGTCATGTAGGCTCATAACCACCACCTTAGAGCTGAGCGTGTTAGCATCTGCTTTAGCTAGAGATGTTCAAGCACACCTGATTCAGTCTGGCTATTAATTAGCTGGGAAACCAACTGCGCTGGCCTGTGAACTGTCTGGTGGTCCCCATGGACGGTGTACTAAGATTAAGCTGTACAGCGTTGATTGACAGCAGCTTTTGGCAGGGGTCATGGTACCACTGCCTGAGTGGAATGGACGCAGTGTGTGGGCCGGTGGTGGTCTAGCGGCGGGATTACTCTGCTCCTGAAGCCGAAGCTTCCCCATCCAGATGGACCCCAAGCTGCCACCGCAGGCGTCCCAGCACGCCTTGCTCACACTACACGGCATACGGTATGCACAATGCCACATTCTGAGCAAAAAAAAAAAATCCCTCACAAAACGGCAAGGACGAGGGCCGCCATCTGGTTTTCCACAAAAAACCCTGCCCAAACAAAGCCCCGTCTAAAACCCGCTGAGCGTTTGTTGGAAATGCCAAGGCCGCACAGTCCCGTGTTCAAGCCGTCGTCTGTGTCCAGCGAGTCACAGTACATTTGGGGTGGAACGAAGGGCTTGAGCATTGAGGACACGCACAGGGCGAACAAATGCTGAAGTTACGTAATCTAAACTTCAGAAGTTAGCATATAACAGAAGCACTCATCATCTAATCCTGATACATCAAAGACCTTCCCTGAAGACAGAGGATTGGGAGGATCATCTCTCGCCGTAATCACTTCGACAAAAAAAAGATGTTTTTCTTTTTGAAATGCGATATTTCAGAATCAAAGACGTTTCTGAAAGCTCTCCAGCCGTGACGGATAAAGTGGAGTATTGTGAGAAGTTTATAAACAAACAGAAGACTTGAGGAAGATCATTTCCCAATCCTCGTCTCGGAACATCCTTTAGCGCCTGCCTCGCTTTAAAATACATACTTCAACTCAGGAAGGATTTGTTAATTGGCTTATTAGCCAATTAGCCAAAAAGTGACTTTACAGAAGATGGTTCTTAACTTTCAGTGTAACTTTGGGAGTCAGTTTGGACCATTTGTTTTGGTTTAGCATTACATTTTGACACAGTATAGTACACTCATCGTCAAAAACACAGTGTGGGATTGCAGTGCTGTTGGGAAGGAAGATAAAGGTCACCAGGAACAATAAATGATGATACGTTTAGACTGATATGATCAATATTTATTGAGCTACACATACAGAAGTAGTGTCTCTCAGTATGGCGTCGAGGATAACCCAACATGCCAGACATCTCGGCATTGAGCTGTAGAGGTTCCTAATGGTGTCCTGTGATAATCCATCCCATGCAGCTTGAATATCCTCACACAGCTCCTGCAGATGGTGCGGTAGGGGTGGAGGTGGAGTGACACCAGGCCTTCTGGACATGTGACATGTGACAAGAAACTGTTCATCTGGGCGCTGACCACGGTGCCTTCACGGACGGATTCGTTGGTCGTCTCCACCAGGACAAAAGCGGGACCCATGACTGAAGATGCCCCCCTGCATTCTGAGTCACTCCATGACAGTCTGGCACGACACCATTGCAGTCTTTGGCAACGTTGACGTGGTGGTAAGGACAGTCGCGGTAACGGTCTGTGTGCATGTAGTCCTGCGTGGTGCAGCCGTCTGCCAATGGTGCTGGCAGGATGACTCATGTAGGGCATCACTGCTCACTGAATGTCTGCAATCAGGTCAGTCAGGTACAGCGATAAGGCCCATCCTTGCTTACGTCACATGCACGGCCGCGCGTGGAACCTGAATAATTCAGTTTCATGATGTCACACCTACCCACCAAGTTCCATTCCTGTCGGCTGATTCCTTCTGGGGACAGGTTTTGCAACTAGTACAACTATTCTTTTGACGATGAGTGTACAGTAAGAAATGTTTGGTCTGAACAGGGACAATATACTTAAGGCTGATTTATGCTTCGGTGCCAAATTTACACCGTTGCTTATGCGGCCTAAGTGGCCTGCGCCGTTGCAAGCGTCTATACTTGTGCACTGGCGTGTCTGCGTCACTCTGGCGGTGGGGTTTCTAGGCCACTGTGTTGAGCTCCCTGGTGTACTACAAACAATGGCGACTGAAACTGAGCGGATTACGTTGGAGCTGGAGCTAATAGTCATAATTTGACTGTGTCCCGGTGCTTTACATACGGTGCCAGCCAGGGAAGAAACAAATAAAACGCTGGCTTTTTTTTCTGCCTGGGTCCCTGCTGGTTCCCTTAGGTTCTTAGGAAGTGAGCAGGGAAAACGCCAAACATGCAGAACACAGGTACTCCAGGACCCGGAATATAGAAAATTTAGAAAAAAGCTAAAAACCAAAAAAATATAAGACATCTCCTCACCACTCTTGGCCAGGGATGGCCTACCGGCTTTATCAGATGGCTCTGCGTCTTTGGCCTTGTTGTTGTTGTGGACCGGGGTGTTTTCCTGTCCCTCTCGAGGCTCTGGTGTCATGGCAATGGACGTCCCGTCTGAAAGAGCGTCTCCACTTGCATCCCCTGAGGCTTTCGGGTCTTCCGTCTCTGTTTGGCTGCCCCAGTCCTCCGGTCCACTCTCAGCTACCTGGTCGGGGTCGCCCTGATGGCTGGGGCTGGCCGTTAGTTCCGAGCCTCGCAGTGAGCTGGGGCTGGAGTGGAGAGAGAGCGAAGCTTCACCGCCATCTGCCCGTCCTGACGTGCGGGGGTGCAGGCCGGCGGGTTCTTGGATGAAGCCAGCAAACACGATGCCTTGGTCTGCTGCGTCCTGAATCTGCTGGAGGTAGACAGAAATACACTAGATGACACAAAACTGGTTCTACATGTTGGTCTCCAAATGCTAACTAACTAAACTGCATGGCAATAAGAACAGCAGAAGCAGCCATTTTGCCTTAAGGGGAACAACTGTTCCATATTTCTGCCTCATTCAATCACTGAGATGAAAATTGTCATTTAGAGTGGTTTGATGGTTCATTGTAAAGAGACGTGCTGACTGATTTCTTTACAGTGGTGGTGACAGGAACCAGGGATTGTACCGCACATAAAGCCTTTTTATCTACTACTGGAATTGACTAGTTTTTATATACATTGCTGTCTACGTCACAACAGCAGCAAATTTGAAAAAATACACTCATGTCAAAAAAATAGCTGCACCCAGAAGGAATCAACCGACAGGAATGAAACTTGGCAGTGCATGTGACGGCCTTATCACTGTACCTGACTGACCCAACAGCCACGATTGCGGACAGTCAGCAAGCAATAATGCCTCCATGAGTCATCCTGTTAGTACCAGCACCATTGGCAGACGGCTGCATGACACAGGACTACATGCACGCAGACCGTTACAACGACTGTCAACGTTACGACACCACGTCAACGTCACCAAAGACTGCAATGGTGTCGTGCCAGACTGTTATGGGGTGACTCTGAATGGCAGCGGGTCATCTTCAGTGACGAGTCCCGCTTTTGTCTTAGTGGAGACGACCAACGAATCCGTGTGTGGAGGCACCGTGGTCAGCACCAAGATGAACAGTTTGTTCATCACACGTCCAGAAGGCCTGGTGTCACTCCACCTCCACCCCTACCGCACAAGCTGCAGGAACTGTGTGAGGATATTCAAGCTGCATGGGATGGATTATCACAGGACACTATTAGGAGCCTCTACAACTCCATGCAGAGACGCAGAGTCTGGCATGTTGGGTTAGCAAACACGGCGGCCCGACTCCATACTGAGAGACACTACTTCTGTATGTGTAGCTCAATAAATATTGATCATATCAGTCTAAATTTATCATCATTTATTGATCCTGGTAACAATAAGGTAGCTTTTAGAGGCTTTAAATGCTTCAGACGTCTGGTTCCCATCACCACCATTGTGAACTACTTTTTTCACATTCAGCCACTCTGAATTACTTTGTTTACATCTTTATGATTTATTCATGCAGATATTATGAAAAACTCATATCAGCTCGATTTGGGTGTGCAGTTTGCACAGTCCTCTGAACGTTGGATACTCAATATGTTCTTGGCTGATAATTTCACCGTCCACTTAATGGACATGATCGCCCAAATAGCCCATCTGTTAATGCGCGGTTTGTCTAAGCCACTGTCTTCATTAGTGGTCAGTTTCTAACCAGAGACACACTCTTGGCTGAGTGGCCGATCACTTTCAACGTAGTAGCGACAATGACGTGCTGTCTGTAATGGCACATCTACATAGTGGACCTATGAAACAGATGGCCCTGACAAAGTGGGCAATAAGTGGAAGAATAAGATTGGGTTTTTGTGATAAAGTGGGTGGGCAAGATTTGTGAACAAGCACAGATTAGCAATAGCTCACATCTAACTGTCGAAACAGTATATAGCCTACAAGAATGAGAACGCAAATTATGGTCATTATGGTTAAAGTTAGAAAAATTCACTTGGCAGACTACGCCACATCATCAACATTTGGACGTATTAGAAGCAAACTGAACTACAAAGTAAGCTCAGTGGACCCAAAAATGAGTCACCTAGCGTGTTTAAGGTGGTAGTAACTTAGGCTCCCTCTGCATGAGGATAATAGGTCTATAAATACCTGCGGGTGTGAGTGACGGGATCCATAGATTTAGAAGAGGTGCTACAGTGCAGTGAATGTCTCGTTCCATGTGTGGAAAATGGCTCCAAAGCAGATGTTAATGATTGGCTAAAAGGAGTGATTGTATTCTGGTATGCCAAAGACCATAGTGTGAAGGAAGTAGCTGAATCTGCAGGTGTATGGAAGCAGCGTACGGTCATACGCGTCTACCAGCAGTGGCTAAAATCCCAGTCTACAGGAAACTCTCCTCGGAATTGTGCCAGGGAAGGTGTCCACCAAATCTGGCCCAACTGTGCAATTCTTTGATGCCAGAGTGTCTGAACATTGATGTGGTCTACATCCAGAAACTTGTCCAGTACATGCCAAATCCAATCACAGCTGTTACTGGTGCTGGTGGAGGTATTACATGCTATTAGGTACAATCAGTCACAGATCACAGCTTTATTTTGGTAACACTTCACTTGAGGGGTGTCTACGTAACACATTATCACATCATACATACACGCTTTATAACAGATTTGTGAATGTTTAAATCAACATTCATAAAGCGTACATGCTTTACATTATATTATTATGGAGTACTGTGTCATTTTAGAGCGAGTCCTAGATTATTCTTTGGAAAATCTTTATGATTTTCTGTGAAATCTTCGTTTCTGGACAGGCAAAAAAAAAACGACCAGGCTTTACTGCTTTGAACAGAAAGCAGTTTACTGCTTTACTGCTTTTGTCACTTTTTGTCTAGACTTTCAACTTATTTTTTTATTAATTAATTATTTATTTATTCATTTATTTTTCTTAAGCATTTTGCTATTTTTTTTCTCCTATATACTTTATGGCTTGCACTGTTGAATAAAGTCTTATTAAGTTTATTAAGGTATTATAGTATGAGTGCTTTCGCAAATATCATAAATTGTGCAAATAATAAACGAGGACTTTTTTATTTTGAAAAATGTCAGTACAATGACAAACTACTCTAATATCATGCAAAACACTCATACTTTGTGAATGTTGGTTTAAATATTCATGAATATGCTATGAAGTGTTTATGTCTGATGTTATTAATGTGCTGTATAGATACCCTTCAAGTAAAGTGCTACCCTAATTTGAACCTTTTGCCAATAGAAGTCTACCTAAAGGTCAACCACAGTGGACAAAAGCAGTGCTGATGATAGCCGACACCAATTGCAATGATCCCTTATTATGAAGGGCCCGTATAGGTGTCATATAAACTTATGAAGTGTAACTGTTTTGAATAAGCCTGCCCGCTTGCTATATTGTAAACACCTCAAGCTTGAATAACGCTCCACATTATTCCCAACAATCGCGCGGTGTCCAAAACAATTATTTACAAACCCCAGCTGCCCCTCCCTCTCTGGAACGGGCTATTCAGTATTAACGACGTCTGATTAGAATGGCTGCGGTCCACGAGGGCTCGCCACGCTCTCCGCGTCGTGAAAAAAAGCCGGCCGGGCGCGTCTGCCCCTTTATTGTCAGTTAGCATTCGGAGGCCAATATTTGAATTCTCATCAAATGAAATTGAATTGTTAACTGTCAAGGAATGCTAATGATGCCATTTTCCATTCTGCCGCTTTAATAAAAGCCAGCCTCGGGCCTCAGACGCCGCTATCTCCGCCTGATGCCTTCGCCGACAGCGGGAGAATCACTCTGGCGGGATGCGCCAGTTTATTCTGTCGAAAATTAAACCGCGGAACAGGGCCCGTCCTTTCCAATTGCATTGTTTAATACATATTGAACATTTACGCCCAGGGTACCGTCATTATATTCTCCAACAATAAGGCAAATGAAATTGCGGAGATAAGAAACCATTCCTCTATCGCTCTTCGGGGGTGATAGTAATTCCTCCGTCAGAGAAAGGGCAGCGAATCATTTCCGTCTCTTTGAGGCGGGCAAAGGAAGATTGATGTGCTAACGGTTCATTGAGATTAATAACGCTGAAGATATGCACGTCGGAGCAGCGGGTTCACGCAGATACCGGACTGTTGTGGCCCCCCTGCTTTCCAATATCAATCCGTTCAGGGGATGAATGATGACTCTGTGGGTTCAGATTACTGTTTTACACTCATTCATATGGACGGCGGGTCTGGATCTGATACAGGAAGTGGACGGGACAGCTGTGGGTGGTGCCAGAAAGGGGAAACAAAAAGAGTTGCTTACTTTCTTCACGTAGCCTTGGATGTGCTCTGGGGTGGGCATGTGGTCAGCACTGAGGCACTCCTCCAGTTTCAGATGGTAAGGCTCGAAGTCTGCTGGACTCTTCTCAGAACTGAAAGTAGAACATGGGAAACGTATATATCAGTGTGTTTGACCTCGGGTCTGTGGGTTCCAGTAAAAGTGGACTATAGAGCAATATGTTGTCATTATCATGATAAACATCACAATATGATTTTGTATTACAATATAATTATTCATTATTACATGATTATAGAAAGCTGTGAACAACTACAGCTTACAGTAACTACATATACTGCATTGTAATAAATAGCTGATTGGATGTGAGCCAGTTATGACATAGGGGTCGGGGGGACAATACAGCAAGAATACTTTGGACAGCAACGATAAACACTCATCAACAGAACAGCTGCACCCAGAAGGAGGTGTGGGATTGCAGTGCTGCTGGGAAGGAAGATAAAGATTACCAGGAACAATAAATGATGATACATTTAGACTGATATGATCAATATTTATTGGGCTACACATACAGAAGTAGTGTCTCTCAGTATCAATTAATCAATCAAAATTTATTTATATAGCGCTTTTTACAACCAACGTTGTCTCAAAGCAGCTTCACAGAAAATAAGTTTAAAAAACACGGCGTTAATGTACAGATGTAAGAAAGCCGGGTCCAAGCCCCCCTTGAGCAAGCCAGAGGCAAGAGTGGCGAGGAAAAACTCCCTTGGGTAAGGAAGAAACCTCGGGAGGAACCAGGCTCAAGAGCGGAACCCAACCTCCTCAGGTCGATCCCGGATGAAGAGAAAAAGACAGAACTAACAGGAAAAGGAGCTTAGAACATCTATTGGTCTGATTAGTCCATTGCGAAGATGAGCAGACCCATAGATAGAGTTCATAATCAGTGCCAAACGCTTGGTCATTTAAATGTTGTTGTCCTGCCGGGTGATGAACTGGAGAAACAGGGCAGGAGACCCATGGTGGATCTGATGCTCAGGTGACTCAGCTGCTCTGGGGCGTCGGGCCACCATGTTTGCTAACCCAACATGCCAGACGCCTCGGCATGGAGTTGTAGAGGTTCCTAATGGTTTCCTGTGATGATCCATCCCATGCAGCTTGAATATCCTCACACAGTTCCTGCAGATGGTGTGGTAGGGGTGGAGGTGGAGTGACACCAGACCTTCTGGACATGTGACGCGTGACAACAAACCGTTTATCTTGATGCTGACCACGGTGTCTCCACACATGGATTCGTTGGTCGTCTCCATCAAGACTAAAGCGGGACTCGTCACTGAAGATGACCTGCTGCCATTCCGAGTCACTCCATGACAGTCTGGCTCGACACCATTGCAGTCTTTGGTGACGTTGATGTGGTGTTAAGAACAGTCGTCGTAACGGTCTGCGTGCATGTAGTCCTGCGTCATGCAGCCGTCTGCCAATGGTGTTGGCACTAACAGGGTGACTCATGGAGGCACCACTGCTAGCTAATTGTCTGCAATCGTGGCTGTTGGGTCAGTCAGGTACAGTGATAAGGCTCATCCTTGCTTACGTCACATATGCAAATTTGAATCATTCTTATGTCTCATGATATCAAACCTACCTACCAAGTTTCATTCCTGTTGCTTGATTCCTTATGGGTCCAACTATTTGTGCAACTATTCTTTTGACCACGAGTATAGTATTTGCATAGTTGCCCAATTTAAGTCACTGCTACGTTGAGAGTGGTGCGCTACCCAACCAAGTGACCACTGATGAAGAGCTAGAAGATGGCTAGCACAGGCAAAGCCATCAACAGATGGGCTACAGTGTACAGCAACAAGAAGGGGGTTTCTAATAAAGTGGCCTATCACACATATACAAGTGTATTTCTGTGTTGCATTCATGGTCACAGTTCACTGAACACATCAATTCATGAGCACAGTTACTGCAAAAAGGGAAGCAGATAGGCTTAGCAGTGGCACCAATTGAGCAAAATGAAGCTTTGCCCGTCCAACCCGAACATATTCAAATATTCTTATGCTGTCGAATGACTTTTCTGACCCTGCGTCCCCCTGGAAGCGTTCTACCCCCTTTTAACGGCGCACTGTACCGCTCTGCATGGCCTAGCATCAACAGAAGGACTAACAAACGTGCTAGACTCGTACTTCCACAGGCAAATTTCATATTCTCCTCCCTTCTCCAACAATGGCTCTTTGTGAGAGGCCTTTTACAAGCGTCTGTTCTTCAAAGGCAATTCAGAAGCTCCATGAAAGAGACAAAACCGCTCAGCCTGATAAAACATGGGCTGTGCATAATTCAGTGGTATGCATTTACAAATGCAGACAAATACTGGTATTATTTCATAAAAGGCTTTTAAAGAAGCTCGCTGGCATTGGATAAAAATCAGTAAATCTGCCATCCGACGGAAGGATAGAATAAGAAAAACAGGAGCCTCTGCTGAACCCTGTTTCTCTCTTTCTATGGAGGACATGTACATATAACTTGCACGGGGGCCCACACCCTCCCTCCATCCTGTTGACAACAGACACCCACCCGCCCACCCCTCGGCTCCCTCTTCCTTTCCCTGTGTCTGCGAGAGCCAGACAGGATAGGGAATTCAACCCACTAGCCTAGCTATCCCCTCAACACAGACCAGCAGGACCCAGGCCCACCTCGGCCACAGATCCACTGCAGGCAGAGATTCACACCTCCTGCTGACACACGGCCATCTGCTGCCTGACTACAGCTCCGCTCGTGTTGCTGTGTGACCGAGTCCCTGGACGCACACTTAAACATGCTCCTCCAGCCTTCACGCTTTCGCCGAGGTAAAGTCAGAAGGTGAAGCCAGGCTAATCGGATTTACCCGCAAGGAAATGAACAAGGCCATTCCCGAAAGGCAACACAGCCTTCGTGTAAGGCTAGCGATGAAAGCTGGCGATCATCTCTTTTGCATAATGCTAACTGGCACTTTCCTGCTGCAGTCTGTTACTAGCGTTTGGCCTACTCTTTTCAGATTTCGAATTATCTCTGGTGATCTGCTACTAAACATTCCCTGGGCTAAATGTAGAAGTGAGGGCTAAACAAATTCACCCAAAATAAATGATCTAGACCCGTTTCAAAGTCGTCACACCTACGAGGAATATTTGACCATAAGGCTGGTAATGAAGCTGGAGACCATAATGCTAATGCGCTCTTATTAGCTTAAATATCTTATTAGCATTTAGCAGTGGAGGATGTTATGGGCAAAAATTGCCATCGCTGAATAATTAAGATTACTGGCAGTTTTGGTATACACTAGGGCCGAACAATTTGGGCAATATCTAATTGTAATTTTGGGACCAATGTTGCAATCACAATTTCAGTTGCGATCTTGAGGTCCAGGCCGTCTTTAGGCCAGGAACACCAGTGTATCCACTTTTTTTCTGGCTCAAGGTTTGAACGTAGCCAGTTAACACGCCAGGCTGGAGTTAATTATGGTTGTGTTCATTTGCACAGTTCATGGGTTGTTTCTGAAATGAAGGCTTTAGTGCAAGTTCTGCCAGGAAGACTTCAAAGCTACGTCACTCACTGATTCATTACTCTGGTCAATCACACCTGTCTTTAAAAGGATTCAAATAAGCTCCTGTTCTGCTGCTTTCAGGTGCTGACATTTTGGCGTTCTCCTCCTTCCTCCCCACCACCACCAGTTTGGTCCCAGTCCTGTTGTCCAGGGAGTAGGCTCCGCCCCTGCTGGCAGGATCTGCAAGGGTGTGAAAGCTTTGAGGCCTGAGCCCAGGACGGGGCCTACGCCAAAGACTCTTTACTACTTAAGAATTGTTATCCTTTAATCTGTACACCTTACTGAGCATTAAAATATCATTTCCCATCACTTTTGAGTCTTTCTGGCAGAACTCATCATCTACAGGTGGTTCACAAGCTTCAGTTGTTCCACTTCAAATGTGTTAAGGCAATGTGGTTGATCATGTAGGTTGTTATACAACAAAAATGCCACGCATGTGATTTGTAAATTGCATCTTTCCAGCCCTAAATTTCCCCACTCAAACTAAAGACATGTTTGATAAAAAAAATTGATTTGTTTAAAAAAAGCAGGTCTTGCGATTGAAAAATAAAAAAATTAAAATTCCAAAATTGCAATTTCAGTATAAGAACGATTTATGTTCTAGCCCTAGTATACATCACAGTACAGTATATTTATGTATATTTTTGGTAGATTAAGAATGATATATTATTTTAGATGTCCCTTCTCTTTAATTACAACACTATTTAACTGTAATAAAACTGAAATATTTATATTGGGTGAAAACAGAACAATATATAGACATACACCAATATTGCTTTCTAACCCCAACAAGATAAAGGCGAGTGTATGTAAAGCCAGCAGCGGCTCCTCAGAGCCCAGCAATTGTAGTGCTGAATGTTGGTTTATGTCCAAAAGTGCCATTTGTCTCGTATCAAGCTTGACTCTACGAGAGTCAATTCCAAGTGTGGAGCTATGGAGCCTTTTGGCTTGTAGGCCGAGACCGCAGTGTTGCCTGTAGCAGCTGGCTGAGTGGGGCACACAGAAAGCCGGCTAGTCTCCATTACAAGGCTAATGGCTAACAGCTAACCCCAAGAGACTGGCTTGGCTTCCCCTCGCTTTTGCTCCCTTCAACTCAGTACAGCCTGTTTATTGCTTTGACAATAAACAGGACTAACTTATCTTGGACTGCAATGGTAATAACAAAACTCGTGTTGGAACCGGTTCTGGTTGGGTTTCAGTAACCAACCCTATGCAGAACTAAACAAATGTACAAACAGTGAAACAATATATGGTTTAGCCCCGTTTTAAAGCCATTCCAGGTTCCAGGAGTACTCCTCCAAACAGTGCTAACATGGCTAGCAATGAAAGCTATTGTAGTTCATTTATTTTGCATAATGCTAAATCGCTCCAAGAAAAAGGAGTTGCTGGCATTTAGCCCATTGCTTGAAGCTGAACTGCATCTGATATTGGCTTTGACTAGCTCATAGGATGTGGTGAGCTACTGTTAAACAGGGGAAATGAGCTGAATAAATTTGCCCAAAATTAAAGGATCCAGGCCTGGTTTAATGGCATCGCAGCTCCAAGGAACATGGCTAGCAGTGAAAGGCCAGTTAGCAGAGTCTTGTGTGTAATGCTAACAGGCTATTACTAGCTTTAATGTGTTATTAGCATTTAGCCTATTCCTTTAAGTGGCACTGACTCAGATATTACTGATTGTGAGTTAATATGATCTAGATTTGTTTTCGTTGCACACTGACTTTTTTTTTTTGGATCTGGTTTGTTGGGATTTAGTGTGCCCAAGTCCTAATCAATGTAGGGAAAGTACTAGGGGGTCAGTTTGAAGGCGATGCGTTTTCTGACTTCTTCAGAGTCTTCTCAGCGGGCGAAATCTTAGTCACAGCTGGGTAACACCACTGGCAAATGTCTGTTTGCCTGCAGACGATCTAAGTGTAAGTGTTTGTGTCTTGGCCCACAGGGCTTGACTGATCCTGTCAGACAGACACTATAGGCAACGTTTCTGGGTCGTGCGGAAGCATCCCGCTGTGTGCGTAAGTGTGTGAGCGCACACATGTGTGTCTATGGGCGTCTGTTTGTGCGCGTGCCCCCTTTGTGCGTGCGCCTATGACCGCATTACCATGACAACGTCGTCACCACGAGTCCATTAAACCTGCATTTCGCAATCTTTCATCAGTGCATTAATTATGTAGCGCATTTTCCTTGATGCCTGCCTATTTACTCAGCCATGAATAATGTTCTTCAAGCAGATCACCCTTAATGGGATCCCCCCTGTACCTCTCCTAGAGCGAGGTACACTACAATTACCCAATGATGTTGAATAAATTACCCAGCGGTCCCTACTGAACTGGAACGGTAATGAAAAAAGTGAACTTGGACGTGTTTGACGGTTGACATTTGAAATTATAAATGGCACCAGGCCGCTCTCCACCTGACTGATGCCCAGCAATTTGTATTTAAAATGAGCCCCCCCGCTTAGCGCTTGAAATATTTGTCCGGACCCGATGGGACCAGACGGTTTGCGTCAGAATTGGACCTCATTTCTCAAGCATTCGTTGGGCTGGAGTCAGGTCCTGATTTCACATTCAAGTTTCTCTTTAGTCTCTTTTAATAGGTTCTGGTCTGTATTTATCCACACTCAGCCAAAGTACAGTTTAAACAGCTGAATATAAGGTTGGGTTCAGACCGAAATCACGCAGAATGCTGTTATTCAGTTTAAGAGAGAACTTTATCAGGCTACATTTAAAATCAGACAGAAGTTTGTTTGCCTAAAGTTGAAATCAGTATTTTGAAATCAGTATTTTGTATAGTATTGTTTTTTATTGTGTGGTATTGTAAAGCATTTTGAGACTTGTTCTAGAAAAGTGCTATATAAATAAAAACTTACTAGGCTACAGTCAGATTCAGGTATGAATTTGTCAGCTACAGTCAAATTCAGGCAGAAAAGTTGCTGGGCTATAGTTGAGTTTGGGCAGAATTTTGTCTGGCATTCAGGTTAAGACAGAATTTTATCTGGCTACAGTTGAAATCAGACCAACTTTTTTGGGCTACAGTTGAAATCAGAATTTTGTCTGGAATTGTGTTTGTACTATAAGATTCAGGCAGAAATTTGTCAGCTACAGGCAGAAATTTGTTGGGATCAGTAAGATTCAGGCAGAAATTTGTCAGCTACAGGCAGAAATTTGTTGGGATCAGTAAGATTCTGGCAGAAATTTGTTGGGATCCGTAAGATTCAGGCAGAAATTTGTTGGGATCAGTAAGATTCAGGCAGAAATTTGTTGGGATCCGTAAGATTCTGGCAGAAATTTGTTGGGATCAGTAAGATTCAGGCAGAAATTTGTTGGGCCACAGTACCGTTCAGGCAGAATTTGATCAGGTATTCAGGTTTAAAAACAATTTAGTGGGCTACAAGTTAAATCAGACAGAATTTTGTTGGGCTACAGTCGAGTTCAGACTGAATTTTGTTGGGCATTCAGGGTAAGACAGAATTTTGTTGTCCTACTGTTGAAATCAGAATTTTGTTAGCGTGGAGTCAGGTACAGAAAGAATTTTGTCAGGCTACAGTCAAATTCAAGCAGAAATTGTCAGGCGTTCAGGTTAAATTTTGTCTGGCTACAGTGGAAATCAGAATTTTGCCTGGCTACAGTCAGATTCTGGCAGGAATCTGTCAGCTACAGTTGTAATCAGGCAGAAATGAGTCGGACTATAGCTGGGTTTGCACAGAATTCAGTCAGACCACAAGTTGATTCAATTTGTCTGTATTTTTTAGGCTACATTCAAACTCGGACAGAACTTCAGTCTAGATAGAACTTCGTCTGGGTGTAGTCGGGTTCAGACAGAATTTTGCCAGGTTATGTTTATGTGTGGATTGAAATTTCAGGCCTGATGAACGTCATAAACTCTGTTATTTTCCTAAATTTATTATTCAGTAAATTCTATGATTTTTTCAATAACTGTGAAGCTGTTTTGTAGGTTCTGTGGGTACGGGTGTGAGGAACTGAGATGCGGGCCTACATACAGGCCCTCAGAGTGTAGGGGGTAAAGCTCTGCCCTGGCTGGCAGTGTTGATATGCCTGTTTGTTCCTGCGCCTATGGGGCGGGGGACAGGAGTGTTGATGTATTAGTGCTTTAGCATGCATGCAGGCTGGACTCTCTGGGTTGAATTGTAGCAATGTCACCTCCTGCTCTCCGTCATAGGGCCACGCACAGCAGCTTTGCAGTAAGGCTAATCCTCAGAGGGAGAAATGGGACTGTATCCAGAGACTCAGCCAGAATACTAAACACTGCACATCCAGCTAGCAGCTAGCAGCACACAGCGCTAATGCTGGAGACTCCTCTCTCAGTCTCCCCTCCTTCGTTTCTTCCCTGTTTTCTTGACCTTTTCACCTCACATTTCTTCTACCTCTCTTCTTTTACCTTTCTTACCTTACCTTTTCTTTCTATCATTTCTGTTCTCTTTCTTCTCCTCTCCCTTCTTTTCTTTGCTAATTTCTCTTTTCTTCTCTTTCCCTTCTACTTTCCTGGCATGTCTTCTTTCTCTTCTGTTCTGTTCACTTCTTTTCTAATCTACTCTGCTTTCTTCTTCATCCTTTCTTCTCTTCACTCTGCTCATTTCTCCTTTTTCTGTCATCCTCCTCTCCTTTCCTTCTGTATCTTCTCTTCTCTTCTCTTCTCTTCTCTTCTCTTCTCTTCTCTTCTCTTCTCTTCTCTTCTCTTCTCTTCTGCTTTCCTTTTCCCTTTCTTCTCATCTTCTTTTTCCTCTTCTCTTCCTCTTTGTTCTCTCCTCTCTTCCTGTCCTCCTCCTCCTCCTCTCCTCTCCAGTGTGCTGTTTGGCTGTGTTTTATATTTTTGAGGTGTGAATAGGTGCGTGGAGTCGCTCTTTCATCTCTCCTCTCTCTCCTCCTGTGTTCTCTCGCTGTATTTTGGGTGATTGGCGGGTGAACAGGAGCGGCGCTGTGCCCCGTTTGATATCTCTCCTCTCTCTCTCTTTTCTGCAGGTTTATCCCCCAGGGCTGCTGCTGATGCGAGCAACTGTCTCCACGGTGACAGACACTGGTGATAAAGCGGGGCAGCTTGGCCGGAACCATCAAAGGATGGCAGCCCCTCACCCACCTTTTCTCCCACCCTTCTCTCTCTCTCTCTCTCTCTCTCAGACACATACGTCTCAAACCCTACTGTCACTGGCTTTCCTCACTTTACCTTTTTTCTGTTCTTGTTCTTTCCATCTCCGTCTTTCTGCACGCACTCAGAAAGCGTCTACCCCATCGCTCCTATCGCGCCGCTTTCAAGCACAAAAGAGCGCACGACTTGTTTGGTTGTCAAGGATTATGCTTGAAATGAAGCCGTGTGCTTGTGTGCACGTGTACGCCGGCAGGGTGCTCGCTTCTCTGTATTACATTAAAGGCTAATCCCACTGATTTCTCCAAAGTTCTGCATAATTAAACGCTTCAAACATAAACCAAGTCATTCAAAGCGGTTTTGATGTGAAATGCTCCGTTATAGAGAACCAGAATTGTTCCAAGTGGTGGTGAATAGAACCAGACGTTTGAAGACTTTACAGTCTCTGAAAGCTCCCTCACAGAAAGTTACACTACATGGAGTGGTTACAAACAGCTGCCTGATGCCTCACTCACTCCATATCACTACAGCCCAAATGTGGAAACATGATGTCACGAAAACTGAGGTACTTACATGCATCCATCCATTCAGCGGTTTAGCTCCACCCATTCTTGCTGAAGTTCTGCGGAGTGTTTCAGCTCGGACTGGTTTTTCATTGAAACACAATACAGAACAGCCTATCAGAACAGAGCCCAATATGTCAGTTTTAAACGGGTCCAGTTTTCCTCTTTTCTTTAGTGTGTCGTGGCTTTTTGTGCATAGAAACGTTCTACAAAGTTCTAAATCCCAGCGTTCACGCCAGAGGAAGAACCTCTCTCCCACAGAAACCGCTTTTCTCAGCTGCCTGTAAGGACTAGGAATTGGAATATCAGCCCTTTTCTCTGTTGCAAGGTGACATCATATAACACAACCTTTATTGCCCACCTACTGCCAAGCTTATCACCCCATCACACAATGACACATCACACATAGAGAGCTAAAGCAGTACAAACTGACCACACCAGAAGGAGAAACTCTTTCCTACAGAAACCGCATTTCTCAGCTGCCTGTAAGGCCTAGGAATAGGAATTTCAGCCCTTTTCTCTGTTACAAGGTGACATCATCATATAACACAACCTTTATTGCCCACCTACTGCCAAGCTTATCATCCCATCACACAATGCATAGAGAGCTAAAGCAGTATAAACTGACCACTCTGAAACGTCCTGCTCCAGTCTAGCTTGCAAAGGTGGCTCTATCAGTCTGTCCTTGGTTTAGCTCCACTCCGACGTCTTGCTGAAGTTGTATAGAGCTCATATATTGCTCTTTCCCTATAGTGTGTTATATAGCTTTGTGCATGTAAACAGTGTGCAAAGTAATAAATCCCAAAGTACATGCCAGAGTTAAACACTCTCTCCCACAGAAACCGCTTTTCTCAGCTGCCTGTAAGGCCTCAATGAATTCCAGGCCTTTTTTTTTTGTTACATGATGACATCATCACGTAACACAATCCTTATTGCCCACCTACTGGCAATCTTGGCACACCCTCACACACTGCATAGAGAGCTAAAGCAGTATAAACTGACCACACCAGAAGGAGAAACTCTTCTCAGCTGCCTGTAAGGCCTAGGAATAGGAATTTCAGCCCTTTTCTCTGTTACAAGGTGACATCATCACATAACACAATCCTTACTGCCTGCCTGGCAGCTTGGCATGCCCTCACACAATACACAGAGAGATAAAACAGAGTGGGTGAGCTGACCAATCAGAGCACACTGGGCTCATCAGAAGGCGGGGCTTAAATACATAGGAGCTCAAACAGAGTGTTTCAGACAGAGGGTGCATACAGATGTACATTGTAAGAAAAATATCATGTTTTGGGAAAACTGAAGCATGGAAATCTGTTCTAGCAGAGCCCAAAAATAAAATGATCAACATTCAAAATTTGCATAATAGGTCCAAATAAACAGCCTGTATGGGATAAAGAGAGGCGGTCGTGTAAAAACAGATGCTGATTGTTTTAAAAATATAAAACAAGGGAAATTTAGGACATGAGCCCATTCAAAATCCAGTCATGATGGAGGGGTGCATGCAGGGCATTATGAGGAGAAATAGTCCAGAATGAAAACCACAATTTACCGTCATGAACATTACATATATAAACCTTCTGAAGGACACGTGTAGGTTCACTGGTGGGTTTGGACAGTAAATAAAATGGCTATATTAGTGTTGTAGACGTGGTGACTCTCTACAATCAACCATTTCACACCAAACCCACCCTGAACGACTGAAATAATAATCTATCCCAAAAACACTCAAGCCTGAGCCCAGACTAAATCTGATTTCTAGCAATGGAACACTTCTGGCATTTCTGCCATTGCAGTTTAGTTCCGAGAAAAGGCCTAATCCAAGCACAAGAAACTAGACCTAGGTATCTGTACATGGTTCCAGACCCTTCAGAACTGCAGAACTCCTGTTTCAGCTTTATGGTAGATACTCAATCATTGATAGCAGCCACTGAATTCTAAGACAGGAGTTCAGGAGGTGAGTGTTCTCTTCAGTACTGAAAATGAGCCCTCTGAGAAAGGAGGGGCATCGCTATCATCTGCTGCTCATAAAGAGTTCAGCCGCAGAAGGTCAGCGTCAGATGCTCATTTGTGAGGAATGTGCAGTATGGACTCCTGGTGTGTCCACCAAGTCCAGAAGATTCCAGGGAATTACTGTGTCTGGAGGAGTCTGAGCGACTGGGGAGGGGGGGTGGGGGAGAGACAGTGAGAATGGGGAGAAAAGAAAGAGGAAGGATAAAGGGAGGCAGACGGCGAGAGATGGAGACAGATAGAGATATTTAGCGATCTTGAACGAGAGAGGGAGGGAAAGGGAGAGAGAGAGGTATGAAGGATTGTATGTGACAGAAAAGAGAGACAGGGAACACTGAAACACAGAGATGGAGATAAAGCGAGAGAAACAGAGGAGGCATGTGAGAGAGACAGGAAAACAGAGAGAGGAGAACAAAAACAGAGAAAAGAGAGAGATAGAGAGAGGAAGAGAGAGAGGGGGTAGTGGAGATATTAACAAAGAAAGACAGAAATGGAGAGAGATAGAAAAGGAGAGAGATGGAGAAAAAGAGGAGGAGTAAGACAAAGAG
>CM067497.1:21858994-21869882 GCA_034552555.1 Semaprochilodus insignis
CCCCCCCCCCCCCCTCCCTCTCTCTCTCCTCCTTAGGGAAACTCTGTCTATTTTCAGAGGTCTACATGTACAGCATGCCTGCAGCCTGACACCCTGCATGGCTTGTGCACTTCTTTTGGATTTTTGGGGAATGTTCTGTAAAATCTGTCCAACCGCACGACAGTAGCAATGTGAGAACGGATTTGTGGGTGGAGCATGACAGATCAGCCGAGCTCTGAAGCTGTGCATCATTCGGAAGTCACCACAAGGAACCCGGGGTAAAAATGAATGGGACTTCCAAAAATCACTCATCACTCAGAACATACGCTGTAGATTTTCCCACTGAGCATTTTCCCAACTGGATTATCTGAATTCAGATCTAATTCAGGTTTGAAGAAGAGCAGAATGCTTTGCGTTGTAAACTTGATAGCAAGTAGAGAAAGTAACGATACTGTCCATATTGGTGCCTAGACGCTGATTAAAGAGTCTCACGGGGAAATTGGAAATCATGTGTGTCGGATTTGGTTTGCACTGGATACACAAGGCAAATACAACCAAGAAGACATGTTATTGAATTTGCTCATCCATTAGTAGGACATTCTGCCTCTGTGCTTTAATAATGATATACCGCGTATGCAGAAGGTCTAGATGAAACATCTGACCAGGAACATTTGTTTATAGATCCAGAGGCTTGCTTGCTGTTGCCCTGTTTCGTTTTCCTTGCAGTCAGGGAGCTTGAGCACTGCATGGAATTCCGTTGGCACAACTGAGGCCCATCCCACTATTTTACCTTTCAGGCAGTTTGAAGAGACATTTGGTTTTTTTTGCCAACACTTTTGGGAAGTTTGTTTAGGGCTGTTTGCCTGTTGGACTGTCTACATTTCAGATGCTGGGAGAAAACTTTGCACCTTACAGGTCCCTCACCTGTTGGGCTGCTAAGACCTGGATGAGAATGGGATTTTTAAAAACGCTGTTATCACACACTGTGATAACGAAAAAAGGTTCCAAAACTGATATTTTTCTCACTGAGTGTCACTGGATCCTCTGAATTATCATGCAGAGTCAAAACATGATTAGAACACTGAGAGTTCTGATTCTAAAGCTCCAGCTCACATGATCACATGATCTACATCTCAGCATGGAGCTGTAGAGGTTCCTAATGGCGTCCTGTGATAATCCATCCCATGCTTGAATATCCTCACACAGTTCCTGCAGATGGTGCGGTAGGGGTGGAGGTGGAGTGACGCCAGGCCTTCTGGACGTGTGATGTGTGACAACAAACCGTTCATCCTGGCGCTGACCACGGTGCCTCCACACACGGATTCGTTGGTCGTCTCCACCAAGACAAAAGCGGGACTCGTCACTGAAAATATGACCCGCTGCCATTCTGAGTCACTCCATGACAGTCTGGCACGACACCATTGCAGTCTTTGGTGATGTTGACGTGGTGTTAAGGACAGTCGTCGTAACGGTCTGTGTGCATGTAGTCCTGTGTCATGCAAGCATCTGCCAATGGTGCTGGCACTAACAGGATGACTCATGGAGCATCACTGCTTGCTGAATGTCTGCAGTCGTGGCTGTTGGGTCAGCCAGGTACAGTGATAAGGCCGTCCTTGCTTACGTCACATGTGTGGCCGAGCGTGAAACTTGAATCATTTGCATGTCTCATGATGTCAAACCTGCCCACCAAGTTTCAATCCTGTTGGTTGATTCCTTCTGGGTGCAGCTATTTGTGCAAGTATGTTTTTAATGATGAGTGTATTTTCTAAACTAGAAGTAGACTGGTCAGCCAGCTAACAGGCTAAAACCCGAATGAGAATCATTTTATATCGCCAAATACGTTACACACATGGAGTTCGTCTTGGAGAGTGCATACATGTGTTACATGTAACATATTAAACAAACCAGAGAAGACAAATATTTCACTAAGAAGAAAAATAAACATAAAACACAACTAGAAAAGTGCATCTCCTGAAGAACACGCACAGTGATTGTGCAGCCTAACCTTGTTGCTAGCTGGTTGCTGGAAATGAATGAGAGTCTCTGGGAGGATGCATAAACAACACATAGTGTGGGTCAGTATGTCTGTGGATTAGAGGTTGGGGATCTGCCCTGAGTGAATACATGCAGGTCGGAGGCTGTAGGTTAAAGGAAACACTAGGGTTTGAATGGGGGTGAAAATGAATGTGACTGTATGGAAGGAACAAGTGATGGGGGGGAAACAGACAAACAGACGAGTGCAGGTTTGACCAACTTTGAATTTGTGCTTGGAGGTCTGTCTGCCCTGAGAAAGCATATACTTCTACAGATGCCCATTGCACGATTTGTCAAATATAGCTGTAGCTGAATCCCAAATGATTGTTTCTAGCTATACTATGTGCTGTTGGGCTGCAGGAGCCCTTATTTAAATCCCTACATAGTGCACTAGGTAGGGAACAGGGAGCTGTTTGAGATTGAGGGTGGACTGCCGAAAATCTGAGTATAATGCTTGGGTTCAAAGCACATCCACAGCTTAAACCGCTGCAGATCTGAATCTCCAGACTAGCTGCTTTTCCTCCCAGAGTGCAGCAGATGCCAGGTCTGCTAGTCTCCCTTAGTGGTGGGCTAGGGGACAACAGCACAATGCATGCACAGGTTCAGCAGCACTGGATTATCTAGGTACCAAAGGCTAATAAGGTTCTGGGTTCCTGTTGTTGCCGCTGTTTTAGCCGAATACGGGTGAATATGAATATGGGTGGAGTGGTGGGTTTTCCAGAGCCGAGCAGAGGTTCTGTGTTCTCCTCGCGGAGCTCGGTGCTGTTCTCAGCAAATTAAAAGTAAAGCTGCGTTGTGGACTGTAACCTTGAGTCGTTGAAGTTTCTCCCGGGAAGTCAGAACATTGCAGTATTTTGCAGTTCATGTTTATTGAAAGCCTAAAATAAGCCAATAAACCCCAAATATGCAAATCCTAAAAATCAATCGGAATACTCAGTTTTTTTCCATAAAAGAAAAACTGCTTAGATCTGGTTTTCCTTATAGGCATGACGCTGACCACAGATTGACACATTACTTCATGGATCTATTCACAAACATGCGGGAGGAATGGCACCGTTACAAATATACAGACTGGCAAAGGCAGAAAGGCAGAGACTCTGACAGACACACTAACCCTGAACACACACACACACACACACACATAATAGGAAGTCTGGCTTTGCTTAGTGATTGGCAGCTGTGGGGGTGGGGGAGGTTGGAGAGGTCAGTCCAGTGCCCGCTGGTCTTCTCCAGCCATGTGCCTTTCACCCTGTCACACCAGCCTGTCTAGCTGGATACAAACCATGGCTGGACACGCACGCACATGCCCACGTCTCCTCGGACTCCTGGTTGAAGCCAGCAGGGCCGCGGGCAGGGGGTGGATGTGACTTTGACTGCTTAATGCTGTGTGCCAGAGGATTAGTGGCCTCCTCTTCAACTTTCACACAATCGCTGCCTTGCTGACCGCCCCATGACTGTTACATTGCTCTGTATGACTGGAGGCACTGAGAGGATGCAGCAGGGAATTTACTCGGAAGATCTGCCGGTCTGAAGATCAGATCAGAATGCTTTGCTTTGCAAAATTATCACAGCAGTGCTTAGACAACAATTTGGATTCTAAAACCGATTAAACAATTCTTTCTGTGTCTGTGCACACTGATTTCAGAGGACGTTTCCTGTAGGCCTGTATGCCTTTTGGGCAGTTTGGCAAAGACTGTCCACCTTTTAAGCGGCTTGGTGTAGCTTTCACGTCTTTGCCATTTGGGTAGATAGGTTAAACTGCCTGTCTTTCAGGTTGCCAAAAGGTTGCCTCCACACAAACCCCCCCTCCCTTGCCTTATGGGCAGTTCACTGAGGACTGCTTTCCTTTTGGGCAGTTTCGGAAAAAAAACCATCTTTGGTTGTACTTTGTTTTCCAGGTTTGTTTGGGACTGTTGTGCCTATGGGCCATTTTTCTCAAACGCTTTTGACCTTTCAGGCACTTTGGTTTACAGGTTGGATTAGGACGGCTTTCCTTTGGTGCAGTTTGGGAAACTCTTGTCTTCTAGACAGTTCTCTCCAGACCTTTTGCACGGTATGGCTAGGAGCATCTAGTCTCCATTGCCATGTGTCTCGTAGGCAATAGGTAAAGGCTGCCTACCTTTCAGGCAGTTTGGTGAGGACCGCCCTGTAAAGCTGTCGCTGGACACTTGCGGGTTCTGGACCACACGGATGGACAAAGGGGTGGACAGCTGTGAGAACGAAGCCCTGCTGGTAAAGATCCTGTAGCTGGGATGGCAGCTCCCGCACCGAGGATAGACACAGAGTGGACGTTCCATCTGCCAGAGGACACAGAGAGGGAGAGAGAGATGTAATCTTACGATAGTAAGACGTGAGACAACACAATGGAACCTGACATGTGCTCATGCCACTGGAATTCCTGGTGGGTTTCCCATCCAAAAAAAATACAGTATCCTATGCTAAAACTGGCTGCATTCCAGTCCAAAGGCTAGTAAATCCCTTAGGCTCTTCCCATCCGCAAATTCATGATAAAGGGATAAATGAGCTTGTGTTTTTTGGATGTGAAAATGTGTTTGCTGATTCTTTTTTTAGAGTTAACCGCTCAAGTATGGTGGCTAAATATTAGCTGAGAATTGAAAGGCCTTTGATGGAACTGGGAGAAGTCGCATAGTTTATGGATTATCTCTCAAGTGCAAATGAGAAGTGAGAAAGAGCTTGATTTTTCTGAATTGGACTCCGGCCATATCGTTCCCAGCGCAGGACACTACAACATTGCTCTGTTTTGTATTCTGACTGTGAAAATTGCACTGCGTTGTTGATGCAAGAGGCAATGGAAATGAAAAAAAAAAGAGAAACAGCGATTGTTTTAGCAATTAGAGTCATGCCGGTGGCTTTCTATCCTTGTCTATGATTTAATGGGCCTGGATGAAAATCCAATTAAACATGATTGTTTAGCTCGACGTGA
Source organism: Semaprochilodus insignis (assembly GCA_034552555.1). Taxonomy (NCBI): domain Eukaryota; kingdom Metazoa; phylum Chordata; class Actinopteri; order Characiformes; family Prochilodontidae; genus Semaprochilodus; species Semaprochilodus insignis. The sequence goes on from CM067497.1 coordinate 21,863,952, forward strand.
GACGAGAGCCTTTTAAACAAGGGCTTTGATACCTTTCTCGGCAGGGTTGACGAGGCCAATCACCAACCCTCTACTGGCATTAATGAGCTGCATTTGATAGACTGACCAGATATTCTGACCGGGGAAGGGGGCGGAGGCGGAGGTAGGAAGAGGGGGGTTGCTCTCTTTTTAGCCCAGTCTTAAGTGAGAGAGACAGGGCATGGCGAAAAACAACAGACAGAAAGTGTCAGGCGCTCCTCGGAGCCACCCAGCTGTGCAACAACACGTCCAAAAGCAGAATCAAAGACAGCCATATGCTAATGAGGGAGACAGACGGAGAGAAGAGAGGAAGACAGAAAGAGAGACCGAGAGAGATGTGAATGGGCCAAGACTTTGGCTGGCGCTCTGCTCCCAGGGCACCGTTCCCAAAACTGTAGCATTTTAAACGAGTCCAAACAGCTGGCCGTCCCGAATCCGTTCCAAGATCAACACGCGAATGGACAAGGTTGGCTTCTCTCCCTCACGCTGCAAGTCACATGTGGACAGCATGGCGAAAGGGCATGGCCGGCAACTTGGGACCCTGACAGGCTGCTGAGAAGGCCTGTTCCCTGAGGTCATTTGCTTCCAGAAGAAGGTCAAAATGTCAAGGGTGAACCTTTCTCTCCTCCCTGCTTTCTCAAAAAGAAGCTTGGTGTGTGGTTCTAGGAAAAGTCGGTGTACATAGAGGTTCCTTAAACCGTTATTTCAGGCACTGAAATCATTTCAGGCCAATTTTGATTAGAACCGTTTGCCTTTTGGGCAATTTGGGAAACTCTTGTCTTCTAACAAGTTCTCTGCGGACCTTTTAGACAGTATGGCCACGTGTCTTGCAGCCAATGGGTAAATGGCTCTAGGAAAAATCGGCGTACACAGAGGTTCCATAAACCTTTAAATATGGTTAGGGAACACTGTGGCAGTGAATATAAATGTAGTTCATGTTGTGTATATTGTATGTATACTACTTATATAATGATGACATCTAAATGAAATACGACTCACTGCACTGGGCATGCTAACACACCAAATCCGTTCTGTATGGAACACAAGTGACATGTTTTGGAGACAAAACATTCCTTAACAATGGCAAAACAGCAAATCCCAAAGCTCCCCAACTGGTCCCTGAAAACTATTACGGGTTGCAGGTGGGCAGCTAGGTTGGACTGTCTGCCGTTCAGGCAGGTTGCCTTCCTTTCAGGCAGTTTGTTGAGAACAGTGCACCTTTCAGTTTGGCAAAAGCCTTCTACCTTTCAGGCACCTTGGTTTTCAGGTTTATTTAAAACCCACTGCCTTTTGGGCAAATTGGGAAATTCTTGTCTTTTAGCCAGTTCTCTGCAGACCTTTTGGGCAGTACGGCTAGGAGCATTTATTTTTCATGTCTCACAGGCAATGTCATACATAGAGGGTTCTTAAATCCTTATAAATGTTTTGGGACCACTGTGGCAATGAGCAGTTGGTTGGGCTGTGGGGGGTGTTGGAGCTGGGGGTAGGAGCCTTACTAATAAAGTACAATATTATTATTATTATTATTATTATTATTATTATTATTATTAATGCAGCTCGTATAATTCCAAATATTATGTTTATATTGTTTATAGAATATTGAAGTTTAAATGCAATATGATTCACTGCACAGGGTATGCCAACAAACCAAATCCGTTCAGTATGAAACAGGGAAAATTTAGCAACATGTTTAGGAAACTAAATATTCCTCATCAATGGCAAAACATCACCTAATTCTTTCAAAGCTCCCCAACTGGTCCCTGAAAACCACTGTGGGCTGCGGAGTCTGGGAACCCCTGCTTTAGGGAACCAATCATGGCTCTTTTATGGCTCTTTTATCGCTCCAAAGCCCTTTTAGCACCTTTATTGTTCAGTGTTTTGGTATTAAGCAGTCTCTGAAGGTGCGCTGAGCTAATGTGACTTTTCTGAATGTGGCCTGACCAAAAGGGCAGATAAGCATATCACAGAAATGTCCCCTTTTTGCACAGGACATGAATTTCGCATCCCGTCTGGCCTCGTGATCTTCTGCAGCAAAGCTGGGCAGGATTCAGTGGATAGGCGAGGGGTACGAAAGTGTGATGATGGAAACAGTGTGAGAGGAAAAAGGCAGACGCGGGGTAGAAAGAAACAGCTGATTCCAGCAGGATCTCAGCACTGTCTTAGCCGGGCATAATTCCAAAGCTCCATTGTAAAAGCGCATCGGGAAAAAAAGGAAAGGGGTCCCTTCAGGCAAATTGTTGGCCGGCTAAAAATAACTCCGGATTTCTCAATCACATTCTCCTTCGGCCTGCCACGGAACAACCGCAACGTCCCCGAGATAGGAGAGAGGGACGGCGGAAAAACAGGAGACGTTCCCAAACGGCTCGAGCAGCGTTCCTATCCTCGGCCGGGTGTGCTTTGGTATAATTAAGCTGGGTCTGTTTGATTTGATTTTTTTTGCCTTTTTGGTGTGCAAACAGCAAGTTTCCCCAGAGGCTGCGTTCTGTGTTTGCCGTTCGTTCGGCAGAGTCGGAGGATATTAACTCGCTCCGTGCACTCTCACGTTGGGGCGGAATGAATAAGGAATGGTTTTCATTACATGCCACTGGGAAAACAGCCACAGGGCACTCGCTTAAGTTGGCCTTAATCGCTGTGAGAACTCCCACTGAAATGTGAACCCCCGCTCTCCCTTTTCGCTAGCTAATGCTAATGTTTTTGATGCTAATGCTTGTAGACCTGCTAGTTTTGCTCAGAGCTCAGGGTGACTTCATCGGATCCCAGCTGTGGGACTCGGACTTGGTCAGTAAGAAAACACGCTGAAGACATTTTTAGGAAGATTTACAGACTACAGCTTCTCGTCTGAGAGAAACCGGCCAGCTAGCAAGGTCGCGATAGCGCTAGCTTGTTTGGCAAGCTTCCATGATGTCAGCCCGGACTTAGGAAAAAGTTTATTACCTTAAAAATTGCCTCCCTGGCTATAATAACGATAACAGGCGTAACCTTTGCCCAGAGACATTCGACAAGGAAAAAGTCAATTACAAAGGCAGTCTCTAGCCATACCCTGGAGACTATTAATAAGAAATGTAATTATTTCTTCATTTACTTTTAGATGCTACTCATTGAAGTGCAGCGGGAAATTACTCAAGGCAAAAAGGACAAAACCGGTTAAGAAGGGTTCTTTTTTTCCCCCAGCCTTGTACCTTTTATAATACTGCTTTTTCCCATGAGCTCAGAAATGCCCCGGTTAACCTCGCCCGAGCCGGTGACCGTTAGCCTGCCCACTATGATCTGATCCGTTTCCCCCTTGTATTAATCCCCCGCACCCACACTCCAGAGCCGTTGTATTCGCAAACCCACTTCCCGTTTTAAAAATAACTGAGTAAATATGAAATGAATAAGACTGAGGGATAGGCGTGGGGGAGTTGGGGAGTGCTGTGCCGCTGCCGCTGGGGGACATGGTTCAATCCGATTTGCGCGAAGCTTTGGGAGGAAGGCATGGGAGCAATAAAAGATGGGTTGGAATAAATGTGGAACGGCGTAATGCAAGGCAAGAGGAGCCCGCGAACGTTTTAACGATTAGAGACCTGCTTACGTCTCGACAGCCCTAATAACACGATTTGTACAGCGCAAAGGCAGCTTCACCGACGGCGAGAACCCGGCACTGTGGAAGGTAGAAAATGGCTAGGGCCGTCTTTATGGTGCGCAATAATAGATTCGACACAGGCCTGCTGGGGTCGCAGTAGGAGTTTGGCTTCTCTGTGAGGGCACATGAAGCGATATTTTAGATGTGTCCAGAAAGATGAACAGAGCTGTATGATGATTCCACATGAAGAATGAATATTCATCTACAAGAAAATACACTCATCATCAAAAGAACAGCTGCACAAATAGCTGCACCCAGAAGGAATCAACCAACAGGAATGAAACTTGGTGGGTAAGTTTGACATCATGAGACATGCGAATGTTTCACGCTCGGCTGCGAATGTTATGTAAGCAAGGATGGGCCTCTGATCACTGTACCTGACTGACCCAACAGCCACGATTGCGGACAATCAGCGAGCAGTGATGCCTCCATGAGTCATCCTGTTCGTGCCAGCTCCATTGGCAGACGGCTGCACAACTACATGCACACAGACCGTTACGACGACTGTCCATAACACCACGTCAGCGTCACCAAAGTGAAGTCACGTCAACATTTATTTATATAGCACCTTTTACAACAGATGTTGTCACAAAGCAGCTTTACAAAGAATCTGGTGTCCGAGCCCCCAGTGAGCAAGCCAAGGGCGACAGAGGCAAGGAAAAACTCCCTCAGTTCAAAAGGAAGAAACCTCGAGAGGAACCAAGTCTCAAAAGGGGAACCCATCCTCCTCGGGTCAACACCAGATAACAGGACAACCAAAGGAAAGGAGCGTTCAGTGTTTGTAAGCTAGAGGAATAAATGTCTGATTAGTCTGTAATTAAATAGGTGGGTCATCGGGTGGGTCAGCAAGACGCAGGCCAAGCTTCCACAGTGCAGGACAGCCAGGAGCTCCGTGGTTGTTAAAGGCAAGCAGTGGCACCCAGTCAGAGCAGAGCATCAGACCGCACAGGATGGGCAGCAGTTCAGCTCAGGCAAAGATTTGAAGAATGGTGACTGTCAAGAAGTGACTCAGAATGGCACCAGGTCATCTTCAGTGACGAGTCCCGCTTTTGTCTTGGTGGAGACGACAAACGAATCTGTGTGTGGAGGCACCGTGGTCAGCGCCAAGATGAACGGTTTGTTGTCACACGTCACACGTCCAGAAGGCCTGGTGTCACTCCACCTCCACCCCTACCGCACCATCTGCAGGAACTGTGTGAGGATATTCAAGCTGCATGGGATGAATTATCACAGGACACCATTAGGAACCTCTACAGCTCCATGACTCCATGAAGTCTGGCATGATGCGTTAGCAAACATGGCGGCCCGACGCCATACTGAGAGACACTACTTCTGTATGTGTAGCTCAATAAATATTGATCATATCAGTCTAAATGTATCATCATTTATTGTTCCTGGTAACCTTTATCTTCCTTGCCAATAGCACTGCAATCCCACACTTCCTTCTGGGTGCAGCTATTCTTTTGACGATGAGTGTATTTATAACCCCATCATCCTAGTGCAGCGCCACCTTAAATGCGCAAGAAACTGATTTTTTTTATCCGGTGAGCTTAATACTACATTACGTGCAGAGTTTAAATACAAGCATGATGTAAATAAAAAATGAACTAAAAATTACAGAAATGCATTTTTTAATTCCTGGACATCATTAGACCTCCTCAGAAGGCCCTAAGGGCTCTCCACTGTAAATATTACATAAAGAGTGTAGCTGTGTGTATGGGGTGCTGCTGGTATGCGGAGTATGAGTTGATGCCATGGAACTGTGGTTAGCACCATGCGCGTACGGCTGGTTCCTGTCATTAGTAGTCATTGCTCACCATGGGCATATGAGCCCAGGGGCACAGCCGCACACGTTAATTACCTCACTAATGACCCTATGTGAGAGCAGCCTGCTGGGGCCCGGGAGCACGCTGCCCTGCACCTACCGCTCTGTCTCCAAATCTTCTGCTCTCTACTGTTCTCTCCTCTCAGAAACTTTCTAACAGCAAACTGGCCATTGTATCGAGCCATGCAGCGTCCAAAGATCTGAAACCACAAAGCAACTCTGAGCACTATTCAGTTTCTCCGTGTGTTACGACAGGTTGCTCTAATTATTACCTTGAAGGCCATATGGGACAGTGTTGGACAGTAACTTAGTAGGTGTAACATGTTAGTGTGCTGTAAGTAGCGCGTTGGTGTACAGTGACTCAGTAAGTGTAATGTGTTAGTGTGCTGTAAGTAGCGCGTTGGTGTACGGTGACTCAGTAAGTGTAATGTGTTAGTGTGCTGTAAGTAGCGCGTTGGTGTACGGT
>CM067497.1:21874869-21905371 GCA_034552555.1 Semaprochilodus insignis
CAATGTTGGTGGTGGATAAGGGAATGAACGGATGAAGGAGCAATGTTGGTGGTGGATAAGTGAATGAACGGATAAAGGGACAATGTTGGTGGTGGATAAGGGAATGAACGGATGAAGGAGCAATGTTGGTGGTGGATAAGGGAATGAACGGATGAAGGAGCAATGTTGGTGGTGGATAAGTGAATGAACGGATGCCACTAGAAATCACCTGTGTGTGTATATGCTGGTTCCGTGTCTCTTTGCCGTGCGCTCTTTGTGTTTCTAACAGCTATGCTTTCTGCTGATTGTTGCGTCTCCTCTGGTAACGGTAGAAACCGGGGGCCCTTTTGTCTCTTCACCAATCAGCGCAGGGAGACGTTCCGCTTCTGGAGACGTTTCACTTTTGAGAAGTGTGAATTGGTAATGGCCTTAAAATAAGCATTAATGCGCTGGCAAGTCGCAGCACTACGGCTCATATCAGATTCCCTCCAGTCCCGTGGTGCATTTATGCTGGATCCAGACGCCGTTGCGGAACTAATGATTGCTGTAATCAAGACTACAATCAGGCTGATACTGTTCGAGCAGAAAAGAGGCTGGATTCAGAAGCGTTAAAAATAATTGAGACCATTAAGGCCGGTCAATTCCGAGCCTTTCCTCGTCTATTTTAATCACACCCGTCTTTGGAGCACTTGTTGGGTCTGTTTATTCCCGTCTTTTTCATTCAGCATGCCTCTATGCAGAGACCTGACGGGTTCAGGATAAAGGTCTTTTGTTAGGACTGCGATACGCAGCCGACACAATAGTACGTCTGTCTGTCTGTCCATCTATCTATCTATCTATCACTTTGTCTGTCTATGTATCTATCTATCACTCTGTCTGTCTATGTATCTATCTATCACTCTGTCTGTCTATCTATCTATCTATCTATCTGTCTGTCTGTATGTATGTCCGTCCATCTATCTATCTATCTATCTATCTATCTATCTATCTATCTATCTATCTATCTATCTATCTATCTATCTGTCTCTCTATCTATCTATCTATCTATCTGTCTGTCTGTCTGTCTGTCTGTCTGTCTGTCTGTCTGTCTGCCTACCTGCCTGCCTGTCTGTCTGTCTGTCTGTCTGTCTGTCTGCCTGCCTGCCTGACTGCCTGCTTGCCTGCCTATCTATCTATTGATCTATCGATCTATCTATCTATGTGTCTGTCTGTCCGCCACTCCGTGTATCTGCTTGTCTGCCAGTCCGTCTGTCTATCTGACATCTGAAAATTGTTCAGTACCGAAACACTGTTCTATTTACATATATCCATTTAGCCCCGCCCCTTTACACTGAAGTTATAAGGAGTGTTTCACAGCAGTCTGACCGGGCCTGGCACCGGTACAAAGTCGTCCAAAATGGAAATACTTCAGTAAAGTACAGATACACAAAAAAACGACTGAAGTACAGGAACCTTACTGTCCACCACTGTGTTTAAGTGATTTTAGTAAGCCAAATTTAATAATTTGACACATTTCTTATAATAAACAAAATTATCTGCCAATACAGTGACAAAATTTGGCTTACTAAAATGACTTCAAATAAGCAAACATGTCTGGAAATAAGTTGAATAATATTACAATGAGCTTGAAATGAGAATTTTAAGATATATCAACTAGATATAAGATATTCGTACATGCCAACATATCTTTTTTTGCAGTGCGCAATCTTTAAAATGGTTTTTAATATTAAATATTTGGAGTATTTTTCAGATTGCCGTTATTTTAGCATCAGCATCATTACATATATCAACTCAGAAGACATGTTGTAGGTTGTAGGTTTACTGGTGGGTTTGAACAGCAAATAAAATAAACTGGGTTGTAGACACAGTGACCTCTGGCTCCCTTCACCACCACCACTGTAAAGAAATCAGAGCACTCGAAATGGCTTGTCATTTAAACAATTTCTTTAAAGAACCGTCAATTGAAAAGGTTCCTTAGGGGACCGAAAGTAGCTCTTCTATGGAACGCCTCCAAAGAAGCATCCTTATTTTGTTCAGTGCCAGGCAGCATGTTGTATTGGTGTAATTAGGAAACATCACAACAGCATTATTAAGATGTCTCTCATTATTTATTTTATGACTTGAAATCATTTTAGGTCATCTTGCACTTGCTGTGCTTGTTTTTATGAAGTTATTACCTCCACCGTCTGGTTGAACCCTTCCAGCTAGGTCAGAGACATTTAAAAAATTGCTGTGAAAAGTCAGAATGGAGCAAATTGCTGACGGCTCCTTATATAGACCTTGTTATTCTCTCTGTCTGTAAAGGCTTGGCGCCTTCATCCCAGTGACCTTTTGATAAAAAGGGATACTTATCTCTCTAATGAATATAATGCATTTCAATGCACTTTCGCCTGGAAATGCCTCAAGAAGGACGAGACGCTCGCCACACTGCATAATGCTAACAGCTCCTAAAGCAGCTCATGAGGTTAATAAATAGCTCTTTGAGAAAATCAGATTTGTGTTCCTGGGGGTTTTAAGTGGTAAACATTAGGGGCCTGTTTCCCAGACCTAAGCCCGAACTAAATGAGACACTAAATCGTTTACATTGTGATAAAAATAAGGCTGAATCCAAGTTCAGGATATCAGCCCTATAGACGTATGCAAAATTATGGACAACGTTGAACGAATATGTTTAGCAGAGTAGTTGAAAACATGTTCACACATTCTCTACAAGCAACATATTTAAATATTACATCGTTTAATCAATTAAGAAATTCAAACAATTTTGGATTTTTTTTTTTGCAGACCAGTTTTCAGCCTAAAAATTGCCAGTAATGAAATTCAAAGGAAAACACTGTGTAGTGAAACAAATATATAACTACTTTACAGAGACAAGAAGATTTGGCATGTGGCAACATTTTGACCACCAAAATCTTTTAGCAGAAAATGTTCATTTTTTAATTGGCAAAATTATGGCCGAAAAATTCCATTAGCCGAAAATTAATTAGCTGTAATTTCTGGTGAAAGTTTTCATTGACCAAAATTTCATTAGCCGAAATTTTGACTGAAAAATTTTATTCGCTGAAAATTCTGTGATTTCAGGCAAGAATTTTCATTTCCCAAAATTTCATTATATGAAATTTCAGCCAAAAACTTTCATTGGCTGAAATTCAATTTGCCAAACTTTCACCTGAAAATTTTCATTAGCCGAAAACTTTCATTAGCCGGAATTTAATTCACTGGAATTTCACCTGACAATTTTTGTTTATCTCTAATTTTTTGACTTAAATAATATTAAAATATACCTAGAATTAAGTGTCAAAATCTAGGACTTAAAATTACTTTTAATGTAAATAAACATGAAAATAGTAATTAATAATGCTGTTTGTTTCCTTTACTTTTATGTTCTGGTCAGTGCAGTGCATTAAATGGTTTGCGCAACATTTATGTAGAAAGATTTTAAGTAATTCTTGACTGCCAATTTCTCACTGAATGCCCATACAATGTACATGAATAAATAAATTAATAAATGAATGAATACATTAATAAATAAGGGTAGGTTGTAATATAACAGTCGCATTATGAGTGCAATTGATATTAACTGCACTGTTTTTTGCTAAAATTCCTTTGACTTAGGCTCTGGATTCCTGCTTGACGGCCACGGATAACTGCCATGTCTACAAATCCTTTTTTGGGCACTGCCCAGCTTTGTGTGAAGTCCGCTGCCTTTAGCAGAAAATGGACAATTTCAAGCTCTAGCAACTTCAAGCTCCTGGTAAAACACACACACACAGCTAACTCTCTCTCCCCCACGCGATATCCCCTGACTTCCATCTGCCTGCGCTTTGTGCCTTGTGCCACCTTCCCTGGGGTCCTTCATTTGCCCCATCCTGTTAATTCTCCTTTTCCTCTTTTCTCGTTATAGTCGCTCTGACCTACAGGCTGACTTTCCCAAGAAGACGCGAAGAAATGGAAGCAGTTACTCCACCCCAGAGACCCAATCAGTCTCTAAGTGGAGTGTTATGGACTGACTCAACTCCTCATGCATATTTCCATATATCTTGGGGGATCCACTAGCTAGCTCAGCTACACTCAAAAGTTCCTGCCGTTCAAAGCATGAGACTTTTATCACAGATATCACAGATCCATTTTACATAGAATGGCTCAACAGCATGTGCTAAACAGGCATTTGGGACTAAAACTAGGTTATTTAAAATGTTACTTGTCAGTTCATGAAATATATTCCAGTTTTAATCCCCGCAGCCTGATAGTATTCATGATTTAATATTATACACTTGATGTGAAGTAGTTATATACCTGCTATATAGTTGATGTAAAGTAGTTATATACTTGTTATATACTTGATGTGAAGTAATTATATACTTGTTATAAACTTGATGTGAAGTGGTTATATACCTGTTATACAGTTGAGGTGAAGTAGTTATATACTTGTTATAAACTTGATGTGAAGTGGTTATACAGTTGATGTAAAGTAATTATATACTTGTTATATACTTGATGTGAAGTGGTTATATACCTGTTATACAGTTGATGTAAAGTAATTATATACTTGTTATAAACTTGATGTGAAGTGGTCATACACCTGTTATACAGCTGATGTAAAGTAATTATATACTTGTTATAAACTTGATGTGAAGTGGTTATACACCTGTTATACAGTTGATGTAAAGTAATTATATACTTGTTATAAACTTGATGTGAAGTGGTTATACACCTGTTATACACTTGATGTAAAGTAATTATAAACTTGATGTGAAGTAGCACATCACATTATATTCCCCTGAATACAGTAGATCAAGCCTCTGTTCAAGTAGGTTAGAATAGCACAAGTAAAAATGATATTTTTGCAGCAAGAAATAAAAGCTACCCACCACCGGATCATGCTAACTGGTGCTAAGTGTAGCGTTCATCTATCATTAGCCACATCAGAAACTGGTGTGCTTGTGCAGGCTAACTGCCTATTGTTGCATCCTTGGTACCTTTAGCAACGCATGCTAAACAACACATTTGGAACATGGGTTGCACAAGAGGTATTTTTGAAAGCTGCTTTAGAAACAACAGAAGATCCTAGTTTAGGTTTCAGTTTGAGTCTGTCTTCATGATCGCCACCACTGACTCATTTTATGTTTAACAACATTCGAGAGGGGAAATGCTGTATGGAACGTTTTAAAGGAAAGTGTCATGTAGAAAAAGATGCTGACACTTCAGTTTTTTGTACTCTGAAAATAGTTCATTTTTATGTAGCATGGCTGTATACCATGTGTTAAACAGGCATTTGAGTCTAAAACTAAGCTGTTTTAAATGTTACGTGTTCTTTTATGAATTCAATTCCAGTATTAGTTCCCTCAGTCTCGGATTGAAAGTACTCATGATTTTACGGCACGTGTGCATTTTCAGTCATTCCCTCACATTCATGCATTACACAAAAACATCGTGCAACCATCGGGAATACCTGTGGGGTCAACCAATCCTGACTGCTAGTCTAGCCGCTGTGCTACAGGCTAATCAAAACCACGAATCAAATCAAATAGTCTTTAGTTCGGTTGTTCTTGGTCAGCCCCAAAATATGCTTTGGAAAACAGGCTGTTGCTGTACGGTCTGAGATATAAGATCCATATAGTCCATATATAGAAACTAATCCACAATAACTGACCCATCTTCCAGGGAAGGACAGACAGTTGTACCCCTCAGAATATCACTGTAAGCATAATCTATCAAATATGCATTTAAAGGACTTGTGCTAATTATAGGTGCTAAATCATTTGTTATTAATTGTTTTAACTGATTACTCCCCCTTCATTTGACTTACAGTGGTTCGGTCCACTGCCGTGTTGGGTTCAGCCAGGATTCAGCGCAATCACAGAGCAGCAGTTTAAGAAGGAACTGGCTAAAATGAAACTGTTTTAAAAACTCAGAAAGTGTAACAGGATTATACAGCTGAGGGCATGCAGTGTTCAGCACTCGTGTTTGTGCAGTGTTAATGTTAGATATGACCATATGGCTGGTGAAGAACTCGTTGGTGTCATAGTTTTTGCTCTGGCTTTGTATTAAGCTTGTTTCGCTTAATGACCTATACAGGAGATCTTAACTTGATGTGTAGCCGTTATATACGTATGTAGTTGATGTGAAGTGGTTATATATTTGTTATACACTTGATGTGAAGTTGTTATATACTTATTATACATTTGATGTGACGGTTGCATACTTGTTATATGGTAATGTAAAGTGTTACATACCTGTTAAACACTTAATGTGTAATCATATACTTATTATACACTTAATGTAACAGAGTTATATGCTTATGTTTAATGCAAAGCAGTTATATACTTGTTATATATTTAATATGAAGCAGTTATATACTTGTTATATATTTATTTGTGAAGTAGTTATACATTTGATGTGAAGGTTGTATACTAATTATACATTTGATACAAAACAGTTATATATATATATATATGTTATATAGGTAATGTAAAGTGTTACATACTGAATACTAACTACTTAATGTGAAGTAATTAGATACTTATTATACACTTGCTGTAATGTAGTTATATATTTGTTATATATTTGATGTGAAGCAGTTATATACTTGATGTAGTTATATACTTGATGTAGTTATATACTTGTTATATATTTGAACTGAAACATTTATGTATGTGTTATGTCAAGTAGTAGTATGTGTGATGTAAAGTAGTTATATGCTTGTTATATACTCGATGTAGTTATATACTTTTTATGTATTTGATTTTAAGTATTTATGTATGTGTTATATACTTGATGGAAGATAGTTACTTATACTTATTATACACTTGCTGTAATGTAGTTACATACTTGTTATATATTTGATATGAAGTAGTTATATACTTTTTATATATTTGATTTGAAGTATTTATGTATGTGTTATATACTTGATGTAGTTACTTATTATACACTTGCTATAATGTAGTTATATACTTGATGTAATTAAACACTTTTTATATATTTGATTTGAAGTATTTATATACGTGTTATATACTTGATGCGTAGTAGTTACTTGTTATACATACATGTGAAATAGTTATATCCAGTTTGCGGTAAAGTCTCTTTTGTTTTCTTCGGGAAAGTTTTGTTTTCGCTTTATTGTCTTCCCCAGCAGTGAAATGAAATATCCACCCATGGTCATAAGGAGCGTTTTGCTGCTCTTTTAAGGAGGCCTCCAATCAGAGCAGCCTGCTTCATTCTAAGGGATAAAGAGAGGTCGGAAGATGGCCATGTAAAAATGGAAATACAATTGCTTTCGGTACACAAGCATCATAAGTGGACCTTCGGGAAATACAATCCAGGATGCAGCTCCTTCAAACCCTAAAAAAACTTCTGAAGGAGTGCACAGCAACAGTTAATCCTGGAAGCGCCCGTGTTTCCTGGAACTGAGGCCTCCAGCAACAAAAAAGCCTCAGAGCCTAATGGAGAGTAGCGCAAGTGATTTGTTTTGCAGGTAAAAAGGTCTATTAATAGCCACTCTGCGGAATTCAGCCACGTATTTGCTTGACAGGATATCTCAGACGCTAGTTTTGCCCAGGAGTCCGCTGACAGCCCTGTTGCTTAGAGACGGCCTCTGAAAGACAAGCCGGGCTAAATGGGGAGGCTTGTTCATCAGCGTTATTCCTTCCTCCATTGATGAGCTTTTGGAAAATGGTGGGCTGTTACCGTGCCATTGTCATGCCGCCCTTAATGATTCCTATGCTTCAGTCATACCTACTCCAACAATCAAGTGCTATTCAAGCGCACCCGCCAATCATGGCTTCCCGGTACCACGGGAATCAATTTGATGCCGTCTGATTACAGACTTTCTGACATTTCGTTGGCTGTTTCAAGCGCTACTCGTTTGTTTGGTGCACATGTAAACGATGGTGCCGTCACCATTCCTACATAATTCATACAGTTACTGCCTGCTTGTTTATGTTACAAAGTCAGGCTACCTTCAGCGTCTGAAGTATTGTTCAGACAGGCCTAGGTGGGATAACTCATTCTGCTACATAACTAAATTCAATAATAAGCTCACCAGACAAAAAAAAATGATTCCCCTGTGACTGAAACGTACCTTAATAGCATGTTTGGATTTGGCATTGACTGGACAAGTTTCTGGATGTAGGCCACATCAGTGTTCAGACACTCTTACATCAAAGAATTGCTCAGTTGGGCCAGATTTGGTGGATGCCTTCCTTGGTACAATTCTGAGCGGAATTTCCTGTAGACTGGGATTTTATCCACTGCTGGTAGACCCGTATGACCGTACGCTTCCATGCACCTGCAGATTCACCTACTTCCTTCACACTATGGCCCAAATGCAGTCCCTCCTTTTAGCCAGTCATTAACATCTGCTTTGGAGCCAATTACCACACATGGAACAAGACATTCACTGCACTGTACGACCTCTTCTCAATCCACTCACACCCCACAGGTATTTATAGCCCCATCATCATCTGCAAGAGCCTGAAGGTACTACCACCTTAAACATGCAAGATGAGTTGTTATTGTCCAGTGAGTTTATCTACCTAGCTATCTTAAGTGAACGCCATTAGTCTTTAGCTCATTTGACATGTTTCACATGTTTCAATGTTCAGGGTCTTACACTTACGATACAGCGTTACATGTTGGCTTAATTGCAGTTACAGTAAATACAAGTAAATGCTTCACTGAAGTAGTTTTTGCAATCTGTGTGTACCGGCCAATAGCGGGTAGTAAGGCCCTCCTCCTTCCCATCACTCAGTGGGATACTAACCAAGGTGGTTGTCGGTTAGCTGAAGCAACAGAATTAGCAGTTAGCGTCTTCTTCAACACGAATGAGCTGTCTGATGATGCTGTGTTAGCACCAGTTCGAAAAGACGTGCTGGCTGGCTTGAGGAAGCATGTGCTGACCTTCATCCTGCCAGCTTGGTTTCATTGAATGATAGAGGAAGATCTAACTAGCAGGGGCTACAGCCAAAACAGGAAGCAAAATACGGAGATACTATGGTGTGATCTTCCTCACTTGGGTTGCTTAAAGGCTCTTGAGGGCCAAATGCTAGCACTAAGAGAACAACACTTCTATTAATGCTCTCCATTTCCTGAGAAATGGTTCTGTCTCTTTATTATTATGTTCTAATCCCCCTCTAAAACGTTTGGTGAACTAAAAGGCGCTACACAGATAAAGTTCATAAATCCCGGCTCCATGTTTTTAAGAGCAAAATGTCAGGCAAGGGAGCCCCTGATCTTCACGTCTCCTAAATGGCATCAGCCCAATCCCAGCATTCCCCTGGGATCTGTAGTTTAAACAGTCCTCGGAGAGCTAAGATAATCACGCCCAGAGAGCATGGGAGTAAACGCACTGCTGAAGCACTTTCGACGCAATTAGCACCCACGTGTCAATTCAGCATTCCAGCGTGAGAAGCGTCCTCTACACTTCCCTCAAATATTTATGAAAAGAGAGATGGAGAAGCCTAAAAATAGGCGCTACTTACAGGAAGCACTTCTTTTTCACTTGAAAAGCGCTAATGCTACTACGCTAGTTATGTGGTCTTTCTTGACAAACTAAGGCCTGAATAATGGGCCAATGACTCATTAGTCCAGAATCATCTCTTGGTTGAGGCCTAGTATTCCACTGGGGGAACTAAATACAAGGTCAAAAGACACGAGTGCATTTCACACGATGACAGCTGGGAGGTTTGAGGAGCACCATTTGGTTTTTCACGTTGAGGTTGCTGATTCTTCATTGAGCTTAAAGCATTTAGAGCTAAACAGTGACGGGATATAGTGCACTCCACCATCTTTCTGGAAGTCTCAGTTCGAATGCTACCTTTTTGAACTCAAAGAAATGAGAAAAATACTGTGTGGGTTCCTCACACTGCACCGGAGGCCTTGATGTTCTCTAGAACGTGTGGTGACTATTTAAACCTATTTAAACCTTAGCTTTAGTCTTCAGCTTCAGTCTTTAAACCATGTCGTTTGTCTTTCACAGGTACACCGTAGACAGTCAGTTGAATTGGGTGATGTCCAACATTTGCTAGCCAATTCTGAATTCTAAATAACAGGTGGGTGTCACGCGTCAGGACTCTGCCTCCGCTGAATCCAGAGACTACACTTCCCACGAGTTCTACCTCTTGCAATCAGGAACTGCTTACCCGCTTAGCTTCCCCAGAATTCTGATTAACTTCACCTGTTTTCCGTTCACTATGTTGTGTATATATACCTGCCCCTAGTTAGTATAACTTTGCGAAGTGTTGCCAACTCTAGCGTTGCATACCGAGCGTCTCCTTATTGTCCTCTGTTTATGTATTCCTGTGTATGACCCTCATTCGCCCTTTGGTTTTCACCTTTGCCTCTATCTGGATTTACACCTTGTTTTGCCCATGTCTATTTTGGTTGGTCTAGTTTGGTTCCTCAGTTCGTCAGCTGACTCTGAATTGACTCACTCACATCACCGTATTAAGCTCTTGTTATATTTTACCTCCGTGAGCGTCTGGTTCGTCAATCCAGCATCACAGTGGGCGATATTATAACCCCCCAGATCAGCACCCAGTTTGCCACTGTTGGTCCACCCTGGGACCACCCAGAATCCTGTGCTGCCTACAAGATATAACTAGTTTTTAATCTCCACCAGCTGATGTTAAATGTACAGAGACTTTAATTTTAGAAAATAACGTATTGTTATTTTAATAATAACTTATTGAGTAGGCCTGATAGAAAACAATTTAGTTGAAAAATGTTGTTATTGACATCCTGCTAGATTAAAATGATTTACAAAACTAATTTACAAAGGATAAAGAAATAAAGAAAGGAAGAAAATCATATATTCTAAGATATGGAAAAAAACTTGACACTAAAAAAACACCAGTTTCTATCAACTTTACATTTCTGCATATTTGTTCCAAAGCTACCCAGGCTGAGACAAAAATGAGACATCCTTAAGGTGGGCTGATTCCATATGAATCCTGACAATGCTGCACAGTAGCTGTGAGCTAACGTTAGAACTAGCACTATATAAGTGTTAGCAATGTATTACAAATAACCTTCAAATAGAAATACAGGCATTTAAGAACAAAGATAACTAAGTAACATTTTGAATTAGCTACCTCTGATGGCTCAGACACTTCTGCTATGTAAAGACCTCTGGGCATCATGCCTATATTAGGAAATCTTCATCCTTTCATTTTTAAATTCCAGTAAAAACTTTATTTAAACTACGCTGTCCCATGTTTTCATGTGACTTCCAAAAATACAAAGAGTTCGGCCATATGCAGAACCCTATTTTAACCACACCCCTGCATTTTAGAGCTGGAAGTGAGACTCCATCTCTGGCTGGCATACTACATACTACACCCGTACTAAATGTGTCTAATATTAGTATTATTTATTAATATGAATATTATATTAATATTAGCATATAGTATGCAGCCAAACTGAAGATCTGTAGTGCACTGGAGATACCCGGATGGTGTTCTACTCCAGTCAGAGGTTCTAGTATAAAGGTGGAGCTATCTTCGTGGTGTACTGGAGATACCCGGATGGTGTTCTACTCCAGTCAGAGTTTCTAGTATACAGGGGGAGCTATCTTCGTGGTGTACTGCATCCCATCATGCACCACGGCCTCACCAGCTCTCAGCCTGCTTCAGCCAGAGAAAATGGCGGCGGGTAACACTGGGGAGCAAAACGCAGCCGACTCTGAGTATAAATGTGGGTGTAGTGATTGTAGTGGAGTGTGTTTTCATCAGAAAGAGCCTCAGAAAGTTAAAATATACAGGTCTGAAGATTAATAAAAGATGAACTCGCTTTAGAGGGTCAGTTTTAGAGTGAAATAGCCGAGGGTAGCTAACAGCTAGGCTAAACGTATTTCAGGTGAACTGAGCAGCGTTAGCAGCAGCTAGCTCTAAACAGTGGATACAGTAATAACAGCTCTGAGGTAAATGTGAGGTAACTGGTCATGTGACTGTATTAGTATACCACACTGTAGGTCAGAACTAAGAGTATATGGTCAACAATTAAACCTGTTGTGTACAACGATTCAAAGTTGTGTCTGCTAGTGATGTAGTGGCTGGTGTTTCTGAGTTCTGTTCAAAAGCTCTTAGCTACAATTATCATAAAAGAAACATGATTTCTACAATTTGCCATGTTTTAATGAACAAATATTATGATTTTAACTACCACACATAACAAAGCTTCCCGGTTTGCATGGGGTATGTTAGTGAGGTCGCCAGTCTTACGATGGCACAACAGTGTTAGTGCCAATGAGCTCCTTAATGAACTTACAATTCAGAGAATCTGGCAAGTTCAGAGGAACAATAGGCACATGGCAAAATGTATCATCTTAGGGACGTATTAACATAGCAAGCTATTTTCACAGAGTAAGGAGACCAGTAGACTTTGACCAGGATTTCCTCACATGAGAATGACACCAACCACAGTATGATGACACTACTTTCAGAGGTCTGCGGCAGCCTGCCTCAACCGGGCATCCCTAAAGCCACTCTTCATTACAACACGGAAGTATCTGGGAAGCAGGAGAAAACTCTCATTGTCAAAGAGACTAAAGCTAAACCTGGAAATAAGCACACACTTATTCTGGTACTTGTTACTTTTGTTACCATATGGAATTTGTTACCATATGGGACTTGTTACCATATGGAATTCTGTCAGAATGAGACACCATGGATCTAACACTTCCTAAAGCGAAATTAACCCACGTAATGTGCTATTCCCTATCGCCAGTCATCTCCTGACAGACGCGTGAAGGCCTCGGAACAACAGGTGGCGGATTGTCATGGAAACAGCTACGCGATTCCAGCGCGGAGACGGATTCCATGGAAACACTCGCAAGTCCAAAAGTTAGGTGCGGAGAAACTGAGGACTCATGCATTTGTTATGTAGCCATTGTACATTCATTCATTTGGTGCGGTAAAATTGGTACTCAGCCCATTTCCTTTTAATGTGCCTGCTTTCCACTTTGCTTGTCTACAGGTTCTAATTTCCATGAGCCCCCTCAGAACCAAACTGGGTCATTTTTCAACATGTTGGAGCATGAAATCAATGTGGAAGGTACAATCACTGATAAACTGCAGCTGGATTGGCGGGTGTACCTGGCTCTAGACACCTGATACTTATGAGGTTCATTTAAATGTATATTGGGTTTAAGAACATCCAACACACCTAGAGCACAAACACTGGCTTTCTGTTGTGCTGAATGACTCAGTATATAACCTGCATCACGCTGGAGTCTGTGATGCTATCCCAGCAGGAGCCACAACCTTAGGCTCTCATTTCTTCTAAGCACTCATATTGTCTTGAGGTGAAGATGGAAAATAACCGTTGGGTTCTTCACTTAGCAACAACCGCTACTTCCTGACGACTACCCCTGACTGTCTGAAGTTGGCTCGGCTTCGCTAAGAGCAGGTCTGCATGAGTCAAGCTGAGCAGGCTGTTAGCGCAATTTATTCTTGACCAATCAGAGCCCGCTTTCCCATATTGCACCATGTAACCGTGATGCCCTAGATGACTGGCCATGGACAGCACATAGCACAGCATGGGTTTGATTATAATCACTGGTGAAATGGAATTAACCCCCTTATAAGTAGGAATATAGGAAGGTATGTGTGTATTGGCCATATGAGTGGTCAATATCACAATGTTGGTAACACTTTATATTAATTAACAAACTAATGCATTAGTTAACATGGGGTAATACATTAATTAACATGTAGTAGTATATTAGTTAATATGTAGTAATATATTAGTTAACATGTAGTAATACATTAGTTAACATGTAGTAATATACTGTAGTAATATACTAGTTAACATGTTTTAATACATTAGTTAACATAAAGTACTTTAGTTAGCATGAAGTAATCATTAATTAACATGTTTTAATACATTAGTTAACATAAAGTACTTTAGTTAGCATGAAGTAATCATTAATTAACATGTAGTAATATATTAGTTAACATGAAGAAGTTACATGGTTTCAATGCTTAGTTAATGTTAAGTAAACATGTAATAGTTGTTAACCCCCCTATAAGTAGGACTGGACGGTATAACAGTGTGTACTGGCCATATGGGTGGTCAATATAACAATGCTGGTAACATTTATATTGTGTTGACTAATTAACATAAAGTAATGCATTAGTTAACATGGAGTAATACATTATTTAATACATGATGTAATGCAGTAGTTAACATGATGTAATGCATTAGTTAATATAAAGCGTAATGCAGCTGGCCTTTAGTCTGCAGTGCAACAGAGCAAAGATTGAAAAAGTCAAATTAAGAAAACAACATTCAAAACAAAACTTCTTAGTAATATGTTATGTAATAACTCTAGACTTAAAACCAAAACCAGGCGGCACCACTGAACATCATGTGACGATTCTGGCATGTGAGCTTGACACTGGTTTCCAGCAACTTGGACAAGTTTTTGGTGGGCGAATGAATAGGGAACAGAACTGTGACTCCAGCATGTTTACTCCAAACCTAGCGGTGTTCAGTCAAATCCTCACTGGCTGCCTGCTTTTTGAACATTTCCGATGACTATTCATAACTTTTAGCAAGCTAAAAAAAACACACTGTCTGGGGTGTTTATTATGCATCCAATATCAATTTTGCATATGAGCTTGTGAGTTTATTCAGGTGGTTCTAGTCTGTGCCAGAAAGAGACTGATAAAAAAACTCAAATCTAACCTGAAATCATTTAAAAGACAGAATTCTTGTTTTTTACAATCTTCCATCATTTTAAACATAAAGAAAACTAGATTAGACCTGGAGTTCCTTGGCTTGACATTGGGCACCACTAAAACATCAGATTTTTGATTACATCACAGTGCACCAATGGGCGGGAAATAGTAATTAACCAGTAATCTTGTTGTTTCACCTTACAATCCCACCACCCAATACCGGTGATGGAGAGAAACCTCTCAGCTCACTCAAAAACATGTCCTGGGTTGGTAGCAGAAAGCATTTTAATTTCTGATACATGTTGACTTTAAAAAATAAATAATAACAATAATAATCAAATTTTCTGAAAAGCCTTGTAAAGAAACGTTGGTTCAACCTACAAAATACTCTTATTTTTACAAGCAAATTAATTAAGTTTACTCAATCTTAATAGAGGGCTTTGAGCAAACGATCCTTTAAATCAAAGTATTTTTTTTGTAAGTTGAGTAAAACGTATTCAATTGCTGTTAACAAATTGAAGAACTTTTTTTTAGTTTGCACTTTTAACAGTATATAATACTCGCCCAGTATACAGTAGAAAACTTAAATTTAAGCAATAAGTCGTGATAACTTCCTTTTTTCATTCACTTTGATGTTTTCAGCCTTTCAACTAAAGTTTTTAAATGACTTTAATGCAAGTCTAAATT
This sequence comes from Semaprochilodus insignis, assembly GCA_034552555.1. Classification (NCBI taxonomy): domain Eukaryota; kingdom Metazoa; phylum Chordata; class Actinopteri; order Characiformes; family Prochilodontidae; genus Semaprochilodus; species Semaprochilodus insignis. The sequence goes on from CM067497.1 coordinate 21,890,214, forward strand.
TGGAGGAGCCAAATGAACTAGATTTTGTGAGCACCTAGCAATTCAAGTTTAAAGAGTTCTTGTCACTCTTAATTATTGGCTTCATATTACTTATTTAAGTTAAGATAAAAAAGATCACCAGCTTCAACTCCAAAGAAAAACTAAAGTTCAAAAGCTGCCTTAAAACTTTTAAGTTAACTCAAATTGGAATCACAGTTTACTTCAGTTTGTGGCTTTATGTCTAGTTTGGTTTTGAATTCCTTTCTGCAAGCTGATTGGACTATATAGTGCTTGTTGTTTCGACTTAGCAATGCAGGTTTAAAGTACATATGACTTATTAACATGAGTTTTTGTCACTTGTCTCAATTATTTGCTTCAACGTACTTACTTAAGTTAAAGGAAATATTGATGATTGTTACTTTCCAATGGGTCCTGGCAACATCCATCTGCATACTGTTTTATTCACCCTCTTCAGTTTGTCTTTCCCCCTCGACCTACCTTCCATCATGAGTATCTTTCTACTATTTTGAGGTTACGACTGAGCCATGTTGCTGTTGGCTGTAAACGCAAGTTTACCACACAAAAGTGAAGATTTGAAGTTGTTGGATTGTAGAAATCCACATACACCAAATTCAATCAATGTTCAGCCCTGTCTCACCTCAGCTGGTGTAACTCAAACTGAAGGAAAGAAGAAACAACACGAAGAAGGTGAGTAAAACAAAATGCAAATAGATGTTCCCGGGAGCCAATGGGAAGTAACAATCTGTCAGTACTTCCTTAAATAAGTAAGTTGAAGCCAATAATTGAGACAAGCGACAAAAACTCCAATGTTAATAAGTCATCTGTACTTTAAACCTGCATTGCTAAGTTGAACAACAAGCACTATATAGCCGAATCAGCTCGCAGAAAGGAATTCAAGGAATATCAAACTAGATATAAAGCCACAAGTTGTAGTAAACAGTAATTCCAATTTGGTTTAACTTAAAACTTTAAAGCAGCTTTTGAACTTAAGTTTTGAAGTTGAAGCTGACGAATTTTTTTACAGTGTACTGTCTATTAGTAATCTTCATTCTGCTGTGTATTCATATTTTCATTTGCAACAATCTTAGATATAATACGTTTCTGGATGGAATAACAGCTGGCATATAATAGACAACACAGTTTTTCCTGCTTTTCTTTCTATTCTTGACTTACTCTGCCGTCAGTTACCTATAGTGTTAATAATTAATCTGGTGTGTAGAATTAACTCCAAAAATAATGTCCGTTTTTGTCAAATTTTACTTTTATGCATCAATTGAACACAGCAGCTGCTGTTTATACTGAAAACGTAATGATGAGTAGACCAACAGAAATGGCCCAAAACTGCTTGGAAAAACGTCTGGTTCCATTGACTTACATTCAGATTAAATTAGGGTTTTTGCCCCCTCCTGTAAAGCTGCCATTTATGAGATACACGTCTTTCTATATCGCACCAAAAAGGGTTCTGCTACTGTCAAGTAATGGGAGAGCCCCTGATAGTGGAGAACGACTTAATGGACAGATTTTAGTTGGGCTTTTCAATAACACAAGCCTTTTGTTTCCACCCAGAACTTCACCAGCAAATACGAGCATTACCACAACATTACTATGTGCAGAATACCGTCCAAACCACACACGCCTAATGACTCTATCAAGCTCCAATAAAACGTTACAGACATTTTTTAGTTCTCAGAAATCATTAGGCCTTGAAGGGCCTCCGGGTTCCTGTCTGAACACTAGAGATCTTATTCATGATCATCACAGCTACGTGCAAAGTGAAAAATCTGGCAAATCTACAGACATATAACCACCATCCCCCCTTTAATATAACAAGGCCTGACAGGAATACTATCACACATCTGAGCATGTGATTAGCTAGAAATGCATGTATAGAGTGATGTGGATTAGCTCATTTGCACTGTGATGCTACACAAATAGAATTTCCTGAGAAAACCACGGGCAGTTGTAGAGAACGCGTGGGCCCTCTTTATTCTGAAAATAACGTTGGGTTCTCATTTGGTTCCTCTGCAAACAAGAGGATGCAAGAGAGATGCGAGCGCAGAGGGAAAATGAGAGAGAGAAAGAGAGAGAGGGAGCTTTTGTTAAATTCATGCTGTTTTCTCCGCCACCGCAGATTTGGAGATTGCGTTTAGACGCGATCAATAACGTCATACTGGAGAGGAGGAAAAGGGACAATGAGAGACAGCGGGGATATATGGGAGCACTCTTCCTTGCTCTCTCGCTCCATGTTTCTCTTTCTCTCTCTCTCAGAGAGAAGAGCAGATGCTCTGATGTAAAACACAAGCCTGTAATGACAGTCAGAGCCCAGGGCAAACACCCCCGAGCAGCTACACGAACTAAACCAGCTTCAGCGAGACGCCTGCCAGGAAAATCAAATCGAGAGGGGGAAAGAACCATTCAACCTCCCGGTGAAGAAAAAAAAAGGGGGGGCTTGGGTGGGTGTGTGTGGGGGGGGATGTTTTAGCAGCGTTTTGCTTCAGATCGGAAAGAACCTGAAACATGAAACCAAAAAAACACCCTTCGGTAGCATTCCCTATGATCAGAACATAAATTTTGGGATAGACTTCACAGGAGGGTGGCATTTGTACGAATACAGCAGACAGTGATATAACCTCTAACCGTAAAGCCATGCTGCCCAATCAGAAGTCTGGCTGTGTCCCAATCCTCACACTTATATACACTCATCATCAAAAGAACAGCTGCACCTAGAAGGAGGTGTGGGATTGCAGGTCTATTGGGAAGGAAGATTACCAGGAACAATAAATGATGATACATTTAGACTGATATGATCAATATTTATTGAGCTACACATACAGAAATAGTGTCTCTCAGTATGTCATTGGGCCGCCATGTTTGCTAACGTAACACGCCAGACGCCTCCATTCCTAATGGTGTCCTGTGATAATCCATCCCATGCAGCTTGAATATCCTCACACAGTTCCTGCAGATGGTGCGGTAGGGGTGGAGGTGGAGTGACACCAGGCCTTCTGGACATGTGGCACGTGACAACAAACTGTTCATCTTTCTGCTGACCACGGTGCCTCCGTACACGGATTCGTTGGTCGTCTCCACCAAGACAAAAGCGGGACTCGTCACTGAAGATGCCCCGCTGCCATTCTGAGTCACTCCATCACAGGCTTTGCCGACGTGGTGTTAAGGGCAGACGGTGTAATGGTCTGCGTGCATGTAGTCCTGAGTGGCACTAACAGGATAACTCATGGAGGCATCACTGCTCGCTGAATGCCTTCAATCGTGGCTGTTGGGTACAGTGATAAGGCCCATCCTTGTTTATGTCACATGCCTGGCCGAGTGTGAACCTTGACTTGAATCATTTGCACATCTCATGATGTCAAACCTACCCACCAAGTTTCATTCCTGTCGGTTGATTCCTTCTGGGTCCAGCTATTTGTGCAACTATGTTTCTGACGATGAGCGTATATAACGTAGTGGCAAGAGATAAAGGGCTTCGAGTTCCTTATATGAGCGTGCCGCTGACTTCAGTGATCTACAAGGCTGCCAAGCCTTTAATCTCTCAAACAGTCTAAATGACTGGAAGTGGCCTCTAGGGTTTAGGCGCACCTGATACAAATGACATGCTATTGCTATTGATTCTCTAAGTGAAAGTAAGTGAACACATCCTCCTCTCCACAGAACACACTTCTGCACATTTCAGTTACTGTTTATTTGCAGAATTTAACATATTGGGGGAAAAAATGGAACATAAAATGTAGCCTGGGCAAAACTGCACAACTCCCTGGAGCCAACTCCCACTCCCGACTCCTGCGGCTGGAAGAATCGATGGAGTTGACCCCTTAACTCCACTGTATTTCAACCAAGACAGCCCTAGGTGACAAACAGATACAGCAGAGATTAAACCATGCTAAAGGTGGTTTAGCCAGTTTTGAGCTGCGGATGATGAAAATTCAGTTTATTTAGCATTGGTTTCATATCCGCCGGGTTCTTATTCGTCTTCTTAGGTCCACCTTAAGTGATGCAGCAGTTACCCTAAACTTATGCTCACACTAGCACGCGACAGAGCAACCAGCGACCAGTCATTTATTATGGTAGCAAAGCAGGTAGCCTTGATTTAGCGACAAGCGGCTAGCAACACAGCGACAGAACGACAAATGGAGTTGAGCTTATGAATTATGACAAAGTGAAGCCACATTGTAAGCGATTGGCTGCATTGGGGAGGCTCCAACAAATCCTTTGAACCAATCTTGGACACGGGGGTCCGAGGAGCTGCAGATGCCATTTAAGGTGGAACGGAAAACTGGAATAAAAATGCCATTTTTGTCCCTTATAGTGTTTCGAATTGTCATTGTTTAATGCCACCCAAATCATGAAAAAAAATTAATGCTGTGAATGACATTTTTGTGAGTTGTGCTCACAGCGGCTCGTGACTATTGAAGTGTCACGCTTCTGGGTTCTCTTCCTGCCTCTGTCATCTCCTTGAACTACACTTCCCATAATGCACCCTCTCATGACCGCAACATCACATGTCCGGCACTGCCCAATCACAAACTGCCTTCCTGTTCATCGTCACCTGATCACTGATTCTCATCACCTGTTTGCACCTCACATGCATGCTTGTATACATCATTGCTGCATCTCCAAAATGACAACTTTACAGGGGAGGACAAAAACCTCATTTAATCTGAATGTAAGTCAATGGAACCAGACTTTTTACCAAGTGATTTTGGGCCATTTCTGTTGGTCCATTCATCATGACATTTTCACATAGTGTAAACAGCAGCTGCTGTGTTCAAATAATGTATAAAAGCAAAAATCGGAGATATGTGTTTTTCTGTGGATAGCGATGATATACTTGCTCGGTTTGTTTGTCTCTTTGTGAGCTATGGACAATACAGTGATGCTTGCTGAGTGTTTGCCGTGTTATCCTGTCTGTATACAGTGTATGATCTTGTTTTCTGGTTATTCCCATGTACTTGGTTGCTAGTTTGATTGTTTACTCTGGATTTTCACTCTTGGTTTTGGCTCTGTCTTGCTCTAACTGGTTAAATTTGCTTGGATCACTGTGTTCTGGTTGACAGTCTACTCTGTGGCTTCTAACTCTGTGCCTTTGATATAAATGCAGTTACTCTTTCAGATCTGTGAGCATCTAGTTAGTCACTCCAGCGTTATGTAAAGCTGGTAATGAAACAAACTCTCGCTAGTCTTTACTGCTTTACATTCACCTTCATCTAAATGTCCCTTTGACATTTAGACCAGAGCCAAAGAGTCGATTCTTCGGTTTAAACAATTTTCCAAAGGCAGCAAATAAATAGAAATTGTGTACTAAAACTTGCAAAAACAGTATACAAGTCTGTTCTTGAAGTCTCTTTTTCAGTTAGAAACTGAGCAAATCATGTCTCATAGCTCCAGTACAAAACTAAAAGAGGCCAACTGACCACATTTGGGTCAGAGCAAAGTGTTAATTAGAGTATATCCTCCTTATAGTACTGTGCAAAGGTCAGATCATTCTTAAATTTGCTTAATTTCCAGCCAAAAACTTCCATAACCTACAAGTTATTCATTTTTCAGGGGAAATATTTCGGAGGACATTAGATATCTGGTAACCCAGTTGTAGCAGAAAGGAGAAAGTCAAAGGAAAATAAAGGGAAAAAAATATTAAAAGATTTTTGGGAAGATTCCTAGCAACCACCTGGAAGACCTGGTAGACCTGCCAACACTGCCCCATCAGATAAACAGCACTTAAAGCGTTCATGTTTGAGAGAGAGGAGAACATCAAGCTCCACTGTTGGTTTTGGTGTTTGTCCATCCTTCCACGTTTTCACTTAGGAACTCAGCAAAATGCATCATGTGATCAGGTCTTGGTGACATTTGATTGGATATCTAGTCTATTCAGTGTAATTGATACACATAAACTGTCAAAAGTGTTTTGTTGGAGTTTTTTTTTTTTTTGGTCGGAATTTTGTTGAAATTCCCAGCCGTGAGCCCAGTTTATGTGGCCGATGTGAGTCAAATGGAAAGCAATGACTAACACTGTGCTAACTAGCCTGCTAATGTCTGCCTCAGCCAGTTATTTTTTTGAGATTTGAGGGTAGACCACTTTTGGAATCTGGAATTTTCTGGAATTATCTGGAATTTTTTTTTTGGAGGGATTTCATTTGAAAAGATGTTTGTGTCTTGTCTACGATAAGGTAACCACGGCACAAAGAAGCAGAAAACAACCCAGAGAGCAGCCGGCTCCAGCTCTAAAGTCAGCCGCAACACATGTAAATCTCACACACAATCACTTTTCACAGCCTATGATCGGCTGTCGCCACCACTGCCGCTGTCTAACACTCTAAACTAGCTAGCTAATTCGATGAGCTGCAAATGAGACAGTGATGAAGGAGCTACGGAGGAGCCCCCGGGATGGAGATATTTTGGTACGTTTAATGGAAAGTGCCAGATTAGCAGTTACGTAGCAGCTATACAGCCCCCCTAAAAAACAGCGACCGGATTTCTGTCAGATTGAGTTGGCCTCTGAGGTGAAGCATACTGCAGAAAACAGAACTTTGACACTGCCAGCCCACTCAGACAGGAAGGAACTGTGCACAGATCTGCGTTTCCTGTTGACAAGAGTGCTGTCATGGTGCTCATGACATCTAGGAGGCAAAATCTGCTGATGACTTCATATCACACCCTGCAAGTTTGTCATGAAATGCGAGAGAGGAGCAGAGCCGTGCAGGAGCACAAGCTGTCATCTGACTGCTGTGGTCCATACAGGCCCACTTTAGTGTCGGCCATCTGACCAAAACTCAGTAAAGCTTTTATAAGATCAGTTTCACGCTTTCCCCTTTGGCCCAAATGTGCATGTTTGGTGCCTGAAGTTCTGGACTGGTGCTATGAGGCTAATGTAATGAGGCTAATAAAATACAGGAAGCTTCTTAGCTAAACCAACTAGCATCATGCTAACTGNTGTAGCTAACAAATACAGGAAGCTTCTTAGCTAAACCAACTAGCATCATGCTAACTGGATGCTGAAATCCTAACCTGATAAGCAAGTCTGTTTGAGGTAACTTAGCATTTTGACATGAGGTATAATCAATATTTCTGGCAATTCATGTTTTTTTTTTTTTTTATTTAATTATTTATCATTTCTCTTTGGACCAAATGTGCATGTTTGGTATCAGAAGTTCTGGACTGGAGCTGTGAGACTACCCAGTAAACAATGGTCATCCGCGGACGTCTAAAATGTGTTTAAATGTAGTCAGATTTCAACGTTGTTTCAACAGTTTAAACGGTTCAAATGTTTACTGGGTAATGTAGCTAAACATTAGCTAACAAATACAGGACGTTTATTAGCTAACCCAACTAGCATCATGCTAACTGGATACTGAAATCCTAACCCCATAAGAAAGTCTGTTTGAGATTACTTAGCCAAGTTTTATTTTGGTTCCCAGAATGTTTTTTCTAAAGGCACCCAAAAACGTCCATTAACTACAAGTTATTAATTTTTCAGGAGAGATATTTGTGATGACCCACTTGCATTGGGAAGGAGAAGGTCAAAGGAAAATAAGGGAACAGTATTACAAAGTTGTTGGGAGGATTCCTAACAACCACCTGGAAGACCCACCAACACTCAACATCAAATAAACAGAACCTTTTCTATCTCTGAGACAGAAGAGAACATCAAACTCCACTCTTGCTTCAGAACTGAACATCCAAAGGTGTTTCCATACATCCCTCCACTGTGAGAAGACACCTCAATGTTACAGAGGTCTGAAAGGAGGTGTAGCTGTTCAAGAAGCTCCTCACTGAGTAAAGGAGACGGACATATCCAACAAAGAAGCTGCTGGTGTTCTCAGAACAACGGACTGACCACCCCAGAGTCCAGAACCTCAACATCACGGAATGTGTTTGGGGTTATGTGGGTGGTGAGAAGAAGCAGGAAGTGCTAAACCAACTTCTAAGACGGAGCTTTGGAGGTGTGGCCGCAGATGTCTGAAGGTAAGTGACTGGAAGCTGTAATAAAGGCCAAGTTTGGGAACACTAAATATGGAAAAATGATATTATACTCAGTTGCTTTCCTGCTAAATGCAGCTTTTCTGCCTTTTATTGCTGATGCTTAATGAATTCCTGGTTCTTTGGACGGGAACGTTCACAAGCGAAGCGTGTTCTCTCACTTCAGCACTGCAGGTGTGTTTTAAAAGGCACGAGTAACAGCATTAGCGTCCTCGCGAAGGGCGAACACAGCAAACCCGAATGAGAGCTTTGATAAACACAATCCAGGCTGGAGAGGATGTGCTGAGATACAATCAAAGAAGTAAAGACTTAGTGTAAACATTCCGTGTTTGCATTTCCAATATTTAAAGTAAACACACCACGCTGGAATACGGCATTCCAGTGGACCGGAGAAACTCAACCTGAAGAGAAACGACATCAAGTCTCTACAGAGCTGGCCGCTTTACTGCGTGTTTATTGGTTCATTTTCATGCCCGTGTTTATATGTCTGTAAATCAGAGTGATGAGCCACATGAGTCAAGCAGAATTCGATTGGATGGAACGGAGATGATTTAATCATTTCAAAAACACGGAGGAAGAGCGCTTCGGGAATATGGGGACAATATAGACGTCAACGCTGCCCAATATAGTTTTATTGCCAAATCATTTCAGAGAAATGACAGTGAGGTCAAACCAAATACCACTGCCGGCCGAGGGTAATGTGATGTAACCGAGCTGCCTTCACTAGCAGATGAAGGCTGAGAGAACTAGACAGCGCCCATTCGGCTGGCTGGGATTGCCTCGCGTGAAGGCCTGGACTCATCAGAACAATGGCGCTCCTCCGTGCGGCTCGGGCGAAAAGTAATGTGGTGAAGTAAATGGCCATGAATTCCTCTCTGAATGCGACTCCCGCCGAGTCCCTTCCCGGCTCAATTTTCACCACCTGGCGATGGGATGAAAGGAAGGGCATCCCTGCGTCCACCTGCTCTAATCCAGCACACAAAAAGCGCTTCCCATTTATGCGTTCCCCCTCATTCTTGGTCGGAACTGAATAGGATACTCTCTTTTATGGATCAGTGTAGCTGTAGTTTTTTTTTATTTTATTTTTTTTTATTTACTCCCCCAATTTCCTTTTGCACCTTCAATGTGGTCTGTCAGTTTGGTATTCAACTGGTATAAACTGCTTCTTTAGCATTGTCATTTTTAAAATAAGTTGCTGAAGTTTACATTTTAAAGTGAAATATATATATTGTAATGTAATATTTTATATGTAATATATTTATTGTAACAATATTGTAATATATAGTAATGTCCAATTTAATTAATGTATTTATTTATTTATTTATTTATTTAATCAATGCAGGAACTTAAACTCAGCAAATAAATAGAAGCTGTACACTAATAGTGGCAGGAAAATGCCATATTACATATGTTCCCTAACTATATGTGATGAAAAATATGGTACTTAAATGGGCCATTTTGAGGTATTAAAATAGATGCATTGTGTGTGCATATACATACACATATATACACCCATATATCACTGCTGTTGAAACAAAACTCCATATGTCCAAAATTAGAGCTTTACAGGAGAAGAAAACAACATACTTTTAATGTGAGTCCATGTGACCATAGTAATTTCTGAGCAATTTTGGGTTATTTCTTTTGGTCCATTCATCATAACAGCCAAATATGGAGATACAAGGTATTGTTGCAAAAGTAGAGATATGTGGCTTGATGCAAACTGTATAATGTATTTTGAAAAACATATTTATTGTACATAATTACCCTTTTCCCAAAATGTATTTAATCCGCCCAGGACTGTTTGGCCAAGAGTAATAGAAACACAGTAGCACCAATTAGCTTGGTTATATATGGCCACTGTATGTCTATCACTAAAATCTATAAGTATGGACAATAGAACATTACATAGCAGCTGTCCTCAGCCTGCATTTTGTTTGTACATATTGTGCAGTTTTATTAAATTTACAGGAATGAGTGAGCTATATTAGCCTAGCTTTAGACGCCAAACACTGGCTGAAAAGGCTGAATTTGGGATAAACTGGGCATTTCTGAAAACCATTCCAGTTAGCATTCCAAAAAGAGATAATGCAAAATGGTTTCCTTTAGCTTTCGCTTGCTGCTAGTCATGCTAGCATTGCAAGATGAAATGTTCCTTTAAGGATTCGGGCGATTAGGCAGTTTTGCATATAAATACGACATCACAGTCTCTGATCATGTCAAATTGCCTCACGTGCAGGCTGTGCGCAGACACTTTGGAGGGGCAGGAGCTTAGACAGGGGAAACAAATCACCCCATGAACTGCCCACATGCTAAACGAGGCTGCCACTACCTCCACTGCATCCTTACAAATCCGCCATGTCAACTAGCGTGTTGGGCCATACTCGGGTTGAGCAAGGACAAAACTAGTCTAAAATAAAACTGCTTGCTCTAAGGAAGTGTCCACTCACTCCGCTCGAGGCTTCGGAACTCGGCTGTTGACTTAATAGTGGTCTGAGAAGTTTGACTGCTCCCGTAACAAGGTGAAACAATGGGATGCAAGTGGCAGGGAGGCTAGCTCACGTCATGTTTGACAACAGTCATGCACAGAGCGGCAGCAGGAGGGTGAAGGGGTGTATTTCAGGGTGTCATAAATAATAGGCTACTGCCGCTTCAGTGATTGAAAGGAAGGAAGATGGCCACCTTGGGCAAAACACTTTCGGACATGAAGGGCAAAGGGATAGACGCTAGGCTCCCTGCAGGTCCTATTTGTCATGCTTGTCTGTGTGGTGCTAATTTGAAAGCGACGGGTCACTAGTGAATGTATTTGTGTTTGTTTCATAGATTGTATCCTCGAAAACCCACATGAGCATGTCTATATGAGATTACTTAGCATGCCTCAACGGGTTTTGAGGCAAGTGGGTGGAAAGTTAGGCATTAAGAACAGTTATGATAAGGGGTGGCCATTGTTTTCTCACCACCGCCAGAAACGCCAGCATTATGTGGAAGCTAAGAGCAAATCACGGGAACTGCTTGGTTGTCAGCTGCACCCGAGTGGACGAGGGTTATTTCTGATGGCAACGTCCAGCTACAGTCAGCAAAACCTGTACATGTGTACTAACCACCGGAGTCTGAAGATGGCTTCACCAGCTGTTTCACATTTTCCCGTTCCATCTTAAATGGAGCTATAGTTACGTTCTGGCACCTCAGGGAAGTTCTGTTAACTGCTGCACCATTTAAGGTGGAACGAGATCATTCAAAAGTAAGCTGGCGGATAAGAAGACGACTACGGCCTTGTATGTATGACTGCTTTTCCAACCTGTCTCAGTACAATGTTGGTTGGCGTGGCTCAGCAGTTAACACCACTACCCACCAGAGAGCTACCACCCCATGTGGGAGACGGGGGTTCGATGATGCTCTGTTTTTCTTTGGCTGTTTAGCACTAACTAATGCTAACAGCTGGGGTAATGTTCTGAATAGTTCTCACAGTTACTGGAGCTGCAAAATCCACAATAACATTAATGCTAATAGTTTGTTATAGTTGACTGTCTGGAAAGGAGCAGTGAAGGTGACATGAAGGCCAAATTGAGCTCATGGACGAGCTACAGAGAGTAGAGCGGAGCACTGAAGAGTTTTGGAGCTACAGGCCCATCTGACTGTAACAAGGGCCACTCTGGAAGCCAAGTATTCAAATTATTATGGCCAGCCCTTTATATCATACCCTATACCTCAATATCGTCGCTGCCCAAAGAAAAACTTTACAGGAGACCTGTATAATTATAATGTAGGTCAATGCAACCAGATGTTTTTCCCAAGCCATTTTGGGCCATTTCTGTTGGTCCATTAATCATGAAATGTCCAGTTTAAACAGCAGCTGCTGTGTTCAAATTATGCATAAAAGTAAAAATCAACAGAAACTGAGATACATGGTTTTCACTGGACAGCAACGATATGATTCATCTACAAAACCCATACAAGCGTTTCTGAGGTCTTGGGTCCCCAACGGTAAGTCAAATGTCAGTTTTGGCCTTCCTTTGGACGTTACATCCGGACATAATGGATTTCTGAGCAAGACCTGCTGCTGAAGTCTACCATTATGTGGCTCCATACCGGGCCACTTAAGATACTGCTCTGGATATGTAGGCCTCCCAGGTGTGAGGCCCTGGAAACACAGGGATGCAAAACTAGAGAAGCACACCAAGCATGTCCTGGCTGACCTGTACATTTGGGGAAACCGTGTAAATCTGATTTCTGCATTTCTGGCCGAAGCATCGCTTAAAGAGCAAACGTGGTGCTGGCTTAGCTCCGTCTGCTAGCGGAGAGGCTTACGCTAAGTGTGTGTTTTCTGTCCCTCATCCTCTTGACATTTTAAACATTTGAAATCACATTTGAGGGAAATAAGGAACGTGCCGAGCATCCTAAAGCGCCTTGCCGGCACATTGCGTGCCGTGCGTTGTTGCCCCGCGACTTAATACACGGCCCATTCCGCCGACTCCCTGGGCAGAATGATTCCTTAATGCTGCGATGCTAGAGAAAGCCTGCTGAACACATCTTTCTTACTACCACCCCCTCACGGGACTCCTTGGGGAAAAAAACGTCTGCAACCACACGCTGTTAATTCGGCCTGCCGTTCAAGTGCGTGTCACATGTGAACGTTCTATAAAACTGATAACTTTGCTGTCCTGATACGAGGCTACGACATAATTATAACATCTGGCATGCTTCACTGTCTGTGATCTATGACCCATTTGTCTGCTCCCAGTAATCACAGTAGATTGTAACGCAGTCAGTTCCACGTTGACGTCGCGCCCCGTTCCTCCCCCAACCCCGTACACGTCTGCGGGGAGATGAATGTACGGATTTGACCAAGGAACCATAAACTTGATTAATATGATTAACAAATATGCAATCTAATCTCTCCAGCAGAGCAGCGTTAGGGATCATTAGGCTGACTGAGGCAGTGTAGCATGCTGGAGCTTATTGTACCCATGCTGGTATGATACATTTGCTGCACCTATTTTTAAGCACCTCTGCTTTTGTTTCTTATTACCAGCCATATACATTATGGTTGGGAAATGCACAGAAACCGCGAGACGGCAAATACCGAAACGTACACGGTAAAAAACGGGATGTTTGCTCAAATCTCTCCAGTTTAATCTCTTCGTTCTGAAATCTCCTCAGTCGATCGTATCGTTCATCTGTTAAATAAGCTCTCGGAAGATAATCGCTTGATACTTCTAAGTGGTTAATCATCTCTGAGCTCATTTAAAAGTTTTGGTCTGGGTGAAGTGAGGACACATTACCGCATTTATAGCTGTAAATAGGAAAATACCCAGCGAATCACAATGGCTCCCCATGGTAACTGTTTGCAGGGAGGCTAAGATGTTGCCCACATGTTCTTTAACTCCCAACATTCCTGACCCCCTCTCATAGCTTTCAAGACCTCACAACTTGATGCAGATACTGTAGATAAGTACTTTAGTACCATGTAGACAAGCACAGTGCAGCTCTGGCAACAAAACCTTTCCCAAAAGCAGAAAATGTAAGTATTTAAACGATGCTCTGTGTTTCTTTGGCCATTTAGCACTTATTAATGCTAACGGCTAAGGTAATCTACACTCATTATCAGAAAAATAGCTGCACCCAAAAGGAATCAACCAACAGGAATGAAACTTGGTGGGTAGGTTTGACATTGTGGGACATGCAAATGATTCAAGTTTCACGCTCGGCCGTGCATGTGACGTAAGCAAGGACGGGTCTTATCGCGGTACCTGACTGACCCAACAGCCCTCCATAAGTCATCCTGTTAGTCCTGCGTGGTGCAGCCGTCTGCCAATAGTGCTGGCACTATGTTCACGCAGACCGTTACATAAGACTGCAATGGTGTCGTGCCAGACTGTCATGGAGTGACTCAGAATGGCAGCGGGTCATCTTCAGTGACATGGTGGACATGAACAACGAATCCGTGTGTGGAGGCACCGTGGTCAGCACCAAGATGAACGGTTTGTTGTCGCACGTCACATGTCCAGAAGGCCTGGTGTCACTCCACCTCCACCCCTACAGCACCATCTGCAGGAACTGTGTGAGAATATTCAAGCTGCATGGGATGGATTATCGCAGGACACGATTAGGAACCTCTACAACTCCATGCTGAGACGTCTGGCATGTTGGGTTAGCAAACACGGCGGCCCGACACCATACTGAGAGACACTACTTCTGTATGTGTAGCTCAATAAATATTGATCATATCAGTCTAAATGTATCATCATTTATTGATCCTGGTAACCTTTATCTTCCTTCCCAACAGCACTGCAATCCCACACCTCCTTCTGGGTGCAGCTGTTCTTTAGACGATGAGTGTATTTAGTGTCTCTTGAAGAGATCAGTTGAGGCCAAAGAGCCAAGAAAATGTCCTAATACTAATGCTAATACTAACATGGATAACAATCAGTGAGACCTTGTGGCCAGGGCTTTTATGCATGAGTGTATTAAGTCTAAGCTCGGAGCCAGTGAGGCTGGCAACGCGAGTAAGGCTGGAGTAAACAAGGAGAGCTGAATTATTTGTTCACTGCAGTTTTCCACAGGGCAACGTTATCGGTGTGTGATAGAGAGAGAGTGAACCAGGAGAAGCCGCTCAGTCGCTCCTCACAATGTAGAATGCTAGAGAATTTATTGGCGCCTCTCGACCTGTTAGTTCTTTAATCAGCATTTTATTCCAGCATACAACAGCGTTTAGAACAGGTGGGCATGATGATAACATCCATCACCTTATCAGCACTGCGGCGATTCTCATTCTGGACAGGCAGCTGACACTGACGCCTTTCTGTATTTATTCTTTATCTTTTATTTAGTTTAATATTACGATAGTCCCTCACGATTATACACTCCCATTTTCAGCTTCACTAACTTAAAACATCTCTCACCGCTTATCATAATAGTTTTTCCACAGGTCTTTATTAGCATTCTCTTGGGGGGGGCAGGGTTGCCAGGCCCCGCAAACATCTCCAGCCCAAAGCTGGAGCTGACGCTTGTTTGTTTTTGTTTTTTTGTTTTGTTTGTTTGTTTGTTTTTTGTTTTTTTTTCCCGCGGCAGCATTTTCAAATCCCAACCTGGCAACCCTGACAGAAGGAGGGATTCCCCTTGTCTTTAGGTACAGTGTATTTTTTTTCCTGCGGCAGCATTTTCAA
>CM067497.1:21905871-21962489 GCA_034552555.1 Semaprochilodus insignis
TGTGAAGGAAGTAGCTGAATCTGCAGGTGTATGGAAGCGTACGGTCAAATGGGTCTACCAGCAGTGGCTAAAATCCCAGTCTACAGGGAATTATCCTCGGAATTGTGCCAGGGAAGGCATCCACCAAATCTGGCCCAACTGATTCATTGATTCACGAGTGTCTGAACATTTCATGTGGCCTACATGCAGAAACCAAATCCAGTCACAGTTGTTATTGGTGCTTGTGGAGGTATTACATGCTATTAGGCATGTTTCAGTCACAGGTCCGGTGAGCTTACGAATGGCTGAAAAATAACTGAGTATAAAGTAAATTCCTTTACTCACTAATGTAACATACTCTGCTAAGTACAAATCCATCTGTATTGTCCTGAAGTACGTGTACTTGAGTAGATGGAACTAGTTACTACCCACCTTCGCTGTTAACAAGCATAAACAAGTGACTGTACTGTTGCCAACCACAGCGACGGATTATCACGAGTATGTGGTTACAGTATATGACAATTATGTTCACATTTAAGTTCACAGATTCCTGAATGGCTAGATTGATAACTGTACCGATATAGATGTTTTCTGAGGCAAATGAGCTTTTCATCGAACTCTTCCTCCAATGCAATGACCCTTTTACCTCTACAGAAATGCCAGCTTAAGGCTTTATTTGCTCGAGTGTAATGGGAGCAGATTCAGTTTATTGACCTTCAGTTTGCCAGAGCTAAATTGACAGCCATAATGAACACGCTGAAGGCTAGGGAGGTGCACATATGCAATAACTGTACAGACTTGACATTTTAATTTAGCTCAGTGTTTATCCTGGCCTGATCCTGTTTCTCTTCCTGCCGAAGGTGGTGTGGTACAGCTCTTATGAGGTCGGCTGCGGCGTGGCACAGTGCGGAACCAACTACTTCTACGGGTGCCATTACTACCGAGCGTACGTGAAGATCCTTGGATGAACTTGGCTCCACATAGGCCACAGTTGAATTCAATCACGTTTTATTACCAGACACTGTGGGGTCATTTCTGCTGGTCCGTTCATCATGAAATTGGTAGAAAATGTGTTTTTAAATCATGTAAAAACTAAAAACTGGACGTCATAGGCGCTGAAACGGGTAGTAGACTTGTGGCTCAGAGTGATGTGCAGAGTGATACGTTATATGGGAGGTTACTTCACAGTGCAGCATTATTGTTGCATGGATAACAATGGTGCAACCGTCTACAGTGCAACCCTGTCTTATCTAACATATCATCTGGGATACATTCTTTGTCTTCATCCCCTTTAACTCATCAAAATCTGGCCCCCAGAGTAATTGGTGAGCAAGCATATCCACATTGGTTATAGTAAGAGGGTCAGCACACGGAACTGGGGCTTTCTGTGTATTATGGCGTTTCCTATTACTGTGTAAAAGAAGCTCCATGCTGCTTTTACTGTTGGATGTGAATTGGCTCAGGTTCATTTTGCAAATGGAGTCGTGCCCATAAATGGCCCCTCCTGTACCTTATGAGAGACAAGCATGTTCTAATCCTGACACACTTCAACATTTTGTCCTTTGGGCATCTTTCCTCTGTCGGAATCCTCCAGATTACAAGGTTATTTAGCGGTCGAAATATGAATAACGCTACATACATGCTACAAGCAAAAAAATAGCTGCACCCAGAAGGAATCAACCGACAGGACAGAAACTTGGTAGGTAGGTTTGACATCATGAGACATACAAATAAGCTTCACGCTCGCCCCTGCATGAGACTTAAGCAAGGATGGGCATTGAGTGACTCAGAATAGCAGCAGCATAGCATTTTTTGTGACAAGCCCCACTTTTGTCTTGGTGGAGACGAGCAGCAAATCCGTTTGTGGTGGTACCTTGTTACAGAGGAGAAAATGCGGAATTTCAAAAAGGCATTTCATGCAGATGGGAAAAGTGGTTTCCGTGGGAGAGAGTTTCTTCCTCTGGGGTGTACTTTGTAGTCTGACTTTATACCTTTGCAAGACGTTTACTTGCACAAAAGCTTTCCTAAAGGAAGGGGGAAAACAGGAACGCATAATAGGTCACCTTTTAAAGGAGGCTGGTGTGATTTACTTTAGTTATCATCTGAGCAGGTTTTTTACAGGTGAACTTTTGAGTTCTTGATCCCATCCATCAACACAATCAGTGAAAACCACTGTAAGGAATATTTTGACATTTCTTCCTTCCCAATAGCACTGCAATCCCACACCTCCTTCTGGGTCCAACTATTTTGCTGAGTATAATTCAGATGCCCGCATGACATTTTTAATACCCACAAGTCATTCGAATGTGCCTTTCATTTTTCCCACCGAGAGCAACAGCTTTCCTTGTATGGTCATGATGCCGAGTACAGTCTTGGAACACAAGGCAAAGCGATATAAAGCAACAGAAGTGATGAAGCACCTCCCTATTAATGATTCCTTGCACAGACACAACATTAAAAATCATAATTTTTCAGCTTTCTTACTTCTTTGCATATCAAAAGCAGTGCAACAACAGCATCGATAGAGCAGGTTATTAAAGGAGAGGAACAGCATACACGGTAGAAATAGCCATTCAGCATGAAAGGCTTAATGACCAGCATGACCAGCTTCTGTCCCAAGCTATACAATGGGTTGCTAATCTGGTATTATTGTGTTTGTATACAGAGGGAATTTCAGAGGAGTGGCTCCGTACTCCTTGGGAGAGCCCTGTTCGGCCTGTCCAGACGCTTGTGAGGACGGTCTGTGTAGTGAGTATTAGCTATTACAATCCCATTAACTCGCTAGTTATCCATCTGCAGTATTACAATGAGTCATTATGACACGTTATCACCGTTTGTACTACTGGAGAAGTTTTTCTGACCTACTCTTTGATATGTTGGGTAGATTTATGGATTGGTGGCTTACAAAAATGTGACCTTTTCCTTTGCAGCCAACCCCTGCCCTTACATCGACATATACGTCAACTGCCCCACCTTGGTACTAGAATACACATGTGCCAACTACTTTGTAGAACAGCTTTGCCCCGCTCTCTGCCTGTGCCCTAACGAGATCATCCCCATCGCCAAGTAACGAGCTGCGAGGCATGTCTTCGTGGATGTTCGCCATCAGCGTTGGTGATCATGGAGTTCTATAGTTAAGCTTGTTTCTTCAATGCATTTTGAACAGCCTTTTTGTTTCTATCACTTTCTACAGCATTGCAGCCACCAGAAACGTTAAAGGTGTACTTTAGCATTTTTCAGCGTAATGTGTATCTGCTGCATGTGTGTCGTAGCGCCATCTCCCTGTTCTACGTCAAAGCACAAAATTTGGTTTTTTTGGACATGTAGAAGTTACCCGTTGGTTTCTATCATAAGCTCACCAGACAACAAACTTGGTACAAGCACAAATAACAGCTGTGATTGGATTTGGCATGGACTGGACAAGTTTCTGGATGTAGGCCACATCAATGTTCAGACACTCATGCATCAGAGAATTGTGCAGTTGGGCCAGATTTTGGTCCACACATTACACACATGAAGCCTTCCCTGGCACAATTCCGAGGAGAATTCCCTGTAGACTGGGATTTTAGCCACTGCTGGTAGACCTGTATGAGCGTACGCTTCCATACACCTGCAGATTCAGCTACTTCCTTCACACTATGGTCTTTGGCACGCCCAAATGCAGTTACTCCTTTTAGCCAATCATTAACATCTGCTTTGGAGCCAAATTTCCACACATGGAACGAGACATTCACTCCACTGTAGCACCTCTTCTCCATCTGTGGACCCCGTCACTCACACCCCGCAGCTATTTATAGCCCCATCATCCTCATATAGTGCCATCTGCAGGAGCCTGAAGTTACTACCACCTTAAACACACCTTTTTTGTCTGATGAGCTTATTATGATTGTTTTGAGTTAATAAAGTACAGAATAAGCTGCTGTTTTAAAGCTTGCTTATAAGAGAACCCAAGTTCTCTGAGCACTCGCCATCTCAGACCACCCTTGCATTTGACACACATGAAGCTGGTGCTCATTGACTTCTATTATAAGCCTGTTTTGAGTCAACTATGCACACAGAAGCACATCAAAACTATTGACCGTGGTAATCGACCATATGCCCAAATGCAGCAGATAGACTACAGGCTGATAAACACTGTGGTACCCCTTTAACGCTAACTGTTACACCATAAGAATCATCAGTAGTGACTATTGGCATTCAAATAAAGCGATGCTAGGTCTACCTTGGTCTCATTTTCAGCTAGGAATCTGATATTAAGGCAAAATCGGCCCACTTATTTGGTACATGTACATTTGGGTTTAGCCTGTGCTACTGCGTATGCTCACTTTGATGTTAGGCCTTATCGTTGTCAGTTGTGTTTGCTCTGCAATCATGCAGTTGGAGCAAACAAACTGTTACATATTACATAACCGGGCCCACGCCATGTCTCTGGGGCCCACAGATGGCCCACATTCGGTGATTTCAGTTCCAGCACAATCAGCCGAAATAATCAAGCCTTATTCATGGGAGCTGTAATTGAAGCAGAACGGAGGGTGGGAGCGACGCTGACATGAATACTGTGAATTGCTTTTCATAAAAAATCAAATAAATAAAAAAAGGAGTAAGGATTACCTTCATACACTCAGGGGCATGGAATGGGAATAAGTGCAATGTAATTAGATACAGGAACATTCTGTTCACGTTGAAGCAGGCTATTACTATGTAACTGGGCTATATTAATGTATGTGTTGTAATGCAGAAGACCACCAGCAGATGTCTCTGTTGTACAATAGTCTAATAGACATGAGGCTGAACGATTCCTGTCCACATTTACACTCGTCTCTTTCCTTTCGCCAAGTGATGCTGCTTCGTTTGTTGCTTATTATTAATTAAAGTATGTGCACGTTCAAAACCAAAGGGGTGTGTGTGTGAATGATCGACCGGAACTTCTTTCACGCACACATATGACACCAACAAAACATATGCTATTAGGTGCAAAGTTGCTTATTAAAACTGTGCATGAAAATCCTTTACCAAACATGTAAAAGGGATGTAGGCAGTCTTTGAAGTTCCACTTCCACATCAATTACACCTCCCTATACACTCATCATGAAAAAGAACAGCTGCACCCAGAAGGAGGTGTGGGATTGCAGTGCTGTTGGGAAGGAAGATAAAGTTTACCAGGAACAATAAATGATGAATATTCTCAATGATGATGAATATTCTCAGACAGTTCCTGCAGATGGTGCGGTAGGGGTGGAGGTGGAGTGACACCAGGCCTTCAGGACATGTGACACATGGCAATAAACCGCTCATCTTGGTGCTGACCACGGTGCCTCCACACACTGATTGGTTAGTCGTCTTCACCATGACAAAAGCGGGACTCATCACTGAAGATGAGCCGCTGGCATTCTGAGTCACTCCATGACAGTCTGGCACGACACCGTTGCAGTCTTTGGTGACGATGTGGTGGTAAGGACAGCTGTTGTAACGGTCTGCGTGCATGTAGTCCTGCGTTGTGCAGCCGTCTGCCAATTGAGCTGGCACTAACAGGATGACTCATGGAGGACATCACTGCTTGCTGAATGTCTGCAGTTGTGGTTGTTGGGTCAGTCAGGTACAGCAATAAGGCCTGTCCTTGCTTATGTCACATGCACGGCTGGGCCTGAAATATGAATCATTCTCATGTCTTACATTTATGGACATTTTACACAGCATCCCAACTTATTTGGAATTGTGGTTGTAATGACATATCAGTTCAGTGTTTGATAATATTCAGATCATATGTTCACCTAAACTAGTACTGTCAATTGAAAATGTATTCCCTAAATGTGTATTTATTAGATTAATATCTAAATAGTTACATTTAAAAGGTCATTATGTCTGAAGGTTATACTTTATTAAAACAATGCCAGACAACCATAAAGAATAAGTGTATATAATATTCTGCTGGGTGTTTAACAACTGTAGCATGTTTTGTACACAAGCTGTGTTATACTGTCAGACTTTTGCTTGTAAGTCTGTGGATAATTCACTCAGAGAAGTCTACCAGTTATAAATGCACAGTTCAGAGTTACTTCCGTACATGACGTTTGAAGGAGCTCACCAGATTCTTTAGGGGAGCGGAGGAAGACAGCGGGAGGAAAAGTAGTCCCTATGCTACACCATCACATACAGCAGCATGCTTTATTATTGTCATTAAGCAATAGTTTACACATCCGTGCTACTAAACACATAAATAAATCATATCCCTATTTTTGTCCCAGAATCGATTCTTAAAAGTAAATGCCAGGATCGTAAGTACGGCCATTTAGGTATCAATCCGGTATCAATCCGCCTACTCCATCCCTACTCACTGGGGGGGGTTGGACCCAGATGTTGTGTACAGCTCCATTTCTTCCTTTCTCATTCTGGATAATGCATTTTTGCACATATAATGAAGCACGGAACAAAGTAGCACATATTGTTACTGTTTTTGGTGAGTGGGTCGCTCAGTAGCTAGCTAGGTTAGCCAGCATGCTAACCAGCCAATAAAGCTAGTCCTTTAACATCCCCCACCCTGTTGCACAAAACATAGATATCATACTGTATTCACATAAAGCTGTAATGCTGTATCTAGCTAGTCCTAAAATGGGGCCAGTTAGTTCAGCCTAAAAATTCCCTCTTCTCCGCATCCAAAACAATATGGAGCCTGACTAAAACTATGGAGTGCAGAAAACTAATTTCTTGATATATAAAAAACCTAAAATTATTATGACCACTTAGCACTGGATTTGACTGACGTGGAAATTAAGGATGGCCAGATCGATACCTAAATATCGATACACAGCAAGGAGGTTTATTTAATATTAATTTCAGATTTTATGTTATAGTTTTGGTATTGGGTAATTAGCCTTGGTATTACTTGGTATCTGATCAAATGGAAAATCAGGGGTGTTGCCCATCCCTAGCGTAAGCATATTAATTTTTTATTATTATTATTATTATGACCATTTAGCACTGAACTTCACTAACACATGGAAATTCGGGATGGATGGATTGATACCTGAATATCAATACCTAAATATCAATACAAGAGCTCTGATTTCTAAAAGTTTATTTAATACTAGTTGTCAGATTTTCTGTTAATTTTGTTTACAAAGTATCGATATCGGGATATTAAACTCGGTATTACTTGGTATCGGATCGAATGGTAAATCAGTGGTACCCCTACTGGAAATAGCACGCTTTTATGGCATTAGTAGATTTCATTCTGAAATCTGTCACTCAAACAGCCCTCGTGTTTTTGATTGGCTGCGCAGGATTACAGCGGCCAATCAGAACTGCTAGGAAGCCGGAGAGGGCGGGGCATGGTCCGTTTTACACTTCAAACCTGACAGCAACTGAGAGGACTCCGCAGGACTGAAAACGGGAATGAAAGAAACTGAAAGCAGACTAGAAGGACTTGACTCTGAGTTTTGAGGTGGGCACCGTTTGTAGATGTGCAGAGCTTTTAGGCCAATAAGTGAGATTACAGTGAGAGTCAGCGGAGTTAATAAACAGGTATTATATTTTTTTTCTGCTACTGGAAGGAAACCACAGCGCGATAAAGTTCCCGTAGCTAGGCAACGCTTTCAGACAGCGCAGCGCGTGCACGACCGTTTATGTTTACTCTCGCGTTAAAATTGGCTGCAGAAGTAAACGGGTAAACACAGACGGTTAAATGAGTGTTAAACGAGTAAACAAGCAGCTATAATGGCGAGGTTCGGCAAATACATACCCTTAGACGCGTATATAAGTAAGGTTAACGTTAGTAAGATCAGCTTTTCTGTGAGTATTAAAGCCAGAGGACTTTAAAACTGCTAAATAAGCAGTTAGCTAGCAAACTTAGCCGGCGCTGCCTCGTCTGTCAGACTAGTATGCGGTTGGCTGCCTAGCTTAGCCCTAAGGCTAGCCAACTTGGCTAAGTTTGACGGCGACGGTTAAGTAGCTAACATTAGCAGCTAATAGCGAGCTTAGTAACTTTTACGCGAAGAAGCAGCTTATGTAGCAGCGTGTTGGACTCTCTTTTAAGGCTGAAATTGGTTTCCGTTTCGGCAGCGAATTTGCCGTTCCACCTTAAACCCCTGAGGCGCCTGAATGTAACTGCTGCACCTTTTAAGGTGGAACTGGGAGTTCGAAAGAGAGCCTAGCTAGCTAAAACTAACTACAGTCTCGACTCGTTAAGGCTGATTTTGCTATTAATGTTTTGGTAGAAAACTCCAAGCGCAGAGAGATAAGGGGAGACAGCCGGCTAACACGTTGAAGAACAGAGCTGAGGTAGCATTAACTTAACAGCTTGCTGCTGCGTGTTGTCTAGCTAACGTTAAAATGCTGTTTGCTCCAAGTTAGTGGCAGACGCCAGCTCTGTTTTTGCTTGTAAGATGCTGTGATAATCCTCAGGAAATAAAGACTTGGCTTGTTTTAATGCTGCACTAACATNCTTGCTGCTGCGTGTTGTCTAGCTAACGTTAAAATGCTGTTTGCTCCAAGTTAGTGGCAGACGCCAGCTCTGTTTTTGCTTGTAAGATGCTGTGATAATCCTCAGGAAATAAAGACTTGGCTTGTTTTAATGCTGCACTAACATTAATTCAGCAGATGGCAGTGTTATGGCAGGGAGGAAGGTGGTGGGGGGACCCGTCCTGGATGTGATGCTGAACAATGAGGCTTTGCAACGGTGAAATGATATTCTGCATGGAGTCGAGACAGATGCTGCCACCGCCGAGAAAACATGGACGAGAGGTAACAGGCCACCACCACCCTGTCGCTGAATGCTACTCTGGGCGATTTCATTGCGCAATACTTGAATCGATATATTAGCCTGAACTGCCGATACCGCCGTGGTCTGTGCTCATTTACGCTCATGGCGGAGTTTACTGAAAACTGCGGGCTGTTCTCGCCGACCGCCGGGGAGAAAGCAGGCGAGGAAGACGGCAAGTCTCCGCGAGAAGTGTCGGTGTCAAACGGAGACTGTGGGGGACTTTCGGCGGACGCGGTCGGCTCTGCTGCTGGACACGATAAGCAGGGACTTGAGGCGGCTACCCCATCTGTCGTGTCGGACGCCAAATCCGGAATACCTCGAAGGACCAGTATCATCAAGGTAAATGCCGTGTAACATAACGCCCAGTCGAGCCGGACTCAGCCTTTGTGGCTCGGTTTGGGGCACTTTCACATTACTGAACGCATTCATGGTGATCAACCTCGCCCTGATAGAACTAGCTACCCACACCATGCATACGGTTCAGCAGAGCACAAAACACAGATCCACAGGTTTGATAGGTAGCCTGTTAGCAGTACGCTAGCTGCTACATATGTGCACCCACCTCCAAAATCACTACACATGTTGTCATTAGGTTCAGGGTGAATAAGTTAGCCAAGCGCCTTATTGATTCTCAGTCACACTTATAGGGCGTTTGATAATGTATTACTATGTGGCAGCACTAAATGTTTCTCTAATGTGGCCTATATTTCAGCGTTTTGCATGCAGTCTGTTCATTTTTGGTGAGGAATACAAAGGAAGTGATGCATTCTATCTGTTACATTGTCACTACTCCAGTGCAGATATCTGTAAGATGTACTTTGGTAAACCAAGTGGCATAAGAAAAGTACCAGATCAGACTTGGCAAAACACCTGGCTGAGTCCTCGGTGTTGTATTTTTAGCGGTCACATTCATCAAAATGATGGGAAGCGTTAAAAATAAAACAGCTGTATTTGGTTTGCAAAATTTATGGCCCGTGGTGGAACTCAAAGCAAGGGCGTTTTGAAGGGGAATGCCAATGTTTCTCTACATTTATGGCTATGTCTTCAGGGAGTGCACAGGACACGTGTGGAAATTCTGTAGTGAGCTCTCTTCACAGCTGATAATGAGAAAAGTAGTTATTTGAGGCCTTGTAATCGGATGACATCACACGGATTCATGTTCTCCCTAAGCAGTTCCCGGGTCGGCTCAGATTATCAGCAGGATGTTGCATGGATTGGTTCTGCAGGTTTAAACATGATTGCCAGAGCAATGATTACAGGAATTGGAGGAATTACAGGAGAAGAGCTTGTGTAGAATTCATATTAAAGAGTGTGGATCTGTGACACACATTTCCTTGTTGAACTTTGAGTGGCGTGGTGAAAACTAGACCAGTATATATACTATTCTAAAGTACAGTTTCTTGAAAATGTTCAGTCTGTGTGTGGAGCTTTCTAAGTAGTCATGTTCCTAGGTATCATATTTTAGGGTCTGCATCTGTTCTCTTGACTCAATCCAGTATACTACAAGTCCATTGTACTGTCTTGGACCGTAGTGTTAGTGTATTGCCGTTGTCTTAGCCCTGCAAGTCAACTGCTCAGGCACTGAGTCTGTGGGCACAATGCACACGACACATTTAACGCCCATTGTTTCGTTTTTGCTCAGCATTTATTGCAGGAGTGAGCATTAGTGAAGCTTAAATCGGGGGGGGGGGGGGGGGCTTTCTTTTAACAAGTCCCTGTTTTAGGCTACAGCATATTGTCATGCCTGTTTTCATGTAATCTAGTATTGAGAAATTTCTATCTGCTTTCTTCAGTGCGAGGTGAGGCAGGAAATATTGCTTTACTTCCTCATGGTGAGTGTGCTGTGGCAAACACGAAGCGATTGCATGCACTCGGTCGTGAGATGCCGATGTGACCAACTTCACCATGAGTCAACCATAACATCTGCCAAACAGCCTGTGACTTGGGGATGTAGCTTACATTTTCAACAACAGCATGTTTGCCAGGCCTGGGTGAGCTGGCTGATAATTCATACAGTGTTAAACTGACTAAATAATTCTGATATTAGAATATGTGGAGTAATGTGAAGAGGGGCTGCACACTACTTTGTTCGTAGGACTGTTCAGATCCTGAAAGTCTTTAACTGACAGTTGATTGGCATGTAAATAAATGTGATTAGCATTTAAATTACTCACAGCCAGGCAAAATTTACTTACATCGTTTATTGTAAGGTAAACATACTGTGAACGCTGAAAACTGGGGGAAAAATAATCAGGTGATTAGGCAATTTTGTAATGACACATCTACTCCTTTGTTATTAATGGTCTTTGCGAAGCTGATAGCAGAGAAGGCTGTCCTATGCAAATAAGCTCTCTAACCAATCATAGTGCTTTTCATTCATTTAGTGCCATAAATGTAAATTATTCCTGCTCAGCCTTTAACTGTGTCATCACATTAATGTGTTTTAATATATTGCAGGTGTATTGCAGTTGCTTATTAGAATTGTTTTATAATTCATCATTTTGTTGACGTGAAACAACAAAAAAACAGAATGATCACCAAAGAAAACACTAAATTGTGCAACATGTGCAGTTGCCGGGGGGGAAAGGCGATGTTAAAAGCTGCTCTTTGTGTTAAAATTGGTGCCAGCACAATTCCCGGTAATCCCTAATAATGTCAATAATATCAGTGTTTATGTAGGCCTATTCTGTGCATACTGACCGTTGATATGGCAAAATTCTTTTAGTTCCACTCCTGGGGATTACATGCTTACAGTCACATTCAAATGTTTGGTAAAGTGACATGTCAGTTTTCTTAGTGAACTTAAAAATGGCATTTTCCTGCAAATTGTAAGGCCTGATTTCTTATTTTAATATATTGAGGAGGAAAAAAGTGAAACATATCAAATGTGCCATAATCTTTGTCCATTTACGCATTTCTGTGTTAGCCTAAGTTTTTCCAGTATGTTAATTTTGGCGAATAAATTAATAATTACTTTTACCTAGAAAATCAACATAACATGTAATTTATGGAGGCGTCATGAATATTTATTCTAATAAACATACACGTGTCATGTGAGTGTTTTAAAGCTTTGATTTTTAGAGCTTTGTCAGCTATATACAAGTGTAAGACACATGCAATCAATATTACAATATCCAGAAGCAGCAGAGGAGCAAGTCATTCTGTTCGGAGTGAGCTGACTTCACTGTGTGATGATGCAGGGAACGTGTTTTGAGCTGTTTTGAAACATTGACCTCAGACACAAAAGTTCCAAATGAATCAAAACGTTAGATTGTCTCATTTGGGTTGCTGTTACTAATATCAGCAGAAAATACAGGCTCGGATCTCAAAGCATTCTGTAAAATATCTTGTCTCAAAAGTTACAGAACTGCTTGCAGTGAGACACAATGTAAAGCACAGTAAAGTAGGGCATTTGTAGCCCAACGTTGTTGGTATCAGCTGATGCTCAGAGCATTGGTTTGTTTTTTTCCAAGTAGTGGTTGATTACTGACTACTGACTAGTTAGTGCAGAGGGATGATAAATTATATGTACTTTTACTGTGCGGTACTGCACAGTTTTTACTGGAGTGAAGTGGACAGAGCGTGTGATATTAATCTTATCTCTATGATTCAAGATGGGCTGTGGGTAACCTGTGGTAAGAGAAAGTTGCCGAGAGTTAAGCCTGTTAAAATAAGTTGATTAAAGACAAATTACTGGATTAA
The DNA here is from genome assembly GCA_034552555.1 of Semaprochilodus insignis. NCBI lineage: Eukaryota > Metazoa > Chordata > Actinopteri > Characiformes > Prochilodontidae > Semaprochilodus > Semaprochilodus insignis. Next base: position 21,918,311 of record CM067497.1, read on the forward strand.
AATAATATTAATGAATAATTAGTGGTCACTTAGAAAATGAATTATCATAAAAACTGCTAAGTTATTGTACTGGTCTTCCTTATAGAGCCTGATGCAGGAGTAAGCAGAGCCACATTTATGTGCATTTGAGCATTATTACATTTCCCCCATTTTTCATTTCACATTTCGAAATGTTCTCTCCATGTGATCCATATATGGATTTTTGGCATATATGGAAGTCAGGCAATCAGGACTGAGGCAATTTCCACATGTCAGTCTTAAAAACAGTCTGTATAATTCCACGGAATAAAGTGAAGTTGGAAAATGGTCATTGACTAAAAAACAAATGTGCTCTTTTCAAAGTTTGTAAAGAGTTTTGGATTCTTTGAAAGGCTCTGCATAATCTGATTCCTTGAATAATCTTTAGAAAAATTAAAGAAAAATAATCAGTAGATTACATGAGTGGTGATATAATTGATGGTGGCAGTTCTAGGGAGAACTGAATTAAGATACTTGGCCTGTTATTCAAGCTCACTAAAAGACATGTGTGTCCTCTTCTCAGGTTTCTTTTTGATCTTTACAGAATGGTTTTGATGTCGGTGAGAAAGTGAGCCATCCCCGGCAAACGAACAAGCATGCCTATACCAAGAGTGACACCACACTAAAATAGAAGAGGAAATGCTTTCTCTGAGCCCAATACGTCGCAGTTACGTTTTTTTGTTCCTGTACTTACTACAGATACACAGAGCTTCCTGTGGAAACACTGATGAAGTGCTTGTGTTCGCGGTCAAAATGTCATGTGATGTGAACTGTCATAAGTTGTGAGACACGGGCAGGCTCAAGCAGCCTCTCATGCTTTTCGTTTAATACTGTTAGGGTGGATAAGCGGAATGAAGACAGCAGAGGCCTGTGACTTGTCATGAAAACATAGCATTTAATAACCGCTGATAAAGCCTTTGTACTACAATTACAATAGAAGAGTAGTCACTACAGAGCAGCAAGGGAACGCATGGTTTTCTACCAGAAACAGCTTCTACGATAAGACCTTTTTTTTGGATATCGTGCCATTGTTTTTCTTTCCTTTTTTTGTTTTAGCACGTTCCTGATTTGTGAATGAGAAAGTAATAAAAGAATCAGATTTAAAAACTCAACAGCCAGGATGTCTTTTTGGCTCACTGAGGGTGAAACCTGGCCTCCTCTGCCAGCCCCAAGATGGATAGGTGATGCTATTGACGTTTCTGTCTTGTAAACATCCCTAAGAATTATCCTCACAAGGATTGGTCTTGATTTACAGCAGAATTTTTAAAGCATGCATTAGCAACTATCATTGAGTCATCTCTAGTTCGAGCACACATGGATATGTTTGTCACTGTAGAGTGTATATGAAGCCCATCACTGTAGTTGGACTATAAATACCAGGCAGCCAGTGAGAGAAAGATACTTAGCCTAATCATTAAGGGTCTTTTTAGTACTGGTTAAAGGTCTTTTTCTATATCCTAATACTTTTTACTGCAGACAGCTAACCACCAAAACCAAAAAAATCAAATTTGAAGTCAGGGTTGCAATTTGTAGTTTATTACACAAAAAAGTTTTCTTTGAAGAAGGTCTCTGATCGAAAGCATGAAAAATGCAAAATATTTTCACACAGATTTGAATGTACAAGTTCTTTTTCACATTGAGTTTTCATTTTCAGCTGTAGCACTCAACCATGTCTGACACTGGATGAGCAGTGTCTTCTCCTTGATTACAGAATGTAAAAAATCTCAGCCATTCTTTACAGCATGCTAAGATTGCATGATAAATGGACTGACAGAAATGCTCCAAACTTACTTGGCAGGAACAAAAAAGTCTAGTTCCTTTATCTCCGGTTAAATGTTGAGAACCTTTGCTCTGGTTAAATGTTGAGAACCTTTCCATTTTGGGAATAAAATTTTGTTCCGGCAGTACAGATATGACATATGATAATATTTTATTGTTATCATGAAAAATGTTATTGTGACCAACTCACCATACGGAGTACAGAGCTTTTGGTTGCTGTTTTAAAATATGGCACTGCTAGTGTTAGAGGTGGCCAACATGGACACAATACGTTCATAGTACACCGTATAATTTAGCATTTCACATGCTATGCTGGACTAAATCCAGTTTAACTGGGGTAATTACGCTCTCTTTGTAATGCAACATGCCGTTGGCCACTGGTTTTTAATTATTAATGATATCCTCGAAATGTATGAAATGCTCAGAGCACAACACAGTTGATCATAACAGCCAAATCATCATCGTATTACTCTTAAGCAGTGCAGTATATTGTGATATGTATAAGGGTTGTACATCTTCAGTGTAGCAATATTATGTATTGTGACACTGTGTCGATTTTTGATTAAAAGTTTAATAGTTAATTATTCGTTTACTTTTTTAAACGTGCCTTTTTTATCACTGTGTGACTACTTAGTACTTTCTAAAGCAAAGTATTTGTATTAGTCCATAATAAATGTACTTCCAGTATCTTTTATTACTGAACAAATGGAGGCCAGCTTTAGTGTGTGCATAGAATTTCACTTGAAGGAATTTGAGTTCAGCAGCAACAACCATGTTGGATGTGTTATCAGTAACTAAAACTAAATCTTAGTGATCTGCCATTCCTCTGCTACATTCTTTACCATTCTCTGGTCTGGAGCACATGTGATGATTAGCTGCCAATCATTGGTGATAAAATGTGTAGTCACAGTGACAGATGATTCTGTGGCAGTGGATGTCCACACATCACTTTACAGCTACCTATTATTCCTACCCGTTTTCTTCAGTGGTTCCATGACTTTGGTTTGGTCTCGTTGTAGAGCGTGGGGATCGCTGTGTCAGTAAAATATCTTTGAGACGGAACGCCGTATCTTCGCACCTCTAAGGAGCGTGAACGCCTTGGTTCTCAGTGACTGAATATGAACGCGTGTGTTTAGCAGTGAAAGTTATGATAGAGTTCATAATGCATTTCGCCCTTTCTTAGATGGGTGGTTTGGCATCGCTCGCATGTTGGTCCTTTGGTTGAAAGTAACTACAACCGAGTGATTTTCTTCCTCCTCAGGATAGAAACATGTAATATGAATATTTTAGTTTAGTCTCACACACCTCTCATATAATGTGGCTCTTCTCCAGGTCCAGAGGTCTTCAAATCATGGTTTCCAGCTATGGATTTTGAAATTCCTGGTAGCTGTGACACTAGGTGGCCAGTCAGGTACATAAACAGTTGAGTTAACAACCATTCATTACTAAAACTAGGAACAGAGATTGGAATCAGGGTCTGGATTTGAAGACTACAGTAGAAGGTGTCAGTTGGATTTCTTGCTTTCTTGTCTCTGCTGTGCACACACCACAGACTGCCTAGAAGCCGCTCTTTATAGTTCCACCTTTTCATTACAATCACTTAACATTTAGAAAATGTTTTTTGATGTTTGTAAATTGATGTTTATTGTCATTTTTATTTAGTCATATGACAGAATAAGTTGTCTTTGACATGTCACAACATGTATCACAGTTTTCTTTTTGTGGGGTTTGAAGTTGGAACAGACATTTCATGAAAATTGTTAATAGAATCAGTCTGTACTGGACCAAAACCAGTTAAACATAAATAATGTGCTCTCTTGGTTAAGAAACATGCTGGGAAAGCATAATATGACTTTTTCACAGTAATAATAAATATTGTTATATTTTCCACCTGAACAATGTATACATGTGCAGTGTGTATATATATATAAAAGATCAAGCACACATCAAGATGTTCCAAAAATTAAGTAGGTTACACAAATCCATGTACTCCTTGCTTATCAAAGTTAATTTAAGTATTCTAAAAAAGCTATAATAAGCTAAGTAAGCTATTGTTACTATTGTTAATTAAACAGAATTAATGGTTGCTTTGTGATGAAGGGCCTACAACCTGCATGTCCCACATTTAACCCGGACACTGTATCATTTTAGCTGAAACCACTCTAATCACATATGCATACTGTACGTTATGGGCTATTGGCATGACTTACACAGTCATCGTTTACATGGGTCACAGTCATAATTTACATGGGTAATCCATTAAAAAATACATTATAAGTGGAAAAAAACAGGTGAACTAGATGTGCAAAGTCTGACTCATTCAGTATCCTGGGTTGAACTTGCATAACAGAAGTGTTGAAGATCAAGTCAGAGTCATCAGTAACATGTAGCTGTGCTTTTAAACTTTGTTGTATGCCTCTTTTTTGGAGAAACATACCTGCTTGATATAGAGGAGCTTTTAGGTTCTCAGATTAACAGGTTTTTGTTTTTATTAAATTAATCACCAAACATTTAGAATTTGTTTGGAACTTTCTCTGAACTTTTTTGCAGCTGCAGTAGCTTTGTTGGGCCCTCTTCTGATGGTATTCTTTATACTTGCATGTTGCTTTACTAGTTAGCTGTGGATGACATCTGTTTTACAGTACAATTTTATATTGCGGTAATCAAAATGTCATTTTGTATTTTAACAGCCCTTAGAAACCCTTAGACTGAGTGCTGCAAAAATATTGTTTCTCATTGATCTCAAGTTTGTTGAAAGTGCAGATTCTAAGCTTTTACTTCATACCACATTGGTGTTTAAGTAGGAGTTGAGATTTTTTTTTTTCCAGATTTAAATTTAGAGTTACTGATGTGCAGATGGCCATTTCTCAAATGAAAAAGAGAACAGGTAGAACAGGCAGACTTGAACATGTGAATACATTGTGTAAACTGAAACATGCAATTGCATGTACAACAAAACAATAACTGAAAGGGTTAATTATGTTTTCAGAATTCTTCACCTCAGTAGTATGCTGGTGATATCTGAAGCGAGATCATAGTTGTGGGTTTACTCTGACATGCTGAGTAAAATTTCAGACATGCAGTATTTGCATAAGCTCTGCTTGGAGTCGAAGGAGATTGAAAAGAAAGTCAAGTGTGCCTGGGTAGTTAGTAACAGCACAAGTTAAAGTGGAAATTTAAAACTGTATCTCTGCTGCTCATCTTGGTCTGAGGGTCTCTGTTTTACCACCTCTTGCGGAAACCATGAAGAAACTGAAACAGTGACATAGTTACCGTTAACACTTGATGTCCGATTCAGCGTAGAATTGACGCATATTTTAATTTTTTACAATATTTAAGTTTTTTGGGAGATGAGAATTGAGCTGTAATGTGGTTTCAGATTTAAGTTGCTGAATTGCTTATTGGGTTCCTGTTTTGCACATGTACATGCTACAATCTTTTGTTTTGAAAAAAAAAATTGTGCTCCTTTTTAGCATCGTGAAAAATACTTGACCAAAAATCATGCTGTTACGCGTAATTGCGGCTTCTGATTTTTCATGAGACTTGCGAAGTTGATTTCCTTCTCTCAGTAAGAGCTTCTTCACAGCTACACATCCTTTTAGATCCATAGCACAGAGTTGTCCTCTGACATTATTAGTTTTGACACCTTAAACACCAAAGCAGGTGAGCTCTGTGGCTAGTCGTCCCTGTATGTCCTAGAACCCTTAAATCAGACTAATGTCTGTTATATATTCAGATTATTCATGGAGGGTTTATAGTCTTTTTGCATCAAGCAGCGAAAAAAAAAGTTATACCATGCCATGTTTGACTTCATTTGCCTTACTTGATATTGTGCGTCCTGCGATTGTGCACATTGTGATTATAAAGCTGAAACAGTATGTTGTGCCCCCATAATTTTGTCAAATCTGAAGCAAGACTGGAGCTTGATGATATTCTTCTCTCTTTCACTCTTTCAAAGATGAAAGTGTAGTTTATCTGATGTGTGCAGTTTTGGTGGTCTACCAGCTCTTGGTAAGAGTGCCGTTTTCTGGCTTCGTTTATTTAATGGCTGTTTTGCCGTGAAATGAAACACATTTATGGGCTGTATTTTGGCACAGACAGCCAGACCAGTCTGTGTAGTATATAATTAAAGCTCAGTAGAATCAAGACATTTTCAACGCATAAAAGATGGAAAATCATACTGAAACTGAATCATTACAACCCTATACTATAGGAATGTTACTACTGTCAGTACTACAGGAATACTAGCGGAGGGTACTAGGGCTACACCAGTGTCATTTGTTCTTATAATGACTTCTGTTATACTGATGGCACCACAGTAGGCAAATAAGCCTCTATCTGATTTAATGTGTTCCGTGAGCATTCTGGCCAGTCACAAACTTCCTCGATGAGGGGTTCTGTGGGTGTTTTGATGAGTCAAGACGTTTATATGTAAATGATCCATAAATAAATAAAATGTAAATGATTTTAGTCAGAATAATTTAGTGAGACAGTCTTTATCCATGGATATCCAGGGATTCAGCTACGTTTGTAGTATATCACAAGGCATATCGCAATTACAGTGTTAGCCCTGCTGGATTACTGCAGGTAGTATAAGCTGTTGGCAAATGTATTCTCTTAACAGAAATGGCCAGTGAGCTAATACAGTGCTACATTAATTATTCATTTGACCATAAACCTCAGATTTATACCAGGGCTAGTGTTTATATCATGACAGAGTATGTGCTGGCTGAAAGTAAGGCACGCTAATACAGCTGTAATACCCATTGTGTAGTATATGTGTAGACAGAATAAGTCATTAAAATGGACGGAAAAGGAGTGGACCATCAGCAGAAAGGCATACTACACCAGACCCTAATGAAGAGCTAAGGAAGGGTTTGTAGTCGGTTCTAAAAAGGGCCAGGAAGTTTTGAGTCGAAGCTGGGCAGTCTTCATTGTTTTTCATCAGACGATGTGGTCGCGGCTTTTCACGGACACGTTTGTCTTGGCCTTCAAAGCAAGCTTTCCAGAATCATAATCTATTTTTAGGTTGGACTACTTGCAGTTTATGACCACATAAGGGGAATTTGAATTAGACAGTAAAGTGCTAGGGCAAGACTGCTGAAGTCAGGGATGTCTGCACATAACTTTCAATCTGTCACATTGTTCTTGGCATTATGTTGCCCCCCCATTAGACTTACTTTCTTATGACCTTGATGCCCTTGGACGTTAACGCATTCACAGTGTATAATTTCGTAATCAGTATCACAATATTTTCCTTTGTGTTACTACTATGGCAGTAGGCCACACCATGAAAAAAGTCCTGTCGCAGTCATTTTTACTGTGTGCTGAAAAGTCACTGCTCTGGATCATTGTTACTCTGGATGTACTGTTGAATGGTACGCATGCAATCCAACAATAATAAAACGTTTTGGCCAAAATAACACAGGCCAATATTTGACTGTGTCCCAGTGTCTCGCGGTAGCTGTAACACAGCGATGAAAATGTCCTTATAAGTATATATGAAGGCGTTAGTTACAAAACACTTTGTAGACACATTTTGGACAATGTTCAAAACACATACAAGACGTATTAATGTTATTAGAGAAATAAAATTTCGGCAGAAGTGTTTTTTTGCCATAATTGTTATAAGTGAATATATAGCATTTTGGAATGAAACCCACCGGGCCATTACACATCCGGGCCATTAAAAACAAAGTCGCTATTTGCATACAGATAAGCATATACTTGCAGAGGCTTTGTTTTAAATAATTACATATAAAATGTCATATTAAATATAAACCATAAAGGATGGTGGAGAACTGTCGACTTTGTGGAAGGAACGTGGTGAGAAAAATATCTTGAATGATCGTGATCGCTTAAACGCTTGTTGAAGTAGAAGTTGAAGTGGTCAGTAGAACTTGCGGCTGTGTTTAATAGTGAAACTAAGAGCATTTCCACGTGACAAAAACTCACAGGATTGGGACTAAACGTCTGTGTGGCTTGAAGAAAACCTCTTGTTTGAGGCCAGTTCGGTGAGCATGAAGATTGGAGTGGAAATAGTAGTGGAAAAGTGTTGTTTAGTTTAGTCCAGATTAACCCTATTCCAGTGCGTTGGGCTTATCAGGGTAAGAAGGGAAGTGATGTGTCTATCATGCATAGTGCCCTCTGTACAAGCCTCTGCAGGCAGTTTTATGATCTGGGGCTGCTTCAGTTGGTCAGATTGAGGCTCAGCAATATCACTTGGCAATTCGGTGACCACCTGAATATACTGAAGGACCAGGTTATTCCATGGGGCTGAAATTGTGAAAGAGTGTCTTGGGGAGTCTGGATGTGCTGGAGAAGACTTCAGTATGAATTCAGTATGAGTATCTCAGCATGAATTTTATGCTACTCTGGAAGAAAATAAATATTGTGACACTGCATAAGGTTGTGGAATCAATGTCACGGCAAATGCCCAGCATAATCAAATTATGGTTAACGTTACAAAGCTGGCTAGCTCTAATGTATTTCCAAGTGACACAAGTTGTTAGGGAGTGCCCCTGACAAGAGTTTTCAAGTTTCTCTTAATAAAAGGTGGGCGGTGGTGGTGAAACATGATGATATTGGTTAAAATTATTTTTCCCATCTAATGTAATTACAAGGCCAATACAGGCCAATTTAAGTAATTACTTTTGGATTAAAGATGAAGAGGAAAAATCCCATATGAAATAATGACTCTTGCTTAATATGACCAGGAACATAAACTACTACTGCTCGCTAAACATAAAGATTGAAAACTCCATAGGATTAGCATTAAAGTTCTGATGTTCCACTGGTAAGCTTTGTGGCAGTGATGGAAGCTACTTTGTACACATTTGTCACTTTATATATAAAGAAAATTGTGATAACGTAATTTTTGTTAGGGCATGTTCTCACCAGCCACATGTTAATTAAAATCGTTTTAATGTCACTGAGCAGATTTTTTTTTGTCTCATTGCCGTTATCATTGGCTGAATTAAAAACTTGTTTATCAGTTAACATTTTGGTTGACTAGATTAACATCACTTGTGAAACATTTGTTGATTTCCCAGTGTGGTTTTATTACTGCAGACCATATCAGAATCACAGTATGTAGCAAGGTTATTAAAGTACTAGTGCTTTGGTCTTGTTAGAATAACTACAGATGTTATTGATCCACTTCATACAAATGACTAATGGACTAATGCAAAGTCCTATTTTATTTTTGCTTTGTAAATTTATTTTTCGGTTACAAAGTAAAAGCTGACCTTTGCTCTTTTCATGTAGCCGTTTTCAGAAGAGAAAATTATTAAGCATTAGAAGTGACACTCAACAGCTTCTATTTATAAAAAAATAATAATAATAATAAATGCTAAAATATTGCTTGTTATTAGATTACCTACATGGACAAATGTGCTTGTATCAGCAATGCTGATTGCCAAAAAAGATAACTTGATGCTGATTATTTTTGGGCATGGTGAAACAGCTTTCACTGTGTATGGGCTGACAGTTCTTTAAAGTCCGTTTTAAAGCGAAGTTTTGCTGAGAATACTTTTTCATCTTTAAATCAGGACTTAAACAAGTTTCTGTTCACATCAGAGAATGGTTTCGGTGAAATGAATCAGTCAGTCATTCGTGTTTTTCTCTTCTTGGAAATGTTTTTCAGTTGTTCTTAATCTTCGAATCAGTGTGCTCCGCCACTAGTCAACCAGACTGAGGTATGAGCTGTTTCGCTTGAGCTGTTACTATTGCAAAATATTGCAGTCTATGTTTGGTGCTCTGCTGTCTCCTGTAAAGAAATAATAAGAGATTTCACGATCTCCGATTCAATGCAGTGCCACTGACAATCTATCATCAATGCTTTTGTTTGAATGTTGAACAATAAGAGAAAGGCTGGAAGAAAATGGTCTACCTTTTATAAATAAAACATGTCACGTGTCAAATTAATATCAGCCTTTTAGCTTGGATCTTTCTTTGAGTGCGAGTTGGTTAGCCGGACACATTAACATTGCATCCTGCTTGATAATGGATGTGGAGCGTTCCATTTAATCTATCATCATGCATTATTAAAATTGCAAAACTGCAGATTTCAGTTGCATATATACAGTACACAATTTGTAGCCAGGAATAAATGTAAACATCGTATTGGCTTCTTGCGGCATGATTGGTTAAGTCATTGTGTATAAGGGGGGTGTGTGTGTGTGTGTGTGTGTGTGTGTGTGTGTGTGTGTGTGTGTGTGTGTGTGTAAAAGTGTATATATATATATATATATATATATGTATATATATATATATATATATAATACTCCTGCTCTTTCAGTTGTACAGCGGGTTAATGGTTGATTGGTTGTGGATGGGGGTGGGTGTGCAACCAAAGGTAACTTCACAGTAGCTTTGTGGTATCATGTGCATTATACCATCATCCATTCACACCCCGTAGCCATTGCTGTCCGATGATAATGTAGTTGAGTGCGGCGAGTCATAGGAAAGGAGATGTAAATGCAGACGACCGGCTGCTCTTTACACTGACGTCCTGAGGATCCTCTTAGGCTGTTTTCCCACCTATTTTGTTTTCTAAAGTGTTGTGACATTGTATCTTTCTCATTTGGCTCAGCTAATGTCACACTACCAGATCTGAAGTACACATTTAAATAGTTGTTTATTAGTCAGAAATTTTGCAGGCATGCAAGCGCTCTGTAACTTTTACATCTACCACCACAAATAGAAAATAGAGACACTTAATGTATATGTATAATACAATCAAATCAGTAATAATAAACCTTACTGGATTTCGGCCATGCCAGTTTAAATATAACTAATCCTGTTTTGGCTTAGTCAAAAATTCATTCTACAAGCCATGTGCAGTAATCAGACTTATTGCTTCTCTCTTATATTATTGGTTGTCTGCTGTTGTTAGCAACGATATGTGCGTCTGTGAAGAAATAGATGTTAAATCAGTCAGATTATGCAGACACTACAGTGCTGACGTGCCGCTAGAAGAAGAGGAAATCATGCTCTGATGTTGAAATCCCTCGTCTGTTAATAATGGACTTCTATCAGCGTGATAAAAGCAGAGTTAGGAACAAGTTAGCACTTTAAAATGCGCAGCCATTAATTAACTGGCAGTCTGGCATGGTAGGTGGGTACATTCAAGCCTCAAGCCTGAACAAAAGGGGATACACTAGTGTTCTTGGTCTGAGTAAGACGTCAGTTTATAGAAAATGATAGCAATTGAAATTGCAATCACGATGTCAGTCAGAAAAATCACATTTTATTATTTTGCCCAAATCTTGTCTTTTTTGCAAGACTGTGTTTCAGTTGTTTGGTATGGACCTGAGCACAATCAGTGTTCACACCTGTCAGAACAGCCCAAACAAAAAAAAAAGAAAGTTTGATTGGTAGGTGAGAAAGTTCTCTCACTTCACATCCAGGTCACCTTTCTCCAGTAACCTGGTTCAGCACAGCTGATTATGTGGTACTGACATGGCTGCTTAAACAAGAGAGATTAAAGATGCTTACTGATCAGAAACTCGTGATAGATGGAAAGTCATTAACTGATTATTTTGACACAAGGTCTAGTAATGAGGACTTAGAAATGGACCAGACGTTAAAAAAGTGGTAAAAACATTAAAAAAATTAAGTGGCAAAAATAACAGATACCAGAATCCTTTATTTGAAAACAAACTCAGAGGCCCTTATAGAAACTCTGTGTGGCCACAAAGGCATAGCAAATGAGCAGTAGGAAGATTTGAAAATTGCTTTATCATCATGCAAACTGGCTATTATTCACAGCTGATTCATCAAAAAGGTAAATCCTGACAGCCATACCTTTGCATTGTTGGGTCTATGTTCGGAGCATGTTTTCTTTTGGTTTGGTAGCACCATACTAGAAATAAATCTGTACTTAACAGAAACCAAAACAGAAAGTTTAGGGCTATTTAGGGCTTCTAGTGCTGTAAGTGTAAAGCTGTTTGTATGAGGTGGTTTGCGCCGGCAGTATATATAGCTTATGCCTGACTGTGGAAAGAGGTGCCTCCAGGCCACCGTTATTGAATTTGTGTGGGTGACCTTGAGTGTCGTCCTGCGATCTGTGGGTGTAATCGCAATAACACGGCGGTGAGATTTGGGAATCTCGTGATAGTAATTTCATTTCTTCTGCCGGCACTTACCTGATGAAGCCCTATGGCGTGGATTAAAGATGTTGAATCAAAGCTGCTTTATTAAATTGCGCTTGTTCCTCAATATCCACATTTTTCTACTGTGATCTTGGAAGCATCTCTTTTTTTCCTTTTGTGCATGTTTTCTATTGGTAGAGGTGGTCTCTTCAACCATATTTTATCCAGATGGCTGTGCATCATGTCTGTGTTTTGGCCCTGCCAGGGTCCTGCTAGATTTAGTTCTGTGAATCCAATCCATTTCTGGGTACCTCCTAGGTCATGAAGCCTGATGCAATGAAACGTTGCTCTTTTTCATTTGTATGTACAATGTGTCCGGTGGAAGAACGCAAGAGACTGATTGCGTCTGATTAAATCTCTGGACCATGCAACGTTTTCTCTTCATTATAGTCTCATGGCTCCAGGATTTCAGCCTTAATGAAAAACCTCAATGTTCAATTCTATTATTTAATTTTCGGCTCCAGCTCTCTGGCCAATGTAATAAACTGACCCATGTGATGATTTCAGGTTAATTAAACATTTTTCTCATTATTCCCTCTTGGCAAATAAAGAAGACGGGTCATTGCCAGAATACAGAAGATGAATATTAGTTTTCTTTCTAGTAGTTTTATATAAACATGTAACTTTGCTAAGTCACTTTCATCTAGGGAAGTGACGATGATGACATTTTAACTGATGATTAATTGTGATATACATAATCACAGTTTATGATTCAATTATCTTTTCTTGTTAGTTGTTTGAGGTGCACAAAAAGACACCATCTATCTAATTTTTTTGTTTTTAAGGGCTTTATTATAATGAAACTATAATAATTAAATTTTTAATCACTTGGGTCTTAAGTGTGGACTAATGTCATGCACCTTACTAGGAAGTACTTGCATATATTGTAATGTTGGATATGTTGGCTCAGCTGTGGTTCGATTGTACATGCATCTTATTTTATTCACTTATGTGTCATGCTATGATGTTTATTAGTAATTATGAACTTTAATATATGCTAAAAATGTTAGCCACAACACTGCAGACATTTCTTAGTGCCACCTTCTTAACATAGAGCACCATGTTAGAACTCTTTTGTTTTCGTGATGAAGTCCCATGATGTGTCAATGAATACATTTACTGCTGTTTTTGCTTTTTATTTACATTTATTTGCCTCAACCCAACTTGCTTGACTGGGGAAAATCATTGCAGTCAGTTTAAATAATTGCAGTGATCTCAAACATCTGCGACCACCTCAAATCATTACAAGTAGCCAAACATGTAATAATTGTGACAGCCCGACTGTCATCTCTAAGGACTTTTTTTAAAGTGCATGGTACATACAGTACCGTATAGAGAATTATTTAACTTTCCTCTCAGAATGGCCGTTAAGTAGAAGTTACACACATTTCAGTGTCAGGAAAAAGTGTTACAAGCCTGTAAGTCTGATATCAAAATCTCAAAAAGTATTCATTATGTCGATCTTTTTTTTTTTTTTCTTTTTTTTTTCTGCTTCCTTTTTTTTTTTCAGTTCCTTAAAGAAAATTGCAGTCACCACTTCAGAGCTCAGTCTTGGAAGCTGGTTTAGCACTGCTTCTTCTCACCATCCAAATAACACCAAATGCATTCAGTGATGTTGAGGTCTGGACTCTGAGGTGGTCAGTCCATTGTTCTATTTTTTTTTCCCCCTCTCATTTCCTTTTCTCAGCTTCTTGACAGCTACACATCACACCTATCACATTGAGCTGTCTTCTCACAGTAGGGAGGAATGAAACACCTGTGAATGTTTTGGGATCTAAAGCAAGAGCTTGGTTTCCTTCTCTGTCTTTAAGACGAAAGCTTTAAATACTCTTTGTCTGATGGTGACAGTCTTTGTGGTCTACCATGTCTTGCATGGTTGTTAGGAGTCCCATGTTTACTGTAGCATGTTTACTGTACATGTTTGCTTCTTTAGATTTGCCCTGGAGTTAATGTAGTTAGCAAGTAAGGGAAGCTCATACATACATATTAGTATTGTGCATGCATGCGTAATTCATCACATGCTTATCGTCAATGTTATAGAACTCCTAAGTAACATAAAATAAACTTGCTTAAGTTGTTTCTGACACTGTATAAATACTACTGTCTAAAATAATGGACATACATCACATAGCTAAAAACAGAAGAAGCAGCTAGATTGAGGCCCAAGTTTTGTTCATTTTGAAACATCAGTGACAACAGCTCCCTGAACAACAACAGGTGTTAACCGTTTTCACATAATTATTTATCACTGATTTTATGAGGAGGAAATTCATTAAATCTGGACAGCACTCTCAAATGGATGCATGTGCAAAGGTCTGAAGTGGTGGCAGGCCCAACCATCCAGTAGTATTACATTTCTAGTAGTGACATTGATCAATGTTCACTCTAATTCGAGTCACACTTTAGAGAGAAAGGAGTTTCCATGCTCAGAGGTACACCACTGATTGAGGTAGAGTAACCACACTGACCAATGCTGTAAATTCCGTGTCCAAGCCCACATCAGTCACGTTCCTCTGGAATTAAACTATTTTAGACTGGGGCAAGACACAGCTAGGAGGGGACAGAAGTGCATTTCAGCTGATTTATGAGTCCCCAGAGAGTTGCCCTGCGGCTCAGGTTATTTGAAACAAGCTCATGGTGCGCTGAAGGCAGCTGGACGTGTTCTGCAATAATGAGGTTAAGGTTCCTCTTGGGATTTAGCAGATTGTTTAGCTGTGGACGTTTCATGTGTTAAGTCACAGCCCATATGGGTTCTCTAGAGCCACTGTTTTCAACAATAGTGCTTTTTATTTTATTTATTTTGCAGTAGTTGATGGAGATGTAGACTAGACGCCAATTCATTTACACAAGGATGATCCATATACATTGCATAAGAATAGATAATATTATCTATTAGTATGTAACATATGTTATGTTTTCAATGGAATATCTAATATGCTAAATTAAATCACAGAATCTGTTTTTAAATATGCAGTTGGCATCATTAGTACAACACTGAACAACTGCATGCTTCATGCATGCTTCATGAAAAACAGGTTTAGATCCACTGACTGTTTAGAAAAGTGACTGCCTTGCAACCTTCTTAAAACTGTAAAAGCTAAACTCTGTATAAGGCCTAGATACAGACTAAACACTGTGTAAGGCCTAGACACAGACCAAACTCTGTATTAAGCCTAGATACAGACTAAACACTGTATAACGCCTAGACACAGACCTGTATAAAGCCTAGATACAGATTAAATGCTGTATAAAGCCTAGGTACAGACTGAACACTGGATAGGGCCTAGATACAGACTGAACACTGGATAGGGCCTAGATACAGACTGAATGCTGTATAGGGCCTAGATACAGACTGAATGCTGTATAGAGTCTAGGTACAGACCGAATGCTGTATAAAACCTAAGTACAGACCGAATGCTGTATAAAACCTAGGTACAGACCGAATGCTGTATAAGGCCTAGATACAGACCGAATGCTGTATAGAGCCTAGGTACAGACCGAATGCTGTATAAGGCCTAGATACAGACCGAATGCTGTATAGAGCCTAGGTACAGACTGAATGCTGTGTAGAGTCTAGGTACAGACCGAATGCTGTATAAAACCTAGGTACAGACCGTATGCTGTATAGAGTCTAGGTACAGACTGAATGCTGTATAAAACCTAGGTACAGACCGAATGCTGTATAAAACCTAAGTACAGACCGAATGCTGTATAAAACCTAGGTACAGACCGAATGCTGTATAGAGCCTAGGTACAGACTGAATGCTGTATAAGGCCTAGATACTCTGATAGATGTCATTTGTTATTTTGCAAACTGTCAATTATAGAGAGCCTGTAAACAACAGCCAGTGCATAGTAAATACATAAACCACATTGCGATTTACTGATTGGTCATCAGCCCGTATCATTATCATATTTGTATGTATTATATCCTGTTGTTTTCCTTTTTGCTCCTTGTGCTCCCATATAATCAACACTGTACTTGTTTGTCCTTCCTTTTTGTTTCAATTATACATTTGTCTATTCCAATCCATCAGAAAAATGATTTATTTTTGTTTTTTTTCTTTCCTATCTGTATGATGTTATATTTTTGTCCTATTGCCCATCCTCACAGTTGCACACATTTTAGCTTCCAGCACCCTAGATTTCCCCAACATATGCTGTTCATGTTTTATTTACTTCTAAACCCCAGCTCGTTTTCAGAAGTGACTGATAAAATCCTGCTTAATGTTGCTGTACTGTAATTGATGGCCTTATTAGGCAAGCTTATTTTATAGACACGCATTCTATGCACTCTGTTCGCCCCGAGTGTAATTACTGGAGCCCAAGGGAAAACACAGACATTACAGAGAGATAGATGAGTCCCATGTGAAATGAAACCTCAAATGAACGGACAGTTCTGCAGCGCGCACTGAGCCAAGAAAAAAAGCCGTTCCATCCATTTGGGGATTTGGACCTAGGTGGGATCTAGGAATAGACCCTTATCAGGACAACACAGATCAAATGTAACAAGACCAAAAAAAAAGAGAAACACTCCAAATCTCCTCACATCAGCGTTCCTGTGGCTTATGACACAATATACCCCCGTCACTGTGTACTGTATTCCACGAAAATCCCTCAATCAGCATGGGTTTTTTTTTTTTTTTTTGGGGCTGAATTTTAATTCCCTTAGTGAGATGTATTTTGTTTTCTGTGAATGAGGAAGCCAGCTGGGTTTTGAAAGCTGGAACAG
Source organism: Semaprochilodus insignis (assembly GCA_034552555.1). NCBI lineage: Eukaryota > Metazoa > Chordata > Actinopteri > Characiformes > Prochilodontidae > Semaprochilodus > Semaprochilodus insignis. Next base: position 21,934,994 of record CM067497.1, read on the forward strand.
TTCTTAGCTTTTTACTGTTTGTAAAAAGTTATCCATTTCCAGTAAGACTCCCTTCACGCAGAACTTGTAGCAATCATTTCTCATAGCTCATTAAAACAGGTGGGACAAACCTTCTCATTCTAGCGCTTTCCTTGAGAGGAGGAAATGAATGCAGTTGATAAGGCGAGTTACAATCCTTAAAATCAAAAATGAAGGAAAATAAAGTTTGGTGCCGCTTTACCTTAATGTTAGGTAGCTAGCTAACCTAGATTACCCATTAGCACCCACTGGCAAAACCAAACTGGCCCGTTAGTAATGGGTTGTATAGGGTGTTTCTTGCGATGAATCCACGTCTTCGTTAGCCCTTTTTCTGTGTTGCCCAGCTAAAGCCAAGACAGCTAGCCTTGTCTCGCTATCTTTCTCAGCCCTTGTCTGACTGATGTGCCTGACAACTGAAACATTAAGATATAGGTTCATAGCAAGAAAAACCCTATCAAGCTCATAGCCAAAGGGGCAGTTTGGCTTTTACCAGCGGGTCCTAACATTAGCTGGGTTAGCTAGCTAGCTAACGTTAGAACCAACTGGCACCAAACTTTGTTTTTCTTCGTTTAAGAATTTGAGAACTTACCTCATCAACTGCAGTCGTTTCCTCTTTCTCATTGTAAGGAAATTGGAAGAATGACAGTTCCTTGGCCAACGCAATAGAGGCTAGGACCTGGTCATGAGAGTCGATACGCTACATCTTAACAAGTGGACTGCATGTTAAGATGGCTGCAACTTTCAGGATTTTATCTGTTCTGCTCTGCTCTGTTTGGCTTCCCGCTCCAGTATACACCTCCTTGCAGTCAATGTGGTGGTCAGCAGGATCTCAATGCAAGATTGAAAAAGGGTTTGTGAAGTTCATAGGATTGCATCTTTAAAAGCCAAGGGGTTTACTCTGAAGCATTTGGCATCTTTTAAGGAAAATGTAATTTCATATTTTCCTACATGTATTCCTGTTTTCCACAGATTTATTTTTCCTATAGATTCATTTCGAAAATCACAAAATAAAAATATTTTTGTTTTTTCTTTGGGCACCAGATATTATCTAATTGTTTTACATTTTGGGTACGTTTCTTAATATTGCATGTAATCCCTGCTGCTGTTTTTGTACCTTTTCCCTTGAATTGTCGCCCATTTGGATAGGGGAAAATGCTGAATGGCCTTGGTTTCTTGAAGCTTCCTGTTGTGAAATGTCAAAACCCCTGACAACAGGCTAAAAATGTTGAAATCCGATAACCAAACTTTGCGAAGAGCCTTGTGAAAATCTTTACATTTAAGCTTGTTTACGTCTCGTGTGTCTTGTGTTCATGTGAACGATAATCAAATCATGTGGTGTCCTGTAGGAGCTGACGATAGGCGCTTACGTAAGGGCCCACAAATAGAGTTTTGAGGAAATAATAAAAGTGCTGTTCAGTCACAGAGGGTGGCTTTGCAGCATTGTTTTTCTAGCCTGTTTCCACTCTCGGGGGGGATATGAGGGCTTTCCTTGCAGGCTGTGAGAGGAAATCCTAAGGAGGGCACTTCGCATGGAGGAGCAGCCTTCAGAACAGGAACCTGGCCCATATCTAGCGCGTGACCACACCTTAAGGTCAGAGGTCAAGGCAAACTTCTGCCCAGACAGCATGCTCTGCATTTTTCCCCCCCAAGATCAGAAGGATTGTATCTAGTCATGCATTCAGACTTTTCGTAAGAGGTTTAGGAGGGTTCTGTTTTCTTCTGGAGAGTGTGTTGACTCTTAAATGCATTATCGTTTTGCTTTTTTCGCTTGTTAGCTGGTTGTACTGGCTTTACCTGCTTGCCTTGACAAATTCTTAAAAGAGGATTTTACACACTCTTGCGGCACAGATGCTTTTTTTGAGTTCTATTTCTGTGCTGTTTTTTTAGACTTCTGCAGGCCACAGATGGCGGGTCAATTTCTGTGATTGATTTTGATCGAACTTGACGAAAGCCTCCGTCGCTGGTGCCATGCTTTCTGTTATCGTTGTGGCTTGTTCCACATACATATTTTTATCTTTGTCGAAATTGTTTTTTTTTATGTCAGTCATTTCCGGGCCAAAATAATTCAGGGATGGAGCGATGGAAGATAAACGGCTCAAAGCGCTGCCAGCAGGTGTGCCTGTTTTATGCAGACGCCGGTGTTTATGGACATTTTCAAATATGAGAGAGTTGCATTTGTGTTGCAACATTTTTTTCAGCTGCTTCTGCTTGTTACACTTCATGTACCTGTTGATGGATCCTGATGACTTGTTTACTCCTAAAATGCATTGCGTTATAAATCCTTAGCATTTTCTAGGTAGTTACTGAATAATAGGCCTTAGAATGTGAGCATACAGAAGATGTTCACTAAAAACAAAAACTTGGTGTAACATGGAGTAATGTGCAAAAGGCAGAGACCACCCAGAGACCCCACTCTCGCGTTTTTTATTTGTTTATTTTTTTTCCCGTGTAAATACCCACAGGTTATTAATTTTCAGTGTGTCTACTCTTTACTTTTTACACAAATCTGCAGGGATATTTTTTCTGACTTAAAAGTTGGTTGCATTTTCAGTTTCTTATGATCCAAGTATCTTTGATTACAAGTTCAGACTCATTAGTCCACTGAGCTTCACCTTACATCTCAGATGCAAGTGTTTCTTTGTCCATTTCCTTTTCTCAGCGAGGAGCTTCTTGACCGCTCCACGTCCTTTCAGACTCATAGTTTTGAATTGTCTTCTCACAGTGGAAGAATGGACAGAAACACATGAGTGGAGCTAGAGTTTCTTCCCTTCTTTCAAAGATGTCAGCTTTAAGTGCTGTTTATCTTACGAAAGGTGCTTGTGGTGTGGCAGATCAGGTGGAAATACTTAGAGGAGAAAACCCTTTTTGCCTGACTAAGAATCCAGCTGTTGGGGAACATGCTAGCAATCTGTTATCCCTGGATGTGACCTGTCCAAAGTAGCTGTGATCAGTAGAGAAAAGTGGTCCCTCTTTATGGCAGGATGCCATTGATCGTTGTGTGTTTAGTGTTAAAATATTAGACTAATATTTCTCTTTTGTAACAACACTGACAATGGCACCCTCTACACTGTATAGTGCCTCATGAATGTGCATTTCTAGAACTGCGTTATGATGTGCAAATTGAATACTGGCTGACTGAGGGGATAATTTCCTGTATCCTAGAGAGTTTGCAAAGCACACGTTTTTAATTGCCTTTATCTTCAGAGAAAATGCTAACTGAAGTGCACTGGCTAAACTATGTTAAGGTCTTGCTTAGCGATGCTCGCTTTTTCCAGATACCCGCATTGAAACCTTGAGTTTGACCAATAGAGACACAATCCGATATGCCTTCTTTAAAATGCTATTCTGGCCAAAATCAAAAGCTGTTTTATTATGTTATGCAATATTTTGTAGTGTGGCATTATGTCCCTTAGCTTTATCAGTCTGACGGAATTCAAAATTCGATATAATTGTTTTCGTTCATTATTGCTTTACCCAGCATGCATTAGGGAAATAGATTATACAGCCATTGGGAATCCCTGTGGTGTCAACCGATTGTGAATAAGTGCTTTAAAGTTTTCTCTTTCAGCAGCACGTTTGCTCCCTAGCACGAAGCAATGTTATGACTACCTAAATGGCGATGTCAAGAATTGAATGGTGGCACCTGAAATGGTTAGCAGAGTATTTAATTATCCGTAAACATGCATAGCTGGTGCTGTATGATAGGGGAGATTCAGATAGGCTCGCACTGCGGAGATAATTGGGTAAATATTTGTTTAAAAAAATGTTCAGAACAGACATAATGAATATTAATGAAACCACCTGAAGTCATTCACACTACAAAATGTTGGGAGGGCGGGGGGTCTCCACAGTCTGAAATGTTTTTCATTTATTTTAATCATTTATTTATGCCTGATTGGGGAAAAAACCTTGTTATGAGCCTCTGAAGATCCGGAGTTGCAGAATTACCCCTATCCTTCACTAACCCCCACTTTACCGACAGAATACAATAAATATACATTTCAAATCAGGATTGTTTGCCTTTGTGGGTGTTCCTGCTTTCTAAACCCTTTTGCTTTTGTGATTCTATAAAGAGCCTGCTTGTTTCAGTGGTCTTTCCTGAGCCTTCAGTAAAACACCTTCAGCTGCCCTGCAGAGCAGTAATACGGTTCCTGGGCAGTTTTGTCTGTGCAGTCTCGCCTTTACATTACACCTTACATACAAACAATCCCATTTTGCAGCAATAAAAATGAGTAAACTCGTGAAAACTTTAAATTTATTTAGATAGAACAGATATTCTCAGTTTTCCCATAAAGATGTCATTTGCAGTTGATGATAAAAGGTAATAAATCACAATATATCATAATATATTTTACCGCAACACTGAACGTATCATGAAATGTTTAATATGTTTGTGTTGTCCTGGCGAGTGTTTCATAGGAAGGCTGTAGCAGTAGGCTGCTTACTTCCACCGTGACTTTTTTTAAAAAGATGCTAATTTAATTATAGTTGCATAAATGAATGTTATTCTTTAACAGTCTAATACCGGGAAACGATGTGTTGAGTTTTACTCTGTGATATATATTATTAAAACAAATATATCTAATGGCTTCATCTCAACATTTTAACTCCCTAGGGTCTGCCTTTGGCCATGTGTGTGATTCCCCCCTCCCCCCCAACAACTGTGGACAAGGCTAAATGCTTTCTGAAATGATGATGCAAGAGATATGCAGAGCATTTAGACTAGTTCAGTGCTCTTAAAAGCCCGTTAATGGATGCGACAGAGTTGAATTGCAGGCTGCTGCCGGGCCATGACAATGATTAAACACATGCATGCACGCATAAAAACAGAGTTATGAAATTTTCCATATTAAACACAAATACAGGATGGATTTAACAGATGTTTCCCATGCTCCCTCAGAAGGGCAAACAATTGCTGCTGACAAATTAGGCCAAAGCTTTACCACAGTTCGCTTCTTGATAAATGGAAGGTCAGGGTTGGAAACGAATTCTGAAACGTGTAATCCTTGGAAAAGCTCTGCAACTGGTTTGCGATTAATATGGACTTAATCCTCAAACCAGGGGTTGTTCTAACCTCAGAAGTCGAGTTCTTTCCAACAGGAAGTGAAGACTTCCTTTGAGGCAGCTGAATGGGACTGAAGGCCGGAGCACACAAGCTTTTTTGGTGGACTATTATTTTCAGTGCACGCCCAAGCTTGTGTACCATCGCATGGATGGCCTGAGGGATGGACGGTGGCTGAATGGCTCAGTCCCAGAGGGCCAGAGGGTCGCAGAGCAAGTGCTTGTTTTGCTAGGGGTTGATACACACCGGCTGGCTTGATGTACGCCTACCTGAGTAAATGTGAAGGGCGGACCCTGGCGAAACCCCGGAAAAACATAGAGCGGTTAGGAAATGCCACTAATTTGGCTCTCGGACATGTCTGGATGTGTGGGCTATATGCTTTGGAGGGAGACTCATCATCGGTTAGTCATAACACATTCTGACAGGCACCTTCAGTTAGAGCTGAGCTTGTGCTCTGAAAGTAAGGTTCCGCTGAGGTGACTGAGCTTTTGCTGTATGACACATCGATGGAGGGAGGATAACAATGTAAGCGCTTGCATCATAAATGCAGGCAGTATACACTGGGCTGCCTGTACCTGTAGCTATTGGAACACCTGCCATTGTATTATACCATATACCTGCCTATATATAGGAGGTACAGTATACCAGAATAAAAAAGGTGTATAGAAGTGGATTATGGACACCATAATAAACCAGAAAAAATAATAGACCTTAATCAAATAGTCAGAGTCAGTGAGCTTCTTCATTCTTTACATGTTCAGTCCAAATTGGACAGTAAAATCGTTTTCAATAGTTGTTTGTGAGATTTGATATAACATAATCTACTTGTACAAATAAAGGGAAAGCCGTAGGAAAATACATTTTCAAAACTGGACTCTTCACAAGACCTGTAGACCACCAGAACTGTCCCCATCGGATAGACAGCACTTAAAGCTCTCATCTTTGAGAGGAGAACACCAAGCTCCACTCTTGCTTCAGGTCTGAAAACAACCCTAGATGTCTATGTTCATCCTTCCAAGACAGCGCAATGCTGGGAGTCTGAAAGGATGTGTAGCTGTCATTATAATTTAGGCATTTAGACAGCTGCTGCTGGTGTGCATAGAACAATTGACTGACCGGGTCAGAATCCAGACCTCAACATTACTGCATGTGTTGAAGATTACTTGGATTGTGGGAAGCAGAAAATGCAACCAACTTCTAAGACTGAACTTCGTGTGGTGTGGACAAATATCCCTTCTATGAAAAAAACTGGAGTGGACACACTAAGTAGGCTAACTCTGTTTTTTGTTAAGTATGTTTTTTTTTCCTGATGCTAAAAATGAATAACTAGTAAATATTTCCTGTTTTGACATGTAACAAGGTGGTTCTTGACTTTTGCCAGTAGTGGAAAACATTGCAATACAGATTTTGGATCGTATCGTTGACCTGATAAAACCTGATAAAGTGGAGAGTATGTTGTTCACAGTACAGAGCATGCTGCTGTGCCTGATGCATTTATATTAGCACCACGCACCGTCTTATAAGTACCATGCCAGTGTCACTGCTGTGCCGAGAATTGTTTGCCACCCAAATAATATGGAATCAGTGGTTGGTCCTGTAATGGTCACCTTCCACTGATGAACGGTTGAGAAGGTTGCAGAGCAGCAGATGGACTATTGCAGGTGCCTGGTGCACTCCAGCTTTTACAATGTAAGAAGTGTGTCTGGTAAAATGACCATTGGGTCTTGATACTAGGTAGGACTACTGGCTTTTGTGATCATACCAAATCTCAGCTTCAGAGAGCAAACTTCAGTGTAATATAATACGGCACCAGAAGCAGAAGATTTCAGTTTGGGTCTGGCACTGCCATTGGAAAGAGGGTTTTTGTGTTTATGTGTCTTGATTTCAGTGTTTTGCACATGCATAAAATATTCTGTGGTGGCAGAGACTAAAACAGTAATCTGATTTTGTTGAATTTACATATTTATGTATGAATTTCTCATTTGGCAAAAGTGGCCTGAGCCTCATTTTTGAAGTATTCAAGGCATGTTGCTGTCTGTCATGACTAAATGTCACAGACTTTTGCAGTTCAGACTCAACCAGTTGCAGAATGTGTTTGCCAGCAGTATTCAGAGGGTTCTGACCCTGAAACAACACAAGCATTTTCTCTGAACAGTAACATTATATAGGTCTTTTCAATGAGTCCAGCATGTTTAGGCATTTTAGAATCAGCTTAATCCGGTAATCGGGGCCTTTTGAAGTTATCTTTGTTTGCAATCCCATCTACAAGCGATCAACCAGTACCCAGCTGACTGTGCAATAATGTGTGATGTGGTGTAACTGAAGTACTTTTTCAGTTTCTCCAGTTGGCTGAGTAACTGCTGAGTGTGCAGTGAAAGTATGCCATGCTTTTACAAGACATCAACTTTAAGATTTAACGAAAGGTTTTAGTTATTGTTAGGAAAGAGTTGGCACCATTGTTAATCACATGTGACATTCTGATCATGCCACTGTTTAAGTCAGAGAGTCACTGTGCGTGTATCTTAATTCCCTGGTGCCTAATAAGGCTGTCGTGATTACTTGATCGATTACAGTTTACCTTCTTAATGAACCAGCAAACTCTCCCACTGCTCTGTTTTAGGGCACACCAGGTGTACCTTCCAAAAATTTGACTCCTTTGCCCTCAGCTTTGCTCACTTTCTCTGAGCACCCCATGCGACTTAGCAATTTCCTTTTACTGCATTATATTAAACCCACAATAATAGGACCGAAAACTCAGCTGTAAGTGATGTACATAAAAAAACTCTGAATTTACACTGAGTGCCGTTGTAGCTGGTTTAGTTTTACCAGAGGAGATCCAGAAATGTAATATGTGTATGATTTGACTGGCTGATTCATACAGGATAAATGAATTATCCCAAGTAGCCTAGATGCAAACATCTTTGCATGGATATTTACCTCTGCATTTTGCAGATTAACCTGTTGTTAGACTAATATTAGGCTGCTAAGTAATTTTATTCAACATATCAAATGCTGCCCAACAAGACAGAAAACGCATTGACTTGCAAGAGGTACTTTTGAGATATAAAGTTTTCAGCCATCACTTTTAGTAGTCTTGCCATGGGTCAGTCCAGGCTGATAGCCTCGTCTTCAGGTCACAAAACTAGAAAATAAAGGGATGCACCGTTTTCTACAAAATTTTCAGATAGAAGGAGAAAAGATTTGAACAAGAAGCTTTCAGATAGGAAGATAGGAATCAGCCTCGTCTGTTTTCTGTTACCCAGTTTTGTTATAACGTTACTGAGATGCCGATTCAAGCAGGTCTGTTATTACCGAGGGAGCTCTGGGTTTGACAAATTATAGGGGTTAATTCACTCCTGAAGTATTACTTAGCAGACATGTAAAACCTTGCACCTTGCACTTATATACTGGATAAAATCACAGAGGTAGTCCATAATCACTTCAATTACAGCATCTCCCCCAGGTAAAACTGATCCAGCTCAAACAGGGCTTTAGTCCTGGACAGTCTTTTTCCATTAACACATGCCATAGTCATTTGTGAAGTGCTAATACCAAACATTATAAATTCACTAAATGCCGTTAAATATGTACAAGCAGTTTGTAAAATAACTTTGTGAGCTTGATGTTTATCAGTGTTCTGACTGCGACACACTCTGTATAGTATAGCTGCACTTTGCACTGCATCTGTTACATGATACTATGAATGCTAGGCTACCTGATGCTGCGTGATGCATTCAAAGTACAATGGCCCTTCCATTTTCGCTTCGTAGTGTTGACATCCCCTTCAGGTTGAGTACTTTGGAATCTTGAAAAGGCTGTACACGGTTTGTTTTTGTTTTTGGCTTTAAAAAAATGACAAACAACTGATTACGAATATAATCGATAGTCACAGCATTACTGTATAGACCAGAACGTTGGCCATGGTGATTACTGTCACGGCACGACTGTATCTCATATAATAATAATAATAATAATAATAATAATAATAATGTGTAAATAATGGAAAACTCTCTGGAAGAATTCAGCACATTGGTGAATAAGTTGCTTAGGACATGAACCTTAGTCATGGAGGAGTGGAATTTCAGATTGGTGTGGTAGCCAAGTTCCTTTGCCTGCAGTCACCAGAACCTGAACAGACAACAAGCTTAGAGTAGTGCTGACTCTCTGTATGCTTGCGCTCAGCATGGACTCAGTTTTCTTGTGTACTCTTTTAGAAAATGAGATAAGGAGAACGCAGTTTTGTGTCTAGCAGCTGGTTAAGATGGTAGCATTTACACTTTAGTAGGCCTCAGTTATTGCAACTGCACCCTGTGGAAACACCTATGATTGGCCAGGCTGTCTGAACACCTGCTATTTGTCATTGCACATTCAGAAGGAGCATCAGAGATTTGTCAGAACAGCACAAACGTGTAGAAATTGCTTTTCTTCACTGAAGTACCAACATTATGAATAGTGATGAGACATTTCTGGCTGTGTCACAGTTTTTACTAGCCAAAATGGTTTGTTGGGACCAACACCATGTTTTTAATTTTTATTAATTGCGTCCTGTGTGGTGTCGTGTTTTGTCTGCCAGAGCTCAGTGAACTGTAAACTGAAAGGTGTTGTTAATGTTCTGTGAGTGCGAAAAGCCAGCCTTGATCTTAGGGCAGTTCGTTGAAGGAGTTATCACACCTGCTAGGACCGTCCAATTTTAACGTTCGTGTAGTAACAACATTCCATAACAGTCTAACTTTAAGGAACACGTATTGAGAATTTATGGTCTTATTGTTCAGTCTGTGAAGCCCAAATTATACACTTCTAAATGGTGTATTTACTATGAATAAAGGTTCACTCGCTATAAACTTAATTAGTGTATTATTCATTCTAAAAATGCTCAATAAACATTTTGTTAAGTTATGCAAATTATTATGCATGAATTACCATCTAAATTCACAGCTTATGAATGTAAAGTGATCAGCTTTTGTTTCCTATAGGTTCCAGGTAGAATCACATGATATGTGAAGTTTATTGCTTTAGAGTTAATACAAATGACTGATACATCACATTGTGTTTGATATTCATATGCAGTTGTAGTTATCACCAATAAGATATGTAAAAGGTTTCAGATTTACAATTTGAATCACAAATTAAATACATTTTTGTTAGTATTTTGGTTGCCAAAAGATTGAATACTTCACTAATATGTCAGTATGTGTTTCATACTCACTTTAAAATATGGATACCTCTTGAAGTATTAGTGATTGTTAAACTCGTTAGTTCTAAAGAAATAAACTGCGATAAGGTTATAAACTTCACACTACCTACAGCTTCTAAGAATCAAATTCTGCACATTATACACTAATAAAATGTCAAATTCTAAAATATGTATGTAAATGTAGACCGTTGTTTTGATAACACATAGTATTTTTGATAATACATGCTCAGTCATTCTTTCTGTGGTTGTGTACTCACAGCTAAAATGCAATTATTAATGATTTTCACACAACAGACCATGGAGTATGTGCTCATACAGGTCGTTATGAATATAGCTTAATGGCCAGTGAATAACGTATTTAGAAATGTTTAATTTGGGCTAATCAGGCAAATAATTAATAATAAACTCCCATTATGCATTCCTTAAAATGAAGTCATGCCCAACATTCCTCCTCATATTTTTTCAGTCACTGATTATGTAATAGTCGGGTCAGTTTTGAGGTGTAAGTTGGAAATACACAGTGTTATCAACAGTGCGGTGTAAAATGTCCCAGAAACAGGCCATGTTGGAGGCTTAATACATGCACAAGAGAAACTTTATGTTTTTTATGGTTCTAGTACAATAAAAGTGCAACCAAAATACTAGAATAGTCACACCACCTTGGGTTTGAACAGTCTTATATTAGTAGTAGTATGGCAAATATGGTCCACGCAGTTTGTAAATTTCACTTCCATTTTGTGAACTATATGAATCCCATAGTTAGATTGTTATAGAAATGTGTTGAATATTTACTATAAACTCTGTCATTCCCTTAGGATGGCTCCCGGCAGCGGAAAGAAAGGAAGAAGACCGTCTCCTTCAGCAGCATGCCTACAGAAAAGAAGATCAGCAGCGCGAGTGACTGCATTAACGCCATGGTGGATGGCTCCGAGTTGAGGAAAGTACGCTCCAACTCCAGGGTGTATCATCGGTACTTTCTCCTGGATGCTGACATGCAGTCTCTTAGGTGGGAGCCATCAAAAAAGGAGTCAGATAAAGCCAAAATCGATGTGAAGTCTATCAAGGAAGTGCGGACTGGTAAGAACACTGACACTTTCAGGACCAATGGCATTTACGACCAGATCTCAGAGGACTGTGCATTCTCAATTATTTACGGAGAAACTTACGAGTCTCTGGATTTGGTCGCGAACACAGCTGATGTGGCTAACATATGGGTGACGGGGCTCAGGTACCTGATATCCTATGGAAAGCTTACGCTAAACGTGATTGAGAGTAGTCAGAACAACTTGCGCTCTTCCTGGCTCGGGGATCTCTTTGACCAAGCTGATGTCAGTGGCAACAAAAACATCAGCCTTTGTGCTGCTGTACAGTTGATCAAAAAGTTGAATCCTGGAGTGAAAAATGTTAAAATTGAGCTCAAGCTCAAGGAGTTGCACAAAGCGAACGACAAAATAGGGTGCAGTGTTACTAAAGAGGAGTTTGTTGAGGTCTACCATGACCTTTGCACAAGACCAGAAATCTACTTCTTGCTTGTTCAGTTCTCTAGTAACAAGGAGTTTCTCGATACCAAGGACTTGATGATATTTTTAGAGGCAGAGCAAGGCATGGCCCAAGTGAGTGAAGACACAAGCTTAGAGGTTATTAAGCAGTATGAACCATCTAAAGAGGGGCAGCTCAAAGGCTGTCTCTCCTTGGACGGATTCACAAATTACCTTATGTCAAACGACTGCCACATTTTTGATCCCGAACAAAAGACGGTGTGCCAAGACATGAACCAGCCCTTGTCTCACTATTACATCAACTCTTCTCACAATACCTACCTGATCGAGGACCAGTTCAGGGGTCCGTCGGACATCACGGGCTACATCCGTGCCCTAAAGATGGGATGTAGAAGTGTGGAGCTGGATGTTTGGGATGGGCCTGACAATGAACCGGTCATTTACACTGGCCATACTATGACCTCGCACATTGTCTTCCGTAGTGTTATTGACATTATAAATAAATACGCCTTTGTGGCATCGGAATTCCCTTTGATTCTGTGCTTGGAGAATCACTGCACCCTAAAGCAGCAGAGAGTAATGTTTCAGCACCTCAAAAAAATCCTCGGGGACAAAATTCACAGCGACCCACCCAGGCCTGAAGACAATTACCTGCCATCCCCCAACGACTTGAAAGGCAAGATTCTTTTGAAAGGAAAGAAGCTGCCCAACACCTGCAGTAGCTCTGACGGGGAAGTGACTGATGAGGACGAAGGGGCAGAGATGTCTCAGCGAATGAGCATTGAGGGAGGAGAACAAACCGTTACTCAACCGAAGAAGTTTCAACTGTCCAAAGACCTCTCTGACCTGGTGACCTTATGTAAATCCATTCAGTTCGTAGACTTTACAACAGCATTCCAGAACCAGAAGCATTGGGAAATTTGCTCTTTCAATGAGGTGTTTGCTAGCAAATGTGCCACAGATTGCCCTGGAGAGTTTGTCAATTACAACAAGAAGTTTCTTGCTAGGGTTTACCCTAGTCCGATGCGAATTGACTCGAGCAATATGAACCCTCAGGACTTTTGGAAGTGTGGCTGCCAAATAGTGGCAATGAACTACCAAACTCCAGGTCTGATGATGGACTTGAACATTGGCTGGTTTAGACAGAACGGCAACTGTGGCTATGTTCTTCGTCCGGCCATAATGAGGGAGCAGGTGTCTTATTTCAGTGCCAATACTAAGGACTCAGTACCCGGTGTGTCTCCACAACTTCTTCACATAAAGATCATCAGTGGACAAAATTTCCCCAAACCCAAGGGCTCAGGTGCCAAAGGTGATGTAGTAGACCCCTATGTGTATGTAGAGATCCATGGCATTCCTGCTGATTGTGCTGAGCAAAGGACTAAAACCGTCACTCAGAATGGGGACAACCCCCTTTTCGACGAAAGTTTTGAGTTTCAGATTAACCTTCCTGAGCTGGCCATGGTGCGCTTCGTTGTTCTGGATGATGACTACATAGGGGACGAATTCATTGGTCAGTACACTATTCCTTTTGAGTGTCTTCAACCAGGATTTCGGCACGTACCTCTTCAGTCCTTGACTGGTGAGCTGCTTCCTCATGCTTGGTTGTTTGTCCATGTGGCCATTACCAACCGACGTGGCGGAGGCAAGCCCCATAAAAGAGGACTGTCGGTCCGCAAGGGCAAAAGGAGTCGGGAGTACGCCACCATGAGGATACTGCTCATCAAGGCTGTGGATGAAGTTTTTAAGACTGCCACACAGCCTCTCCGAGAAGCTACCGACCTTCGAGAGAACATGCAGGTAGGGAGCAGTTCTCTTCTTCGCCAGTTTAATTTTTTAGTAGGGAGTTACTCCGTGGTCTCTAGGCTCATAAATGTTTCCTATAAAAAAAAAAAGCAGACAAAACATGAACCGCAGGGGACCATCACTCTGTAGCAGCAGAGCGAGAACGTTCGGACATGTGTGAGGCAGTTTGCTCCTTTTGACTTTTCTGAAAATGTTTTACTTCAAAATAAGAGAAATATCAGAGAGCTGACCTCAGGAGTTCAGCACCTATCACTGCTAGCTTCGTCTCAAAGGCCTTGGGCATCTGAACTTGGCAAAGCAAAACAAAGCCACAAGGACCAATTTAATCAGATTTCATATAATCCCTTGATGTTGCGCAACTGGCAAGACAGACAGAAGGTTACTTCAGAGCTTAATAAATAATAGTAAGACCCCCGATGTGCCTAACAATGAAAACTGAAACTTTATTCATACAGGTTGAAGCTTAGCTGAATTCCTGCTACTTGGTTAATATAGAAAATCTCTTACATAATGTAGGGTTGACAGGTCCTCAGACACGTAGTCGTAAGCCCACAAAGAGGATTAGGCAGTCTAAAAGAAGCTAGAGTTAGGAAAAGAAATGAAAGGTTTTCAAGTTAGGCGATGCAGAAAAAAATGGAAACACCAGACAACACGTTGATGTATCAGCAGAAAAGAGTTGGGCTGTCTTTTGTCTTCATAGCAAGTTGAATCCTTCTCGCAATGCAGTTGTACATGTTTTTGAACAATTTCTAGCATGGAAGGGAACCTTTCATCAAGAAAAAGATACCAGTTATCTGGTATTTGAGCTTTTGAGACATGAACAGTTGAAGACTTCCTTTGACTTTCTCAAAGTGCATCTGAGCCTTTTGGCATTGCAGTTGCCTAGAACAGTGTTTCTCAGTGCTGGTCCTGAAGTACCCTTACGCTAGACGGTTTATTGTTGGCAGTGCTCTAAGGGGGTGTTCAGGCCATGCCTTTTCAGACTGAAAAGTGCTCTTTTCAAACCGAAGACCATTCCTCACGTAGGGCTTGGCAGGGTAACAGTAATAAGGCATATCTCGGCCTTTAAAGACGATGCCCGTATTTCTCAGTTATGATGTGCCAAATTTATAGTCCACATCTGAACAGCCAAATTATCACATTCCACCAGTTTATATGGTGGAGAATCTCCGTTATTGGAGCAATAGGTAGCCCTGGTTGGGGAAAAAAAGGGAAAAAATCTGAAAAACTAGGCATGATAGCAGCTTAGCCACGACTAAGAGCTCAACTCACCACAGCACAGCTTTTACTTTAACACCAGTCATTTGATTTTTGGCTCTTAGATAACTCCTCTTAACAGGTGTCACTTTGCCAGCAGTGAGCTAGAACCAAGCCTGAGCTGTGGTCTGTGTGTGTGGGGCACTGTTTAAGTTGGTAGCCTGCTTGCTAAGCTAATGTTAAGTTAGCCAATCAGGCTATAGATCCACACACCACAGAACCGGTTTACATATGGCCCTCCTTCTCTTCGACGCCAGTCCACCGTCTTAACTCCCTCAGGTTAGAATAATCTAAACTTGTGTTTGTGCCTTAGTCTGGGTGAGCAGAGCTGTTACTATTCTAGCTAAGCTAATGCTAACAAGCTTCTCTCTCCTAGAACATTTAGCAACTCTCAGATGGCTTGAAGTGATCTGTAGTTGCAGCCCTAGCCTGATCTCTGTCTAAAACATCCACGTTCAGACTTGTCAAGCTTGACTTAATTATAAAAACCCAGGTGCGAATGACTTGTTAGAGCAAGTGAAAAAGCTGCCATCCAAACTCTGATGCACAGCAAACGAGCAGACCTAGGCTGCTCAGTTGTGAGCTTTTATTTGAACAACTTTTGTTCACATCCTTTGGTTTGACATTAAATATTTCGTTCACAAATATGTCTCATTTTCAGATGTGATCCAGGCCAAGGCAACCGAACTACTAGTATAAGTGCACCTTTAAACTGCTTAAATTCTTGTAATTGGGTAATATATTGAGTCAGGGAACAGAACACTCCACAATGTGCCGTATAGGTACGTCATGACTTCCAGCCTGTATTACCTTAAGCCAGACATGCACTGTGTGATTTTAGAAATCTTGTTGTTTGCTAACAACTCGCTGTATGTTTGACTCACCCATCGTGGGCAGACAAAGCCTACGAGTTATATTCGCAGGCTATACAAAAATGCTCAGTCTGACTGACATGATGCAACATGGGTGCTTACATTGTACACAAAACAGCTTCTACAGTCACTTTTCCATAAAGTTGTCTCATTCTTCTCACTGCTGACTACTTATTGCACTGTATAGGTATTAGTGTTTATTTACTGAAAATAACAAAATGCTAAATAATAGGTGGACTGTCCAAAAGTTTTATACTTTTTTTTTTTTTTTGCAATATGTTAAACTTGGCAAACAAATGGAGCTTGTAGGCTACATTAAATGAAGAATAATTTACTTCAAACAACTTAATATTAAAGCCATGTACAAAACCTAAAAAGCAATGTTTGTCTTGAAGCACGACTGGTAACATCCGCTTTACTGGTGGTTCTAGTTCTAGTTTAAACTGGCTTTTTCCTGCACTCAAAACAATGCATCGTATGTCTGATAAATCGCTATTTGGGATCATAAAGATGTGTGCACAAGTCCGTACTGGACAGATAGTGCGCTGTGTTTGCATAGAAGCCAGAACTTACATAACTGTTAGTGCCCTATGTAGGTAGGGAGGGGGTGGTTTGAGATTCAGCCATTGACAAACCGTGCTACAACAGCTTTGCTAACTTGGCCACGTTGTGCACTGAAACTAAAAACGGAGCAAAGTCTATTATATCCAAATGTCTACTTGGTTGTCTCTGTTCGTGTGTGTTCTGCTGTGTAGGGGCAGTGGTTCTGATTGTATGTGCTTTTGGGTGCAATTTGGAGAAATCTGAGACTGCTCAAACTGTGAGACAAGCAACCAAAATGTCTAACCTCAGAAATCCATCCAGTCGTGCAGTTGCTCAGTCAGATCTCGTTAGGGCAGTTAATCGGACATCGTTTCCTTAGTCACGCTGCATGGCAAACGACAGCCGAAGGATCTGAAATTCAGCCCCATCATGAAATTCGGTGGGCTCTGACCGTAGCTTACAAATGGGATAAAACTCCACAGTGTGCACCTGGCTTTACTCGACCGCTTTGTGTTTGTTTTTGGTTTAAGATTGTAAGTAGCTGGAAACTGCAAACATCAGCTTGGTGATAGTAGTGAAGTTTTGGCTTAAACTGATTCAGGAAAGTTTTACACTGAATTCTGTTCTGTTTAGTCTGTTGTGTTTTGTTTTTAGCAACCATCCTCTGTAATTTCTACCCAGTTCTGCCAATGACTTTTGGTTTTCAACCACTGATTCTTTGTTTTCCAAATGTGGTTTATAGAAGAAGAGTATTGTTATTAGTCTTGAAATGAAAAAGAAACAGATGTGCTTCTTCATTCTAGTGTCCTCATAATATTACTCCTGCTTCATCTGTAGTTTACATTAAATCTACCCCTTATACACAACTGTGAATGTGCATGTAGTACATGTAAACAACTGTAATTGTACAACTGTGTATGAGTACATGACCATGGTCAATGTACAGTATTATTAAAGCAAAGTTAACATTGCTTTCTAACACCAGCCTGGCCAAAACGGTGCCGAAAGTTGTTTCATGTCTGAATTGGGCAGCTTTTTGTTTACATTTTTACCTTGAATCGAGTAGCAGTTTGTTTCTGGCTCTTGAACAGGTGTCTGGAATGTGACAGGAATTCAAATGAAAAACCAACTTCGGCTCCGTCAAATTCCTCACGTCAGTCGTCACCTACATGCCTCCCATACACTTGTGTCTCTGACTATCGGACGCTGCTGAAATTTGGGGAAAAAATATTTAAGTCAGTCTTCAGGCTTCACTGCCAACCGGTCCGTGGCGTGTTCCATGCACAAGGTTTGATCATGGCGTTATTTGATACAGGTGATAATGTTATATGTAATGCATATTCTCAGGTGTCTAGAGGATGATTTTGATTGACTTGGCCCAATTATTGGAGCCCTAGGTTTACAAAGGAAAGGGCAGGACACATACATCTGTATGCAAACCTTTGGGCAGTGCCAGTCAAATCACCATGTTTTGTCGATTTTATGATTAAAAATAAGTAAACTCATACTATACAGAGAACACACTTCAGCACATTTTAATACAAAATTAGTGTTTATTTACTGAAAATAACAAAAGGCTAAATAAAAGGTGGACTGTCCAAAAATTGTATACTTCTGTGCTTTTTTGCAATATGTTAAACTTAGCAAACAGATGGAGCTTGTACATTAAAAGAAGAATAATTTACTTCACGCAATTTGACACTAAAGCCATGTACAAAAAAAGTAATCTAAAAAGCAATGTTTTTCCCTCATGACTGGTAGGTAACATCTGCTTTACTGGTGGTTCTAGTTTAAACTGGCTTTCACAAAAACGGTCAAAACAGACCAGGACAAAGTTGCAGATGCAGTAATATGAAATCATTATACACTTGGAACATAATAAATTCTTTAGTCCAGAATGTCATATTATTTACATAGAATTAAGCAACTTGCTGTAGTGTTAAATGAGGGTCTGTTTTATCTGAACTGTTGACAACCCTTTAGAATAGATGATCTCAGACTCGATAATCCACTGATAATCAACATTAAAGGACCTGGATCAGATCAGGGGCAAAAAACTATCAAGACATGCCTATTTCAGTTCTAAGACAGTGCCTAAAAACAGGATTAATAACAACAACAACAACAATAACAACAACAATAATAATAATAATAATAATAATAATAATGTGCTTTATGTGTAACATACTTTACACTTTTCCATACAGTCCGTCAACCAAAAATATGCAGCTGATGGTGGGGCCAAACTGACAACTAATAAAAGTTTAGAGGACAGCAGAACTTAAAGAACAATCTGAAAAGGCAGCACAAGGATGTTAAAAGTATATATCTATATTTGATTTTCATATTTGGCTTATTTGCCTTTGTCTGTTGCTTTTGGCTGACTGTATCTTTTAGAACAGTTCTGCTAACTCACAAGATGTCTTTCTGCTTATATTCCTCCACCAGATCTTAAATCTGCAGATACTAGCCATCTGCAAACACCTTCTGTAAAATGCACGAAATGTGGCGAGAATATTTTTTTATTATTTTATTTATGAACAGTGGAACTCAATTCCAGCTTTTATTAGACAATAAAGCAGAAATACACACTTTTAATAAACAATTGAAAATGTATCTGTTTATCTTGGCATGTTCAAATTTGTTCTGTGTCACTGACTTAATTTTAGTACTCATTGTTTCTTCTATTACTGTTAGCATTACCTGTAAATCACTTTGAGCTATTAGAAGTGCTTTAACCTTTTTAGCTTTATTAAATATAGGAAAAAAGTCTATACGTCTGTGAGTCAGAACTTTTGACTGCTTGGGTATGTTTATATTGTCCTTTTTTATATTTACTTCTCCAAAAAGTACAGACGAAGGAAGTCGTTCTTAACTTTGAATACAAGTTAATGCAACGAGATTTGAACTGAAGTAAATTTGGGCTGTTTCGGTTAGTCTGTCATGGAATTTTGGAACAATGCAAACAGCAGCTGGTGTTCTCAGTGCATGTACAAATGGACAAAATCGAGAAACTACTATATATAACTCCTATTAAAGCCTTTTCATACTTTTTAAATAATGTATTTAATAATGTAATGAGTTTCTGAACAGCTCTGCATATTCTGTTGCTGTTCATTTAAACTCATTTGTTTTTTGGCTTTGACCTTTTGTTGAAAACCCATTTTTGGAAAACTAAATTGTCCTATCCTTAAATATATTTGTGTTTGTATGTGTTATATGAATATACCATACCCAATCTATACAGTCCATACTTGAAACTAAGCTGCAGGAACAGCCCAACCAACCCATTTACCTGCTTATTCAGTCTACAGCAGTTTAACTCCACCCATTCCTGCTAAAGGTATAAGGACTGTTTCAGCCTGAACCGCTTTTTGAATGAGACACAATACAGAGCAGCCAGAGGTTATGTACATTTATTATTGTGAAGGCACAATAGCATAAACAGTCTGTTAGATGAAGGAATAAAGACAGAATGAAACATGGTCATGTGAAAATGAATTATGACTCTCGGTATATAAAACCACACAGACGTTCTACATGACCCTCAGTGAAAAAGAGAAAATTGCGCCGTACGGTTTATTTTAATAGCCTTGTTTGCACTCACTTCTTCCTATGAAATCAACTGACTAGCTTTGAAAATACACGGAACCGTCATTTCCTCTTCTGCTTACTCCTACTGAGACAAAATCTGGCCGTGTTAAACACGAGTGAAAGGTGTAGTGAAGGCAACTGGGGCAGCTTCTTATTTTTCACACACGAATTTTGTCACAGCTATGCTCTGAGAACTCATGCAGGTAACACGTTCACTAAACCACTTCCTGCTGCAGCTACAGATCAGAAACATTTACTATAAGGACGTTTCCTGACTATCTTGGGCTCTCTTTTTTTTCCCCTCTCCTCTTTCTTTCTTTTTTTGTACAAGTAGGTTATGTTTTGTGGCTTTGGGAGAAAGCTTGTTATTAGGTAGTGCTTTGACATGTCAGTTTAATGCATTTGTAGTAAGGTAAAGTTTGGCATGCACAAACACTCCTCTCTGAGGCCTTGAACTGTGATGTGACTGTGTGTTTCCACAGAATGCTTTAGTGTCGTTTAAAGAGCTCTGCGGTTTGTCTGCGGTGGCAAACCTGAAGCAGTGCATCTTGGCCCTGTCCTCTCGTCTCATCGGTGCAGACAACAACCCAGTTGTGCTGTTTAACCTCAAGGACCAGTACCCCATCATGGAGACCCAGGGGCTGCTGCCTGATGTCCTCAAAAAGGTGGTCACTGCATATGAAATGGTAAGCATTTTGAGATGTTGTTTGTGTGATGTGAACTGTGAACATTTTTCCTGTTTCTTGGTATTAAGAAAACAAAAATGCAGTTTTTTGCCTTGTAACTGGTTATTAATGATATTTGTTGTTATATGTATGTGTATTTATGATCTAATTAATAACCATGAATAAGCTAATATAGTGAACTATTTATAAACAACTTATAAGGGCAGTCATACAGTACAATGGTACCAGGTGAACATACCGATACCCTCTGATGCGGATTCCATGCCTATGAAGTTGCACTATTTGAATTTTTGTAAAAGTTATGATTTGGACTGTATTGAATGTGAATCTGCATCTGACTGACATCCATTTGATAAGGCTAGTAAAATTGCCAGCACCGATCCAGTGCATCAGATTGTATCAAACATCAGTGTTTGCAATAAACACTAAGACGGATTCACTTTTCCTGGATACAGAGTGATACCTGTATAGCTATGAATGCTGATGTTGTCAATTAAGTACATTAATAATGTACAATTGCATGAGAATCTGACAACAGATTGTTCTGATCAAGTGTGAAAACCACAAGAAAGTTAGATTTTTCTGTTTTTGAAACAGATAAGACTGAATGTGGTTTTCAGTCAGCAGTGAACAATCCTTTAAAGTTCGATGACACATCGTACAATAGCCATACTGCCTTGGTGAATGCTTAAGATGAGTGTTATTCAGCAAGAATTGATTGAACACAAGCGCAGTCTGATAATGGGAGCAGAGTGTTGGGCTGCACAGTGAAATACTGGGATCAGTGGTTATGCAATTGATTGAATATCTGTGATGTAACTTTTGTGCCACTCCACTATTGACTGCCTGTGTTAAAGTGTTGCTAGTTCAGGGACCTGCACCGATAATGAGGACTAATGGCTGTTACGCACTGAAAATGAAGTGAATAAATGACCCGAAGATGCAAAAGATTCAGGCACTAAAGGTTTGACAAAGAGGCAGAAAGTCTTCAAGTAATAAATATGGACGATTGGTGAAATTGGGTACGGTGCACCGCTCTTAAACTAATGCTGCTATGCATAGATATGCCACACCACATGGAAAAAGCGCTGTCCAAATGCTGACAATGAATACTATTATACAGGAAGCCGTTTATAATGA
Organism: Semaprochilodus insignis; assembly: GCA_034552555.1. Classification (NCBI taxonomy): domain Eukaryota; kingdom Metazoa; phylum Chordata; class Actinopteri; order Characiformes; family Prochilodontidae; genus Semaprochilodus; species Semaprochilodus insignis. Next base: position 21,956,665 of record CM067497.1, read on the forward strand.
TGTCATTTTTTTTTCCCTCTGTCTTAGCAGGGACCTGTTAGATGGATGGTACTTGTTGATGAACACTGAATAGGCCATAAATCTTACTTGCAGCTAGTCAAGTCCTATCTGCACATTGAGTGAAGCAATTATTCGCAATTAACATTTTAAATACAACTTTTACATGGCAACAATTAGCATTAGCATTCATTTCACTTGTTTTCTGTGTCTGCCAGACATGCATTCGAATGTTAGAGGTTGCATCCTGTAAAATATGCACAGTTTGACATTTCAGTAGGAAGCAGGAGGTTTTCAGCTTCAGACTTTTTCAGGTTTTTTTTTGTAACATACAAAAAAAGAAATTAGGGAGATATGTTGCCACTTAGTGTAAAGCAGAAAGCAGACTTGGGAGAGATATGGACTGTGAATACCATTAGCATAACTTTGAATGTCAATTACGTATCGCATTTATGATCGCCTCCTCTTCAGAAAGACACGGGTCGCTCACAGCATCCCCGGTGCACTGGTCTACATTAGAGAATATTAAGGCATCACTTATAATAAAGGCTTGGTAAGCAATCGCGCTTCGGTAGGACTATCAGCCTGGGAGGATTGAACAGTTACTCTTTGTTTGAATAGCCCATGTTTTGTCAATACGGAAAAGAACGAAAACAACGAGTGAAAAACAAGCTTGCCTGGAGGGAGGGGGGTTGGGGGGGGTTGCACATTCAGGATGTAGATTTTCAGAGGGATTCGGTGTTGGAGTCAAATGTAAACTAGATAAATGAGGATCCACAGGTGGGAATAATAAATTGATGTGATTTTCATCTATTTGAATAATGCATGATCACAGATAGCAAATGTATAATCCTGGGAAGGTGCCAGAGGATAAATGTTTTGTTTTGCATTATTCTTGGATATGCAAGAATGGCACTGTGGTCCCAAAGATGCTCCTGCATTAGCCAGATACGGAAGATGGAGAATCAGCCATCAGAATGGAGCAGATTCAACCATTTCCAGTCAAAGCGGTGCGATATGCTGTTAACCTCTTGTGATTCCAGACAAAAATGTAATGGCAGGCTTTTTATGCTATTTTCTAGCCATTCAGGAAATGAATATGTGAATGTGAATATGAGTAATGGTTGCAGGTGTGCTTTATGTACTATAAAGGTTCCATTAATGAGTCTATTTAAGGGTGTACCTGCTTGGGTTAAGACGGTGAACAGAAGTTAGCTAGCTCTATGCAAATTGTCATCATAAACGGTCTCCCCTTTGTATAGTTGCTTTCATTAGTCTCAATGATGTCATTATTAACATTTCAGACAATTTATGCCTGTGAATATAGACAAAGTATTTTGTCCAGTAACATTTCCTGCAAATATCTGAAATTTTGGTGGATTAACAAAGAACAAGCTCCCCGATCAGGTGGTATTGCTGCCCTGTAATCATACAGCACTACAAAGTTTTCAGTGAGTCCATGTGAGAAGCCGTAGCATCACTGCTTTTAACATTCAGACTTGCCCTTCAGCCCTGTGCACATGCGGTTTGGACCTTTCAGACATCAAATTTGTCTAAACATGGTTGCAAATATATCTAAACACTCTGGTTTCTATGTAACTGTTGTATTTTGGGAATTAGACTGTCCGTCATACCGCCATGGGTCTAATACTGACGCTTGCTTTACTGAGTTATGCACTGAAGTCTATATGCAGTACCATTCGCTGACAGCTCTGGGCTCCAGATGCTGTCCGTCACAGTTTGTACTTAGGAAGTTAGAAAAACTTCATGTGAATCTGCTTTCAAATTCTGCTCTACTATCTTTAGAAGCCGCTGTTAGCGCTGCTGATCAATGCACGCTGTAATTTGAAATAAATTATTTCTCATTGTGTATTGAAACAAGTGGAGGAGTTATGTGGGAAGTATTGTAAACATTTAATTAAGGCTTTAAGAGACTAATATCCATTTATACGTGTGAATTAATTAACTAATAATCAAACGTCTCTTTTGGAAATAGTAAATGTTGACTGAAGTTACTTTTCAACAATTTTTGTTGTTGACATTATCAAGAAAGTTTAATTGTTTCAGCACTACTTTTAATTCGTTAGACATTTCTATATTATCTTGTGGTTGTAAGGAGTGACTGTTATTAGTACAGTGTAGATTTGTACCTGTCGACACTAGTGATGCACTGAATGTTCGGCAACCGAAATAGTTCAGACGAAAATGGCGTAAAAAACACTTTTTGGTCCATTAAGTGAAAAGACTGAATAATTAATACCAAACAATGAGGTTTTTAATGACACTGATAACTTTTTCTAGTTCCTGGATGTAGACGGGAACCAGAGCGGAACTTTTACTTGTTAGCTTTAGAGCTAGCTCCAACCGCCCTAGGCTAATACCCGCTCTAACGCGTTGTTTTTCCACTGCGAGTCACAACGGCGCACGCTGATGTTCCCCAGCTTTTATTCAGCTCCAAGCATTCGAGCCAAATGGAGCTCCAGACAGAGTACAGAACAGAACAGAGGCGCTACAGTGAGGCAGACAGACAGCAGCTTTTCAGTGAGCGTGTGCATACACGCGCATGCACTCACTCTCACGTGCACACCTTTTCTCTCTCAGGCCCGCATCCTCTGTAAAGAAACATGAACCCCAATTTTACGACATTGATAAAATCGTGACCAGTGTGGAGGAAGGTGCTGTATGTGAATGCAGCAAACATTTCGGTTGGGATTGTTTTAGTGCTAATATATTTAAGTCATACTGTGCTTTGTTGGTATGTCAGCTGGGATATTAAAATGTTGAATAAATATGTTTCAGCTGCAGTTTAGTAATTGGTTTTTCTGTGAAAAAAGCGGCAAAATTAATGACTGAAAAAACGTGTTCGGTATCGTGCCTTTGGCCAAATGTTTCATTTCGGTGCATCCCTAGTCGACACACAATATAAATGAAATATTAGCAATGTGATATGTAACCTGTAATTTCTATTTTTTTTACATAATTATCCAGTGGATTAAGATTTAGGCTGATGCAGGCATATTTTAAAGTATTTTCTTTTCTGCACTGTAGTATAGACGTGCAACAAACGGACATTATACGCAAACACGTGTTTTCAGAAGATGAGAAAATGCAGTGTGGCCCTGTCTACTTCTTGACATTGGCTCTGCCTGAACCACTTTCATTATAGAGAATCCCTCAGTCTGAAGGACACAACTGAAGCGCTGCATGCAACAAATGCAGTGTTTAAAGGAAAGAGACAAACAGCTTGAAAGGGTTGGTTGTTTAGACTGTAGCTTAGGTAGCATGTATATTAACTCGCTAGTATGAAGCTAATACAACTGAGGTTTTAGCCAGTTTTAAAGCAGTATGTTCTGAAACTAACTAAATTAGAGTACTTGCTGTCAAAGCTACATGCCAGCCAGCAATTTGTTTTGCCTCTTTTTTCTATTGAACACCACATTTACTACATGGAGCATCTGATTCTGTCTGTCAGACTGAAAGTTGTGACTCGCAAAGCCATAACAAAATCAGTACTCAACGTTAAGATACTGTAAACGAGTGGAGACAAAGAAGATCGGGAAATCTCTAGCAGTTATGACTGTAATAATTCTAGATTTCTAAAGGTTAAAGGGAAAGCAACATTCTTTAAAGAGTAAGACACGTGATGAGGCTATCACTTGGAAATCCATTCTCTCGTAGGTTTACAGTTGTTGACGTGTCAGCCGTGGGCAGCAGCGTATTTAATACACCGGTTCACTAATCACTTCTTGCCACAGCATACAGATATACAAGCTACAGGCGATGTACCCTTAAGTCCAGCCAGTGCTTTTTTTTGCCAACCTCAGAGGCATGCTGATGTTGCCAGCTCCACCTCCTCCTCCAAGTGGCCCGGCACTATAAATACACCCCCTACGCTGCTGGGCCTGCCACCAAAGCTGTAATTTCTCAAGTCATTAGGAGTCTAATCACAGTAGGCATGTCAGCCTGCAGACTGCTGCTGCAGCTGTGGAATGTGACTAAGGGCCACTTGCACTGTCCCGCCCATCACTTCCTTCTGCCTCGCGGACTGTGGGAACCACATCATACACTACAGATCTGGGGAGTGTGCTCCCATGTGAACTGGGATCCAGCTTGTTATGAACTGTACAGTTAGAGGTTGTGAGGGTTTCTTTTGGTTTGTTTGAAATGACTCCATAAACCTTGCCTTATTATGCTAGGGCCCATCTGATATATTCTGTGGTTAGGCCTCCCCTAGCACACAATGCTGCTGAGCAAAGAGTTGAAAGACTAGCTTGTGCTATATCCAGCACTCATGAAGTACCACCACAAATTTTTTTCCAACAGCTTTATTGGACAGCTGAACACGTTTGAAGGAGAACACTATCTAATAGTCTTGGACTTCAGTTTGATCTTAATATACAATAATGTAATGAGATATCAAGGTAATAGTTGAAGCTTTTGTCATGAAATGTTTACAGAATGAAAAAAAAGCAGCTGACAAAAATTACAAATAGTATTAGCTCTTCTGTATAGTAACATAATGTCAACATGCATGTATACACTCATCGTCAAAAGCATAGCTGCACCCAGAAGGAATCAACCGACAGAAATGAAACTTGGTGGGTAGGTTCGACATCATGAGACATGCAAATGACTCAAGTTTTACACTCGGCCATGCATGTGACGTAAGCAAGGACCGGACCTATCGCTGTACCTGACTGACCCAACAGCCAAGATTGCTAAAATTCAGCAGTGATGCCATCTAGGAGTCATCCTGTTAGTGCCAGCACGTTGGCACTAATGGCTGCACAAACACAGGACTACATGCATGCAGACCATTACGGCACCTGCCCTTAACACCACGTCAACGTTACCAAAGACTGCAATGGTGTCGTGCCAGACTGTCATGGAGTGACATCTTCAGTGACGAGTCCCTCGTTTGTCTTGGTGGAGACGACCAACCAATCCATGTGCGGAGGCACCGTGATCAGATGAATAGTTTGTTGTCACATGTCCAGAAGGTTTGGTGTCACTCCACCTTCACCCCTATCGCAGGAACTGTGTTGTATGTAAGACTAACGGGTAGACCAACCGTTTCTTACCTCAGACTGCCTCTGACTGTGTAGCAGTAGTTGAGGGACTGCCATATTTTCATATTCACTCATGAGTGTGGATGGACCTCCCTTTCCACCAACACCTGATGCTAGACAGCATGTTTGTCTGTTAGCTGATGTAACAGAACTAGCAGTTACCATTTCCCCCCCAAGTGTATTGAGGCATCCAACGAGGTTGTGTTAGGGTACTTTGAAAAGATGCAGTGTCTAGCAGATGGGAATTGGGGAAAAATTTGGTAAACTAAAAAATGCCCCAGCTCATGTTCTGTGCTGGAATATTTATATTATGTATTATGAAATTTGGTAGATGATGATCATATGTTTGTAAAACATTATTTAGCTCAGTATTTTCTTATCAGTCTGGCCCTAAGTTGTAGAGTACCTTCTCAGAGTTTGGTACTGTTAGCTGTGCGATATGGAAGTGGCCCACAGCCAGTTTGTTCTCAGTTGTTTTCTTCTTTCTTTTTTTTTTCTTCCTTTCTTTCTTTGTATTTGTGCCAAATAAGAGCAGTCATTGCTGCATGGCTGGGTAATTTGTGGATGAAGAGAGAGAGGCTGTTGTTGTCTGCCCTCCCTTTGCCAGAAACTTGGCACTGTAGCATGATTGATCCGTCAGACATGTTGGGCACAGCCCATCAAAAGCAGGAGGCTGGTGCACAGCATGAGGCAAAAGCAGCTGTCTTTCTCTCTCTCTCTCTCTCTCTCTCTCTCTCTCTCTCTCTCTCTCTCTCTCTC
>CM067497.1:21962866-22004186 GCA_034552555.1 Semaprochilodus insignis
CTCTCTCTCTCTCTCTCTCTCTCTCTCTCTCTCTCTCTCTCTCTCTCTCATTTTCTTTCTTGGTGGGGGCAGACAATGTGCCTTTTCATATGCGACCTTGCTGTGCTCCTACTCACTTTGGGAATGTTCAAGTCAATTAGTGTAACCTGAAGAACATGAAGACCTGTGCCCTTGGCAGTAATTGAAACGTATTTAGAAGAGTCTTCCAGCACGAGAGAATTGAAACTCCAACTTTAGCTAATGCATCAGTTCTCTATTGGTGACTGTAATTGTGCAAGACAGTGGAAGCTAACGAGTCATATTTGAAGAAAATTGTGTCACAAAGTGGCTTTTTCCGTGATCCTTCAATTAGAAAAAAATGTTCCTTCATTTTAGCAGTGCTTATCTTGACTGTAAATCGAAATCCTACTAGAATTTTTCTTTATTTTTTACAATTATTTATTAACGCTTCCAGAGCTTTTAAAGCATAAACTGATTTTCAAACTCTTAGCATTTGTCAGCATGGGGATTTCAATTGTGTGATTGAAAAGATAGCACTAGATAGCCAAATATTGGCTCTCAAAGTTACACTAATAAAGCAGTTCTAGCTATTTTAATAGCTATGTTAACAACACCATAAATTTGTGACCACACCTGCTGCTTTGATTTTTGTGAGGATTTTGACAGACGGCTTTGCAAAAACCTTTAAAAGTCTGCGTTAGTGCGGTCAGATGATCAACTCTAAGCTAAAGACCTTAAGTTTAGTCTGATTTGAATAAAATCATGCAGTCAGCAATTAGCAATGTCATCACAGTTAGTGGCCACGTTTTAAATTCAATCATCTTTTGAAGTATACTGGCAGCTTAGTTAATATTACAGGTAAATTAATGCATATGATGACTGCGGCCTCACTTGGCAATAAATTAAGATTTTCTTCTGTGCTGTCTGGAATTCCTTGAATTCTAAATGGAAACCAATATAGCAGGATACCAATATGGCAGAATACCAATATGGCAGAACCTAATTTATCCTGTATGATATATATGGAAGTCTCCTAAATTGTGGATTTCTTTTCTAATGTTTATGTAATTAGGACAGTGTTCTTTATAAATGTTTGTTTGTTCATGTTGCACTTTTACTCTTGTTTTAAAGAATAAGGTTAAGCACTTTGCAAATCCTTGCAGCGTGATTGCCATTCCTCCTATTTGGATCATACTGTGTCAGCAGGAAGTGGGTAGCTTTTAGAAGTACCCCCGCAGCGCTGCATATTGCTGTCGAAGGGCAGCTGAGGACATGAGGCTAGCGGCCCTGGGCTGAGATGCGCCGTGTCTGAGTTAGTTATAGAGCGTGTCAGACTGAATGGCTTCTCAGTATTGAATGTGCAGAGCCGCTTGGGTCATTAGCAGGGCGTGGGCGCCCTTTAAACAAAGGAACACATCCGTTGTGTAACTCGGCCCACTTTCTGTCTCGTTACAATCGCTCGTTAGAAAAACACCACGCCACATTGAGCAGCTCTGGACCACCACTTTGCGCTTTGCCACTTATCTTTATAATGCTTTGAATGTGGCTGCTACTAGCACTTAGCGCCAAACCCAACAACATTGCCAAGGTAGAAAGAAAAGCACACATCTGGCCAGCCACTGCCTGTGTGCTGTAGCCCAGTCATGACATGTTTGGTGTCCGAAGTTTATTTCTGTGTTTTTTTCCAGGGGGGCTACAAGGCTAATGTAGCTAATAAATAACAGAAACTTAGAACTCACCCATAAGCGTTATACACCTGTAGATCTTGCCTCAAACTGTTTGGAGATATTGAGTAATCTCAAATTGACTTGGTAATGTGGTTCCTGATGCACCTAATAATTGATATCATTAAATATTAAAGTTGTTTAAATATTGTAAAAAAATAAATGTTTTTATTTCTGAGCCTTTAACTATCGAAACTGTTGCGTTCAATTGTAGGGTATACAAACATCACCAATTCAGAGCTACACACATACATATTTGAACATCTCTTGGAAAGACTATAATAGGTATTGATATTTACACTGCCTGGCCAAAAAAAAGGTCATGCACTCTAATATTTCGTTGGACCGCCTTTAGCCTTGATCAGGGCACACATTCGCTGTGGCATCGTTTCCACAAGCTTCTGCAATGTCACAACGTTTATTTCTGTCTAGAGTTGCATAAATTTTTCCTCAAGATCTGGTATTGATGATGGGAGATTTGGACCACTGCGCAAAGTCTTCTCCAGCACATCCCAAAGATTCTCAATGGGGTTCAGGTCTGGACGGTGGTGACCAATCCATGTGTGAAAATGATGTCTTATGTTCCCTGAACCACTCTTTCACAATTTGAGCCCGATGAATCCTGGCTCTGTCATCTTGGCATATGCCCGTGACGTCAGGGAAGAAGAAATCCATTGATGGAATAACCAGGTGGTTCAGTAGGTTCAGGTAGTCAGCTGACCTCATTCTTTGGGCACATGACGTTGCTGAACCTGGACCTGACCAACTGCAGCAACCCCAGATCATAGCACTGCACCCACAGACTTGTACGGTAGGCACTAGCCATGATGGGTGCATCACTTCAGCCGCCTCTCTTCTTACCCTGATGCGCCCATCACTCTGGAACAGGGTAAATCTGGACTCATCAGACCACATGACCTTCTTCCATTGCTCCAGAGTCCAATCTTTATGCTCCCTAGCAAATTGAAGCTGATGTTGCCGGTTAACCTCACTGACAAGTGTTTTTCTTAAGACATTCCTTGAATAGAAGCACTAAGGAATTCAACTAAATGATGCACCTAGAAAAACATTATGCAGTTACTATAACATACTCATATAGTCATTCTCCAGCCTTTCTTCAACCTCTGCGTTTTTGGTCAGCGTGTTTATTATGAAGGCTGTTGTCCACAAGCCACTTCAGCATCGTGATGCACATTTGTATGGGTTATAACTAATTTAATGCATCCGTCACTTTCAGACACAATGTGAAAGACTGCAGTAATATATGATGTGTTTGTTTTGAAAACTTGACGTGTCCATAAACATCAGACCCAGCTTTACACCCTGTCTGCAGAATATTATGATTATTATGATGAACAATAAGTAATATTAAAAGCTAGCCTAGCTGGTAATTATGTTGCCGTATAGGAAAATGCAAGCTATAAGGTAAGACTCTGTAATGCTTACATATGATACTTCACAACTGAATCTGTGGTATCATTATTGCAATAATTCAGCAGACAGAAGTTACTTGTCTGTATTACTGTCGTTGCCAAAATTGCTGTTAGCTATAAAATATTTCTGAGGAGATTAGATAAAGAGAATTCACTGGGAACGTCAAAGTAAAATAAGAGGGGAAAAAAACAGGAGTTATCAAAAACTATACTTCAAAACACAGCTAAAGCTACAGAGAAAACAAGCACTTTAACAAGCCCCTGCAAGACCTGGTAGACCACCAAAACTGAACTATCAATGTACTGGCCACCCCAGAGTCCAGACCTCAACGTCATTGAAAGTGTTTGGCTTTACTTGGATCAGGTAAAATGGAATAAGTCAAGCAACTTCTAAATCTGAACTTCAGAGATGTGGAAAAATATCCCTCAGATTTCCTTTAATAAGGAATTCAAGTCTAGAAGCAGTGGTTGACTGGAAAGAATGGATGCAATAAATGCCTATTTAAAATGGTTAGTTGTTAGCAAAGTGCTAGTCGCGGGGTATACTATTCCATTTCCTGTTAGCTGTATTAGCCTTAGAGCTCTAGTGCAGATCTAAAAAAGCAAATACCAAACATGTCTTGGTTGATTGACTACATTTGGTGTATGGGAGGGGGCACTCTGTAAGTTAGTCTTTTTAAAGGATATTTTGCTTTGTTGTTTGTTGTGATTGCACCAGAGAAGCTCATATTGTCCTTTTTGTCTCCACACAGATGATCCAGACAAGTAGGGCGTTGCTGGAAAGCTCAGAGGGTGTTTACGAGAGGATACTGCAAGTCCAGAAAGCAGGTGAGCAGTGAGAACTGTAGAATGAGACTGTGAGAGAAAGGGTAAAAGCGAGAGAGAGAGCGATTCAAACGTGGTGTTCCATATGGGAATTTTTTCTGAAACTGTAACGATCAACTTCGATTGCAGCTCCCATAGAAACAACGTGCAGACATAAGTTCACACATAAAGAGCTCAAAGAGAGTAAAGAGAATAAACTAATTATGCTGCCACTTGGTTTGTTACATAAGGTCTTTCTTTTCTTCCATAAGCTTTTCACTCCATCTGTGTGAAGTCCTGCTTTGAAACACGGTTCAAGCGCAAGTTCTGAATGGTATCGGCCTCTCTGTTCTCTAATTAGGGGGGTTGCAAAGGGGTAAACATCTATTGCTCCTGCAAAACAGAATCAAAGGCCCGCAACCTACGATGAGTCGAGCACCTGCAAGCTGCACTCGCTAGCTTCAGTCCCGTTCGGCCACAGATGAAAGGGAAGGGAAATGCAGAAGAAAGGCAGCATTATTAAGCTTGTTGTTTTAAAGCCCATTTTATAGCCTCTTGAAGGTATTTGTGTTTTTCTGCTTCTTTCATGACCCCGGTTTTCAGTGTCTTTCCTTTTTGTTTTACTCCTAAAGCTTCAGATGATGGAACAGGGACAAGCCAGCATTTCAGCTGTTGCCAATCTGTCCTCTCTAGTGCCACTAATAACAATAGCCTACAGTAAATTTCCATTGGTGTCACGCTGCCTTGACAGATTTGCCAGTTGTACTACCACCCAAAGCAGAAACATGCTCCTGGATTGCTACTCTTTTGCAGAATTAAGTGTAAAACGTACTTGAAATGCTGATTTTTGAATATGAAAAGATAGTAATGGATATTAATTTTGTCATAAGTGTCCTCACTTATTATGGAATCAACTACAGCTTTGTTAATCATCTTCTTACAAGTACTTTGAAACCTAAAGAACATTAGCATCATAGTAGAAAGGGTATATATACACTTTATGTACAGTACTGTGGGAAAGTCAGAGACCGCCTTTAGTTTCTTTATTTTCTAGTGGAAGTCCTTGCTGACAAAGTGGGATTTCCACCAAGCACCTGAGAGATCTGGTAGACCACCAAAATTTGAGGGAGAGGAGAAAATCGAGCTCCACTCTTGCTTCAGATCTGAAAACATCCACAGGTGCTACTGTCCACTGTGAGAAGACAATGCCGTGGGTCTGAAAGGATGTGTAGCTATTCAAGAAGCTCCTCACTGAGAAAAGGAGAAAGAACAATGGACTGACCACCCCAGAGTCCAGACCTCAACATCACTATTGTGGACAGTGTTTGGGATTATTTGGAAACAGAAAATGCTAAACCAACTTCTAGGACTAAACTTTGGAGGTGTGGAAAACGGTCCTGCGGATTTCTTCAAAAAACTGCACGTGTGTATCCTGAAAAGAATGGAAGCTGTAATGCAGGCTGGAAAATTGATGTAAAATTTTATGCTGTTGAGGCTTTAATAGGACCTTTACATTTTTGAAAACTGCGGATCCTACTTTCAGCGGAGCATATCCCACAAATGCCCTTGTTGCCAGGTTACAGTGATTGAGAGTTGATCAATGCAACAGGCAGGCGGTGGTGTTCATTGATCTTAGCTGATGGAACTTGTCAGAATCTATTTACTGTTCCCTCATTGAGCTGTTACAAACCCTCCCGCAAGCCCAAACACTACAGCCCGGCTGCTTCTTCCGTTAAAATCCAGATCAATCGTGATGATAGATGTCACTAATAAAACGAGTCTCATTTCGTGTTCCTCCGCTTGTTAGATTTGATTTCTTAGATTAGCCCGCAGAATTTTAATGAAACGCAGTAGAAGCTGAGCTTTTAACGTCATTGATAAATGTGCATCTCTCAAAGCGATTGCATCTCTCTCCTTCGGTTTAATTACGTTTTTCTTTCTGAAATTTAGTGCTGCCACTTCTGGTGGAGGAACACTGCCTGGCGTTACCACACCTCAGTTGTTATTGATGGCCTCATAAAATATTCATTCTGTATTGTTCTGGCACATCAGTGAGTACGCACCGTACATCAGTACGCTGTGGTTTGGCCTACCACACACACACACGCACACACCTACCTTTCAGTCCATTTTCATCAGGCTTTGCCTGTGACTTTGCCGTATCCGCCGGATACAGACAGTAGCAAAATGCAAACAAATGACTATCCTTCTATTCAGATTACATCACCTCCGCAGATTTGGTGGACATTCACTAAGTATGTTGTCTCAGACGACAAATTGAATTACGTTAATTAATTCACATCATATTGGATCAGTCGCCGTGTCACTCCGGTGGGCATCTGTTAGCATGCGGGCGTCAGGAGCGACTGTGGGAAAGAAAAGTGGGTCAATGCTAGCTCTGTTTCCCCACAGAACCCAAAGAAAAACTCCAGCATCAACAGCAAAGTCCTGAATAATCCATCAAAAAAAAAAAAAAACTCTCTCCAGCCAAAAAAATGGTCCCAGGTATCAGCCTACAGAGATTCCCTTTTTAAGCTATTTATTTTTTATCACTATTGCAAACTATTTCAGCGCACTGAATATTAGAGTGGTTCTCTTAAACCCTAAAAACCCCAGGTGACGTGCTTCCTACGGCCCTTAAACCTTCAGGACCTGTATGTGTGGACCTGGGCCGACTTCGTAAGGTGTTTTCACAAAGTTCTTTTTAAATGACCAGAAGTTGACCCCAGGCTAAGGCCTAGTATACAGTGACTACAAGGCCTACAATGCAAACTGGAGTAATTCTTATGTTGTAGAAGTGTGTGGTGAAATTTTGGGCACGCTGTTGGGTCCTCGCCGTTTAAGTGGAAACAGCCACAAACAACCTAAGTGCCTACTAAGTGCTTCACAATGTAAGCAAATTTTAAACGGGGACCTGCTCCCTTTCTGGTCCTCTTTAGGATTAATGGAGATCTCAGGCCACTTGTTGTTAACGCTATTTAGAACTCAGACCCCCAGAGGAAAACGCTGTCTTATGGATAACGTTGTTCAAGTTCGTAATATAAGATAACACTGGCTGAGCCACATTTAAACCCGTGGGGAAATATTCCAGGAGCCCAAAGATATTTAAAAAGGATGAAGCTTTTTGGAGCATTCAAAGAGAACTAGTGAAGAGTCATGAATCATTGTCATCATATCTTCTTCGTTATAATGTTGATGTTGCATTTTAGACCCAACTTTGAGCCAGACCTTCTTATTGAGGCTTTGGCATGTTTGATTTCTTTTTGAGACTTTTGCATGTTTAAATTTTCCACTTGCTTTTTCAATTTTGGTATTGAAGGTGGACCGGGAAAAGTTGAACAGGAGATGCCAAAATGTCACTGCTGCATAATTTAAGCTGAAATGGGAAAACACGAGCAAGAAGCCGGCATATAGGAAGTCAGCTTCAGCCTTATCAACTCTCTGAGATTTCCTCACTGTTGAAACGCCCTTGTCTGATCTAAGAACTTCTTTCTCAGATCTGTTCATCAGTTTGTCTCCTCTTTGGCCGTTTCCTGACCATCTCTCTTTCCCCATGTCTTGAGCACGAGCACAAATGCCCACAGTTAATGGCTCAGTCTGAACCACATTGTTGTTTTCCCATTTATAGAGCCTGGGCTGTGTACCAACACCAGACTCTGTTTTGTTAACTATTCAAAATCCATTGTACTCAGATTTTTAAGGCAGTCAGTCTGAAATCTGTGTTTGACAGTGTTGGATCAAGTGCACATATAAAATGAAGCCATTGCCAAAAGACTTTTGTGGCATGACTCAAAGCCTATAGACACAAACAACAAATCTGTTATGTTGCTGCTAGCTGAGCACTCCTAAAATATGTTTTTCATGGATGGCCGTAAGGATTCTTTGATCCGGTGTCTTGTCACACTGTCCCAGGGGTATAATATTGACCTCATGAATACGTTTGAAACAAACAAATGTACTATTGGAGGAGAAGGGTATGTCATGTAATCCCAGCAGTTCTACTAATATAACATCAGTTATTTTCTGAGGCTACAGTGCTATATTGTTCCAGACGGAATGATTCCAAACAGCGAGGGCTGATGGCTTTTAATGTAAGGCTAGAAAGTACACACAATTCTTAGAAACGCTTTATTGAAACCAAATATATCACAGCCTACAAATATTCAACTGTATCTGAGTAAACATTCTGCAAACTTAGCATTGATTGAACCATAACTGCTGAGTTTATCAGATGGGATTAATCTGGATTAACCACAATCTGAGTGTCCAAACATGGATTAATCACAGTCTGAGCATCTAAAGATGGATTAATCACGTTCCTAGGTATTTAAACCTGGATTAATCACAGCCTGAGTATCCAAACCTGGATTAATGACGGCCTGAGTACCTTAATATGGATTAATCCCAGTCTGACTATATAAACATGGATTAATCACAGTCTGAGCATCTAAAGATGGATTAATCACAACCCTAGGTATCTAAACCTGGGTTAATCACGGCATGAGTATCTAAACTTGGAATAATTACAGTTTAACTATCTAAACGTGGATTAATCACAGTCTGAGTATGTAATCCTGGATTAAATCACAATTTGAGTATCTAATCCTGGATTCATCACAGCCTGAATATCTAATCCTGGTTTAATTACAGTCTCAGTATCTAAACCTGGGTAATTCACAGTCTGAGTATATAAACCTCAATTAATCACAGCCTAAGTATCTAAACCTGGATTAATCACAGCCTGAGTATTTAAACCTGGAATAATTACAGTTTAACTATCTAAACCTGGTTTAATCACAGTCTGAGTACCTAAACCTGGATCAGTCACAGTCTGAGTGTCTAAGCCTGGATTAAATCACAGGCATAATATCTAAACCTGGATTAATCACAGTCTGAGTATCTAACTCTGGACCAATCACAGTCTGAGTGTCTAAGCCTGGATTAAATCACAGCTTGAGTATCTAGTCCTGGATGAATCAAAATATCTAAATCTGGTTTAATCAAAGTCTCTAAACCTAGTTTGAACTCTGTTTGGCCACTCTGTGTCAATCTTATCTTAAATAAGGCGTGAAAGTTTGGCTGTCCTGTAATCAGGTCCTGTAATATTACTCTGGCTGAATCCACATGGTTCTTTCTCATCCAATGTTGTCTGTGATAGCGTTGTGCCGAATTCCGACTTTTTGGTGGGGTTCGTCTCCCCTCTTCGTATAAAACAACATCACAAGTCCCGTCTGCAGCGTCTGTGTGACTGCAGGATCCGTGTGTAACTTTTATGTTCGATCTGTTACACAGTGGTATGCAAAAGTTTGAACACCCGTGGTGACGTTTTGTTGATTTTCTAAATGTAAATGGGTTTAGTCAAGACAAATTACACATCCTCTTCAGGAAGCAAACATAAAGATGGCATTTTCTGCACATTAGCAAATATGTTCTGTTTATTTACTGAATTTGACATAAAAATGTTTTAAAAAACGTAACTAATAAAACATGCCAGAACTTGTGCACAGACCCCGTTTTATTCATGCCGGTATGTGAAATCAGCAAAAAAAGAGTGATTCGGTATTAAAATGCAGGTGTAGATGTGTTACCTTATTTCCACTTGCAAAAGCAACAACATTTCATTTGACCCGAGGCATCCAAACTTTTGCATGCGACTGTTATGTAATACGGTTTATCCTGTTGTAGAATTAAACAGGTTATACAGGGCTAACGTCCTGCTACATTAGCACTACACAGACCACAGCGCATTATGGAAAGCTTGTCTGGACTGAAACATGCGTTTACAAACTAAACAAACATCGTCATGAATATATTTGTTAAAGGAGGATTTATACTTTTTGGAGCTGATTAGTATTATCAAATGCATATTATTATATATTGTGGTTTTTTTTGTTTGTTTGTTTGTTTTTCATTCATGATCTAAATTATGCCAGTTATTGTCACAACATGGCAGCTGATGCTATCCTGACCTTGGTTGCGGATGGGCCAGATCCGTGTCAGTTTTGGACAGAATATGGCTGTGCTGGTGTTTTGTTACAGACTAGCCTTATACATGGGCTGTATTCGAAATGGCACACTACTATACTGCACACTACAGTAGTATGTACTGCATACTGTATACGCCCCCTGTGTGTAGTATACAGTATAGTAACAAGTTCTGACCTACAGTGTAGTATACTAATACAGTCACATGACCCGTTACCTCACATTTACCTCAGAGCTGTTATTACTGTATCACTGTTTAGAGCTAGCTGCTGCTAACGCTGCTCAGTTCACCTGAAATACGTTTAGCCTAGCTGTTAGCTGTCCTCGGCTATTTCACTCTAAAACTGATCCTCTAAAGCGAGTTCATCTTTTATTAATCTTCAGACCTGAATATTTAAACTTTCTGAGGCTCATTCTGATGAAAACATACCCTACTACAATCACTACACCCACATTTATACTCGGAGTTGGCTGCGTTTTGCTCCCCAGTGTTACCCGCCGCCATTTTCTCTGGCTGAAGCAGGCTGAGAGCTGGTGAGGCCGTGGTGCATGATGGGATACAGTACACCATGAAGATAGCTCCACCTGTATACTAGAAACTCTGACTGGAGAAGACCACCATCCGGGTATCTCCAGTGCACTACAGACTTTCAGTTTGGTTGCATACCGCATACTACATACCACTTTTAGACACATTTAGTACGCGGGCAGTATGCAGTGTGCCATTTCGAATACAGCCATTGTCTTTACGTTTTGTTGAATGTCAACATTGAAGTGATGAGTGTTGTGATGAGCGTTTTTTTGATATTTGAGGTTTTGTTTTTTTTGAGACATAGTCCAGGGCAGTCAGTCAGACCAAATCATATACACTTCTATTCCTCTTCAAGGCACATTCTATGGAACTGAGATTTAGTAAAGGCCACGTAAAAATGACCTATGTCTGTTTTTGTTTAGTGGATTTCAGGAGGAGAAGAAACTAGATACAAAGAAACCATACATGTACATGTTTGAAGGTATTCTTCCTACAACAGCAGATAAAATAATATGTTATGAAGCATTTCAAAAGATGGCATTGTGTCTCCATACTTTTGACCGGCAGTGAACGTGCTGTGGGGGTCTGTGAGCCAGTTTATCGCTGAGCATGCGATGGTGGAGAAACGGTGGGTTTGAAGAAGCGGGAACATGCGTATAGAGTGGCAGCCTGGATTTTCCCACCCTCACCCTACAGTACGTTGCTAGGCAACTCTTGCCATGAGGAGCAGTCGGATCTGTGCATGTGCCGCTGCTAGCCGCAATCCTCAGCCCAGTCATGCGTTACTAAATCCAGCAGCACCTCTTCTTACACACTTCTTCTCTGCACACTCACACACGGACACCGCGGAGCACCAGAGAGGTTCACAGACCTCAAAAAGCAGTACAGTCGTTAAGGGTTACATTTACTGTCCGTAATAAAGACTTCATCTCCAAAAGATCAAAGTGAACATGAACACGAGCTCGCGCGCGCACAGACAGGCACGTGTCTGCACACACACACACACACATGACCATTCCCAGATACCTATGGATGTACTAGGGGTGTCTTGCTTAAATTCAATGGCTCGTATATATTTCACAAAAGTTGCCCTAATTTAATGTAAACTTTGAGATGTGCTTACATAAGCCTCCACCAATCACATGGCTGATGTGGCTTGTCCCACACAGCTTTAACATAGATAAAAAATTAAGAACCACTTATTTCACCAGTGTGCTTGCGACACCTGGAGAACAGTTGGGTGCCTTGCTCAAGGGCACTTCAGTTCTAACAGTTGGCACTAGTCCTGTCGGTCTAGAGGATCAAACTGAATCACGACTGCCCCCTCAATCTCTCTTACTAAGAGAAAGCTAACAACCAAGCGAAAGCTAACCTGGCAGTCATAACCGAGCTGTCAAGGTAGCTCAGCTGCCTGCTGTCCGTCCGTTCAGTTGTTGGTTCTTTCAGCCG
Source organism: Semaprochilodus insignis (assembly GCA_034552555.1). NCBI lineage: Eukaryota > Metazoa > Chordata > Actinopteri > Characiformes > Prochilodontidae > Semaprochilodus > Semaprochilodus insignis. The sequence continues at coordinate 21,974,794 of CM067497.1, forward strand.
GCCATGCCAACGTTCCATGCACAAGGAAGTAAAGTGAATAAGAACCTCGTCATCACAATATGAAGGCTGGATCATGTTTTTAATACATCATGAACACAGCAGGAGTGTCCACAACACCACTTGTATATGTAGGGCCTGTTTCATTCTCACTTTACTTCTGCTTCCATGGCATTGCTGGATGGGAGAGTCAGACTGAGGGCTGTCATTTAAGTTTGTCAGAATTAGAAGACTCCCCCCTGCTGGCCATCTGGGTCTACTCATTGGTCCGTCCTGTATGTCTGCTGGAAGCTAATAGGGAGATCAGTGAACAATCAGTGATTAGTCAGTAGATTATAGACTATACTACAATAGGAAAGGCTTGGGGTTGATTCCTGGCTTGGGCGTCTGGGGTCCTTTCTGTGTGGAGTCTGCATGTTCTCCCTGTGTCTGCCTGGGTTTTCTCCAGGTGCTCCAGTTTCCTCCCACAGTCAAAGACATGCAGTCGGGTGAATCGGAGATGCTAAATCGGCCCCTGGGTGTGAGTGCACGAATGTGTATGCCTGTGTTTCTGCCCTGAGATGGACTGGCAGCTTGTCCTAGGTGTTTCCTTCCTTCTGCTCCAGTGAGCGCTGCAATAGCCTCCAGGACCCCCTGCGACCCAGGAGGATAAGCGGGTTAGAAGATGATTGACTGAATGAATGAATGATTTTAGCCATTGCTACAGTTGAATTGCTCCCGACATGTGGATCTGTTAATGTGTTTTGTACGTGAATGTTGTATGTGCAAAACTGAAACACGGGCCATGTTCTGTTTGTGGCCTTCCAGGTCACGGAGATCAATGAACTTATTTTTGGCATTGCTATGAGAGAGGGTCAAGGCCTAGTCCCATTGCTGAGTTTCCTTCTGCATCTGAGGAAATGTGGAAGTTCTACAGTTCTGCAAGATCACACGGCCTGCCTTGGAAAAAGCTGACGGATCTGAGACACGGTCTTTCCAAGCCCATCCTTCACCAGACTAGAAACTGCTGGAGAAGAGAGGAAGAAGGAAAAAAAAAAAACAGAGTCGAAAGCTCCTCGGGTGACAAATCCCTTCTCTTTTGCCTGCCTTGATGCTAATGCAGCCTGAAAGGATTCCATGTCTGTCTACTGTGCCCACGCTCAACCCAGCCCCCACCATATTTTCTTTTTCTTCATTTTCTTTCGCTCTCTTTCTCCCTCACTCTCGTTCTCTCTGTGAGCCACCTGTCCCGTCACTCTCGCTTACCCTCCTCGTTTGGGCCCTTGGCCACTCCAGGAGGAAACTGACACTTCTTTTTTTCGCGGGTGCTCCTGGAAGCAGGTGCCCTGGTTTGGGCTTTAAACAGCGAGGCCAAGCAGACCCTATCTGTCTTCACCGCTCAGCAGGAAAATATACACATGATGGGCACTAATCATAACCAACCTAATAACCTTCACTCTTAACACTATGGCAAGGTGCTTTAAGAAGTGTCTCGCTGAAAGAAGAAACTGCTTTCCTTCGTAGCCTCGTGATTCATCACGTTGTCGTCGGGATGAAAACACGCTTGCCTGCAAGTAGTGAAAATGAAAGCAATCTGTCAGGCTAACCATGACATTTGTGGTTCTTTCACTTCACTTTTAGTTTGGTTTTCTCTCTGTGTAATCGGGTGCAGAGCCTGTTATTAATACGACGTGTGTTAACGTAATAAATTATTTGACGATACACTTTGGTGGGCATATCGTGCATCGTCATGATTTCTAGAAGACTAAACAACTGCATGCATCATTAAAAGACAGATTTGCACTGTGTATACAAACAGCCGCTGCATAGTAACCAACGTACATGCATTGTTTTTTATAGCCTTCAGCAAGTCATCTTCACTGTCAATCTTGGCAAGTAAAATAAGCTTTAATGTAATCATAATACACTACATGCCCAAAAGGTATCTCATTCCAGAACCACTACTAATATGTAGTTGCCAGCCTCCACTCATCTGGGACAGCTTTCCACAAGGTTTTGGAGTGTGTGGGAATCTGTGCCCATTCATTCAACAGAGCATTTGTGTAGAACTGATGGTTTGAGTTGCTATTCGTGTTTAATTTCACCCTGAAGGTTGTTTTATTTATTTTTTTTATGGAGCTGCCTTCATGTCATGCTGGGACAGTAAAGACTCTTTTCCCCCAAACTGCTGCCACAAAGTTGGAAACATGTAATTGTGTAACATCACCCTTCACTGGATCTAAGAGGCCTGAAAAACAGCCCAGATCACTGTTCCCCCTCCGCTGAACTTTACTGTTGGCACTATGCATTCCAGTAGGTAAGGCTCTCCTAGCATTAGGCCACCCAGGCTCGCCCATCAGGCTGCTAGATAATGAAGCGTGATCCATCACTACAGGGAACATGTTTCCACTGCTCCAGAGTCCTTTGCACCACTCCAGCTAACACTTGACATTACGCATAGTGATCTTAGGCTTTCATGAACTGACTTGTCAGCCTGTGACAGTGCCATGCTTAAAGCCACTGAGCTCTCCGGTGCAGCACACAGTACTGCCTGTAGAGTACTGTTTGTAGAGGTTGCATGGCTATGTGCTTTTTTTTATACACCTGTCAGGAGTGAGTGTGGCTGAGACAGCTGACCTCAATAATTAGGCCATGCTTTTTGGCCGTGTAGTTTCTCACTTTTAGATCAGCAATTTTTGGATTAACAATTTTTGTAAAGTTGTATGAATTCCAAGGTTATATAACATGCTTCCTGACATTTTCCCTCCTTTTTTCAGGAAATAATGTAGGCAAATGTGCTTGTTTCATGAATAAATGTTTACATTATATCCGGATGTGAAAGATATTCCACTAAACTAAATTACTTAATATATTTAAATAATTTAGAATGATCGATTTAAAATAATTTCACTTGCCCAGATAACAGTGTTGCTAGTTCAGGTCATATTAAGTTCATCAGATCGTGTCGTTTTAACGCATTATTATTAACACTTTATGTGTAAGTAGTTTCAACCCTCAGCTTCAAAATACACTCATCAAAATACATTTAGACTGATATGGACAACATTGATTGAACTACACCTACAGAAGCAGTGTCTCTCAGTATGGCGTCAGGCCTCCATGTCAGACGTCTCTGTATGGAATTGTAGAGGTTCCTAATGGTGTCCTGTGATAATCCATCCCATGCAGCTTGAATATTCTCACACAGTTCCTGCAGATGGTGCGGTAGGGGTCGAGGTGGAGTGACACCAGACCTTCTGGACATGTGATGTGCGACAACAATCCGTTCATCTTGGTGCTGACCACAGTGCCTCCACACATGGACTCGTTGGTCGTCTCCACCAAGACAAAAGCGGGACTCGTCACTGAAGATGACCCGCTGCCATTCTGAGTCACTCCATGACAGTCTGGCACGACACCATTGCAGTGTTTGGCGACGTTGACGCGGTGTTAAGGACAGTCGCCGTAACGGTCTGTGTGCATGTAACCCTGCATAGTGCAGCCGTCTGCCGATGGTGCTGGCACTAACAGGATGACTCATGGAGGCATCACTGCTCACTGAATGTCTGTAATAGTGGCTGTTGGGTCAGTCAGGTACAGCGATAATGTTAGGTTAATGATAAGGTAAAACAGGTTTTGCTTAAATAAGCATTCTATGATTTCCGTTTCCAAACAGTTTCCAAACCCATATTGAAACTCTTGAATGAACGCTGAGGAGTACTGACATCACAACAAGGAGATAAAATGTATTGAATTCGATATACTTCCCAAGGCAGTGCTGCCGCCAAAATTGGCACAAATATTTATGTGTGATATTGGTTTCTAAACAAACTTGCCATTAATATGTCGGTCTATTGCAAACAAAGAAAATGTGCTCTTTTGTTTTGAAAACTTTCCCCAAACTTTTGACACACACCGTGTCATTATATATCACAATGTACACAAAGAACAGATGTAACTTGAACTGTTTGAAAGTGTTTCAGATGAGATCATGTTTTTTTGTATTTCAGCAATGGAGTTCCATGAGAATCTTCATGACATGGCGGTGAAGGAGGGTCTGAAGGGTAGAAAGCTGCACAAGTCAGTGGAAAGCTTCACCTGGAACATCACCATTCTCAAGGTGAACACTGCATTCATCGCTGTCTTCTTTGACTCATCTTTTCTTACCTGCTTCCTACGGCTCCCGTACTACTGGGAGACATTAATCGAACCCGGTATCGCAGTATCTTCCAAATATCACAATATCATTATCATTAAAGTTATTGAGTTCTGCTACTTTGTGCTAAAATAATATCTTGTATTGCTGAACTAATTCGTAGTTTTTCTTAAATATATAGTATATAATAATAATAATAATAACAACAACAACAACATACTTTCTGTTTGTGATTCACTTGCTAAAATGTTAACAAAGTCGTTCAGAGTGGTTTGATATGAAATGAGTCATTGTAGAGATACTTCCCAACTGTGTTTTAAGCCCAAAACTTAATCTTAATTTCGACATCTCAGACACATTCGTAATATTTTCACGCAGAAACTTTCTGTGAAAGACCTTTTAGAGGCATTAAACTCTTCAGAGGTCTGGTTCCGTTCACCACCACTGTAAACAGTTCTGTTTTTGAAGGAAGCAGGTCTTTCTTTGTTATACTTTGCTGAAATGTTGGAACAGTCTGCAGATTTCCCCTTTAAATGTTAACCAGACAGAAACTTCATACAGAGATGTTTTATGTAGTTCTTATTTTGAATAATTTCAAAAGCATCCAAAGGCTGCTTCTAATACAACATTTTCACCAATCTAGTCGCACCACTTTGGCACCACAGATGAGGTATTATAATCCTTTCTACTATCCCAGCTTATAAAAACATGTTTATTGCGATAATAATAAAAATACAATTAATTATCCAGGCCTTTTGTTTATCTATAAATACCACAAACCAGGGTTTGACCGGTTGCCAGCCAAAAAGGATTTCAACGCTGTATTACGACTCGTATTATGATGTATCTGTTTTATATATTTTTTAAAAAGTGTAAATATTATACTTTTGTAAACCCTTTTTTGTGCTCAATTTTATATATCAACTATCAAACGCCATTGAGAGATTTAAGTTACTTATTTTTACCTGTTTAAAGATTTAAACTTTTATTATAATGTTATAATCTTCGTTTAATGCAAGGTGTGAGTAAGAGTTGCATTATTGGAATTTTTTACAGCATGAACATCAAATTTATGGTAAATTAATATCAGCCCCAAATATTGGTTATCAGTGTTCTTGATTGCTCGTAATCAGCATTAACAGTGAAAAGGCTATATCGGTCGACCCCAATCCCCAGTATTGTTGTGTGACTCCACTGCCAGAATACTTGATATATCGACCAGCACTTTTCTTACTCTTTCTCTCACTCTGTCTTTGCTCTCATTTGCTCCCCACACCCCCTTCACTTCTCTCTCCTCTATGGTTCTGTCAAGCTGAGCTCTTTGCATTGTTGATTCCCAAATGATTATGCCCAGGGCTGTCTGGAAACAACTGGCACCTTTCCTGCAGCAAGGCACTTGAAGCAGGTGCTATTTGTAGGAAGGCGCTTTGAGATTGACAGCTTAAATGCCAACATGAAGGAATGTAGCATTTGGGATGACTCCTTGCTACAGGTGTTACTTTACATAAAGGTAACATAGTGGCTGCTTGAAAATGGCAGCTGAAGGATGTACTGTTATTGACGGTAGCCCGTCTGTCGCTGCACAGTTTATTTACACAACTTAGAAATAAGAAATAGTCAGTGTTGGTCTTAAGGTGGTTCCTTTCCGTTGTACAGAAACTGTACAGACACAATTGCACTACAGTCTGTAACGGTTATCTGCCGATTGCTTCTGAGAGCACATTTGGGGTCAGTAAAACAGCAGCTGACCCAAGTGATTTCGATCATTGAAATGTAGAGGTCCTGGCTGGTGGGTTGGCACTTGATTTCACACATTGACCATTTGCAATCGAATCTCCGCCTGTTTCTAAGCCATACCAAAGTTTCATGAATCAGACCCGGAGTAGTTTGTATGTATAAGGCATATACGTACATATTATAGGTGTTTCTAATAAAATAGCCAGCGAGTGTAGCTATGTGATGGTCAGATTTCCCTGCTGATGGTATGAATTAAACCACCATCACATGCTGCAGTTCTTTAGCTAACTGCAGGATCCTGCAGGAGACAGCAGCTGTTTCATTTCAGCTATAGCTCAGCTGCCTCATAATGGAGAAGGACAAAGAGTGGACAGCAGCTGACCCAAAGGAAATTCATTTTAAATACAGAGGTTTAAAAAAAAGTCATCCCTGTGTGATATTCATCTAAAATATAACAGGCCTGTTCTCTGTAATAATGACTGCTTGACCCTTAACGTAAGTCGCATTTGCATGTGTTAATTAAAGATTATGCTACGTGCTGAAACCGCCCTTTGATTAATACATGGTCCCTTGATCATTTCCCCTAAGGTCATTTCTGTTGTTTATCCTGGCGAGTCGCTTGCCAGACTACATAATTAATTGGAGAACACGGTTAGCCTAAGTGGATATGTGGAGGATTAGCAGGGTTGCCATTGGTGAAAACTCAGCCAGCTCTGCAGAGTCAATCAGAGTGACTTCAGCCCATCGCTGAGGAACATAAGGTGGCCATCTGTCGTCTTTAGGCAACTGTGACCCGGTGTCCGACAACTCAGAAGTCTTTATGTGAATCTCTGTAAAGCTGTGAGCTTATTAGGCAGTTTACACTTGGTAGCGACTGTGAGTAACTGACTATTATGATTAATAACTATAATATGAAGGTGTGTAATTATGACAGCGAGGAATAGGACGTATGTAGCTAAGCTGGCTTTACCTGGTGAAACCTACATGCAACTAGTTAGATCATGCAAATTGCCTGCAACACACTCAGTTATTCCACTAGTTAGCCAAGTTTGTGGCATGCCTTTTTGATGCAACGTATCATTGTAGCTATCAAGTCCCTGCAAGGTGAAATTTATACATGTGCAGCATTTTTATCTAATAGGCTGTTTCATAAAGTTAAGTGCTTGCAGCTAGATTGATGGAGGTTTCAAGAAACTGAAGCTGCATGACAATGTCACCATGTAAAACCGGACTTAATGTTTAAGGGGTAAATTTGACTATTTAAGACTCTTGACAACAAACTTGTTTCCTTGTCTCCATTTAATTGCACATGTTTGTTTTTACCCAGGCAATTTGCAAACATCATTCTATCCCGAGGGATACAGGAAATTGTCATTGTCGTAGGGGATGGTGCTCCCTGGTGCAATGCTGGAAGAACTGAAAAAATCTTTTCAAGTTCTGACTTTTTCTATCCCCCAGCTGAAGCAATAATAGTAATTATGCTAAATAAAATTACGCATTTCCCTGACAGTCCTTCTGGGTGAAGATGCTTCATGTATCCACCTCTGCTTAGCGTCCCTCTTTATCTTATTTATTGATGTATAAACAAGCTGAAAACAAGCTGTCTGTTTGCTAAGTTTTATCCAAACTGTACCTCACCGAGAAGGTCACCCTTCGCCTCTCAAAGTCTTCGCTTTTCGTCTGTGACATTCGTGCAGTCAACAAAGAAAACCACAAGAACACAAATTAAGTTGTATAAAGTTGCATGAAGCAAATTGAAGACACTAGTAATACCCCATTGGATAGCAAAGTTAGCTGCTTGTATTTTTGATGCCCTGTTTTGTTCTCGCTATAAAGTCACACTATGAAGCTGCCATTAATACATTTGCAGCATTTTAATCCCCTGTCAGATTCATGAAACTTGTTCAGAGCCTTGCAGCTGTTGCAACTCAAGTGCAATTTAGTTTCATACAGTAGATTTCAAACGACTAAAGCTGCATGAAAATTTGATCTCAGCCAGTGAGCCACCAGGGGGACCAGCACAGCGAGGGGAATCACCACAGTCGCCAGCCTGTTTTTGCGACAAGCAAAAAAAATCTTCGTATTGGTGGAACTGAACAGTTGAAGCCCCCAGTGTTCCCTGTAGTGTAGTCCAGTGACTGTGTGAATCATATAATCAGTACAGAGTAATGTAAGTTGGCAATAAAAAAATATATATATATATATATATCACATTGAGGGGCTCCCAAGTGACACAGCCATGACCCTACTGTTGGGGGAAAAGTGTGCGTACTCTTGACGGCACATCCACCTGTGACTAAGAGTGAAAGAAAGCAAAACTGTTCCCGCTGTACTTCTGTGAATGAATAGAATGGTCCACAGTCTTCCTTGTTCCTCAGCACAGTGCTAGGCAACACAGCATCTTCTAGCTGATCCAACAGAATTGGCAGTAAGTGTTCTCCTCCAAGCGTGTTAAGCTGTGACACAGTAGTGCTTCATATGGAAACATATGATAGCCCTCACCTTCCCACCTTGGTTGCAGGATATAATGGAGCCTGCTAGCAGGTGGGAATTGGCCATGACAAAAATGCTGATTCTGATCTGATGCAGTAACCCAGTTGTTGTAGCGTAGCAGAATTTGGTGTGATACAGACAATAACAAACAATACAGCAAGCTTTTTATTGATGTTTAAATTATTGATCATTATTGATTACTATTCCACCCATCTCCTGCAGATCAGTGCAGCACTGATGCATTCATACACCTGTCATTAACAATTTTCTCCCAATCTGCTTTGTTGTCTCCTCAGGGTCAGGCGGACCTGTTGAAGCACGCACGGGCTGAGGTGTTGGAGAACCTGAAGCAGGTACATTACGCCGCCCTTACCTGCAGCCTGGCCAAGGGTGGCCCAACGACAACCCAGTCCACAGGCTCCGACTCCAGGCCCCGACGCAGCCTGGAGGCCATCCCTGAGAAGGCGGTGGGGGAGGAGGACATCAGCGATGAAGAGGAGAACTAAAGGGCTTTGTCATTCCTACTAAAAGCCCCAAGTCCCTGAACCCAGATACCAATCGCTCCCTCCTGAGGCCTGCACTGGTTTGAGTGGAGCAGAGCGGTTAGTGGTCAAGCCGTACGTGACCCACAAGCCAAGTTTTGAGGGGATGGTGTTGTAATACAGGAGCAATGGCCTTAAACTCTGCCAAAATGTCCTTTAATGTCTCCGCCCACACTTTTTTCAGTGTTTCATACCTTTGGGGCAAAGTGCCTCAACTTATGGTGGACAACAGATGCGTCCTATGACTCCAGCCCCGAATCCCGGGGCCTGCGAATTGCTGTGCTAGTATTGATGCGACAGTGACACGATCCTCTGCATTGTCCTAAAGCTGTGCACTTACGGAGCCTCCCTCCATGACCGCCTATAAGCACAAAAACGGTTTTCGAGGACCTGAAACTGGAGCCAAGAATGATTAGCGAGAGAAAGATAAAGCGCGAGAGAGAGAGAGAACAAATGAGCCGAGCTGTTTACAATAACAAATTAATTTGTGTTCCGTCTGCCAGAATAGCTTGTACATACAACATAAATATATAAATATATATATATATGGAGATGTGTTACCTTTTTTGCTATGTGCACCATTTAATTGATGAGATTTATTTTGTTAAGAGAAAATGGCTGTTAGAGTTAATATTTTATTTGTGTGAAGGGTGGGAATATGACCGGTTGGTCATCCCCAAATTCTGTCAGAGGTGTTTTTTTTGTTTGTTTGGTTGTTTTGTTTTTTGTTTTTTTGGTTGTTTTTTTTTCTTCTTCTTTTTAAATTTTCTATGGAGAGTGAATGTAAGTGAGTCATTAGATTGAATATACTGTACACTATATTGCCAAAGGTATTCACTCTACTATCCAAATCATTGAATTCAGGTGTTCCAATCACTTCCATGGCCACAGGTGTATAAAACCAAGGACCTAGACATGCAGACTGTTTCTACAGACATTAGTGAAAGATCGTAAAATTTCCTCCCTACTATATATCAGGGGGATTATAAAGTGAAAGCGATTGGGAACAACAGCAACTGCATAAAGTGACAGAGCGGGGTCAGCGGATGCTGAGGTGCATAGTGTGCAGAGGTCACCAGCTTTCTGCAGAGCCAGTCGCTACAGACCTCCACACTTCATGTGGCCTTCAGTTTAGCTCAAGAACAGTGTGTAGAGAGCTTCATGGAATGGGTTTCCATGGCCGAGCAGCTGCATCCAAGCCTTACATGACGTGTTCTCTGGAGTGACGAATCATGCTTCTCCGTCTGGCAATCTGATGGACAAGTCTGGGTTTGGCGGTTGCCAGGAGAGCGGTAGTTGTCTGACTGCATTGTGCCCAGTGTAAAGTTTGGTGGAGGGGAGATTATGGTGTGGGGTTGTTGTTCAGGAGTTGGGTTCGGCCCCTTAGTTACAGTGAAAGGAACTCTTAATGCTTCAGCAGACCAAGAGATTCTGGACAACTTCATGCTCCCAACTTTGTGGGACCTGTTTGGGGACGGCCCCTTCCTGTTCCAACATGACTGCACACCAGTGCACAAAGCAAGGTCCATAAAGACATGCATGAGCGAGTTTGGTGTGGAAGGACTTGATTGGCCTGCACAGAGTCCTGACCTCAACCCGATAGAACACCTTTGGGATGAATTAGAGCGGAGACTGAGAGCCAAGCCTTCTCGTCCAACATCAGTGTCTGACCTCACACATGCGCTTCTGGAAGAATGGTCAAGAATTCCCATAAACACATTCCTAAACCTTGTGGAAAGCCTTCCCAGAAGAGTTGAAGCTGTTATAGCTGCAAAGGGTGGGCCGACATCATATTAAACCCTATGGATTAAGAACGGGATGTCAAAGTTCATATGCGTGTGAAGGCAGACCAGCGAATACTTTTGGCAATATAGCGTACCTTACAAATACAACCAGCAGCAAACTGTACGTGTGAAAGAGAGAAAAGTGGAAGCTCCTGGATGTTTTCAAGGACACGGTTATGCTTCTAAATCATTCCTGGTTTAAAAAAAAGAAAAAAGAAAAAAAACAACAACCTAGTAAATCTATTTATGGATACTGTTAAACATGATAGTGCCTCGTTGCTATTGATTTTTGTCTATTGGTGGGGTGGGAGGGGTTTGCTAGAGAGAAATCTGATTCCTCTGCCTGTTTGGCTAAAGCTAAGCCTGCCCAGTGCCAACCTGCCAATTCATCGCTTGTAGTTGGTTAGCATTCATCTCCAACTCTCCTTCCCTTTGGTCGTCTCGCCGTGCCGATCTACTGTTGGACCTAGTGAACCACTTCCATCGGATTTTACAGCTTCTTACCAGAGATTTAACTGGACGTTTAAAAAAGGAAAACGTATTGTTTCATACATTACAGTGCTGTAACAGTTTGTGTATTTTTATGCGTAGTGAACCATTTATACCAGTTGAAGGGGTAGTTTCAAATACCAGATTTGTTTTACTCCGTTAAAAAGCCCAAAAGCTATGAAATAAACTACGTCGAATACATTCTCTTAACTGTGTGTAGTGAGAGATTCCTTTGAAACCTGCTTGATCCTCACAATCCACCCACTGTTGCGTCGTTCTAATGGTATGGCAGTACTTGGATGAAGGATTTCAGCTTTCTGGCAGGTTAGCCACACGCTAGTATACACAGAAACCCAACAGAAGTCCTACTTGAATGGTTTAAATCGTGTTAATCATGTAACACAATTCCAGGTATACATAATAAGACATAAGCACCAAGCATTTCCCAGTAGTAAATATTAATGAGTCGTAACAGTTTATGTTTAGGGCTTTTTTTTTTTTTTTTTTTTGCCATTTGTGTTTGCACAGAGAAGAATTCGTCTTCCGCATTTAGCCCATCCGTGGCTATTGTATTGTATCCAGATCTATGGCACCATTATTACTGGCAGTTCCTTCCGCCACACAAAGTAGAACTCTTTTGTGTTATGGATAGAGCTGCTCGACTGTCCCGGGGTCATGTTCAGCGCATCTTATGTTTCCTAATAGTGAAGCTAATGGTGTACTACATTTCAGTACCTAAAACACAAACACAAATTCATGCCATTGTGACTGCAATGACTGCATGCAAGCTGCTTAGCCTAGCTAAGCTAGCTAGCTGTTTAGCTACATTCAGATTCTTGCCTTTCAGAGACAGAGCCCTTTCCGTGTTAACATCCGCCAGTTTTATAGTCTGTCACCTTTTATTTACAGGGACATTACAACAGATGGGGACGAGTGTGGCTCAGGCGATCAGCGGCAATAGGTATTTGCACACATACCGAGAAGTAAGGGCAGTTGACATCTTCATAAGGTATGAAATGAATCTGTTTTCCATAGAACAAAAGCAAGTGTTCAGCCGTAAATGCAGTGAAGGAAGCAGCAGTATGCATGACAAAAAACCCTTTGTATGCTACCAGAATGTCAAAGGAGATCTAAAACCCAAAAGTTGCTTAGTTGGAATTACCCTGTCTCTGTGAATCCCCTTTAAATCCAGAAAGGGCCAGCTGACCAAAGGAAAAGCTTCCTCTTTGAACGTGAAATATCCTTAAATCACTGTCTTCCGTCAACATTTCAGGTTTTCATAGACACGCCGTAATGACACCTTTTGAGAAATGATCTACAGACGCTCTACCTGGGATTTACCCAGAGGCAATTAAATGAATCACATTTGGCACATATTCGTGAACTTGCTCAACTGACATTAGAAATGATGAATGCAGTGAATGCACATTGCTCAATAGATTGCTCACGGCCGAGTGGAGGCAAGACGAGCCTTTCTCTGCCAGATCTACAGCCACCCCCAAGGACCGAGGCAAATCTTTCAACGGATGGCATGATACTGGCAGGCTGAAAGCATTGCTATTGATTGCAAGACTGTTCGCAAATGCTAGTCGGGGGGAAGCCTGAGGATCTCTAGGTTTGGCCTGCTATCACTCTGTTGAGAGACACGCAAGCACACCTACTGCAGTTGCTGTGGTTGCTCCTTGTATTGTTTTGTTAAAGGGGAAAATTACCCCCCCAAAAAATGCTGACACGGCTAGCAGCAAATGAAAGCGTGGAGCGTTTAGCATGATGCCATCGGTGGTGTCTACGCCTCATTCTTTAGAAAAGGAAGCGTGTCTGCACCAGAAGAAGCTACTCGGAGGATAAATCTGTCCACTAGCCACACCAAGAAAGTGCTGGCTAACAACTTCAGCAGAGACAAGTTTGTTGCTACTAGTGCCAAGACTGCCAGACAGACCACACAAGTAACTTCCCTCGTGGTAACTCTTAAGGAGCAGAGCCAAAAAGCATGCTAGACTTCACTATGCTGCTGCATTGTAGCTCATATTGAGACATATTTGACATAAATATAGCATCCCGACTCATTTGGTGATGTTTGCTTGACATTTGGTATTGGTTAAGAGTTAGGGTGGCCACTTTCATAAGCCCAAAAAGGAGGACATCATAAAAGTGAGGGGGGGTTGGGCATGATACTAGAACAGAATTAGAATTATATCCTAACCTATATAACACGTAAATGATGCTTTACTCACTTAACTTGGTGGAATGGATGACATTCGTGAGTCTAGTTAACTAGCATTCGTGAGTCTAGTTGACTAGAGGGCCGACCTGCGTTTAGCCGGTAGGCAAGTCACGATGTCACATGACATTGTTAAGCCAATGAAATACAAGGCATGTCTTTTGACACGGACGTGAGCCGATGGCACATAATATCGTTCACGTTTTAAATAGTTCATCCAGGTATTGTGCCAGACGGAGGACTGGGAGTTGAACAACTGGACGGTCCGGCCTAAAACTGGACATGCAGCCACCTTAATAAGAGAAGTGTGCACTCAGAAATGCTAGCACAGCTAACAGCACAACACTCAGTAAGACTAGCACTGGTCACTGTTAGCTTAATGCAGGGGTGCTAAATCCTGGTCCTGAAGATCTATCACTCTGGAGAGTTCAGACCCAACACACCTCACTCATAAAGTCATAAGCTCTCTGTAAGGCTTTGATTACCTGAATCAGGTGTGTTGGATTAGGGTGGTGGCCCTCCAGGACCAGGTTTAATGTAATCAGCGACACTGGGGGAAGCGTGTGAGGTAATGTGCAGCATGCAAGAACATTTTGCTGGGCTGTTTTGCTGGGTTTGCAGAGTTGTTCCGATTTTAAATTACAAAGCAGTTGTTTATAAGCCATTTCCGGCTGGTATTTTGTACACGGCTGACCTAGGACTGGAAGTCAAGCCCAAAAAGAATAGATTCTGTAATAGGTTGTTTGTATATGACGTCACTGCAGAGCTGTGGCGTGAACAGCAGATGAAGGGCAGGAAATGATTTTCTACAAAGGAAGCACAATCTTAAGCTCCAAAATTGTCTATGGTTTGCATTGTTTATGGTTGCTCAAATCGATCTAATAGAGAAGCCAAGGAGCTTTTATCAAGTACCAGAAGTTGTTCATAAGGTGGGGGAAATACACGAAATTGACCAAAATCTTCAGCAAAAATCGGCTTGCGAGCCTTTGTCTGCGGTCTTGACAAGGCTGAAGTCCGCTTCCTATTCACCAGCTTCTTGTTCCACCTTAAATTTCGTGGCATTTATAACCATTTAAGGTGGAACGGGAACAAGGGTGAAGCTGCTTTATATGGTCAGGAGTAGCGGTGTGTTGGACTTTGCACAGTTGATTTATGCGTATGCACATGGATTTAAAGCCATGGCTGCACGTATCACCACAAGTAACACTAACACTTAAATCAGGGTTAAGAGGGTTAACAAATATGTAAAACACAGGCTGATGGAAATAACCTGTCATGCAGTGAACTGCAATGACTTCTAGTTGGTCATTGTTCCTCAGTTACCCACATCTTAGAGGCAGATGACTGAACGTTTGAGAGGGTTAACCTGTGTTAAGTAAACAACCGTAAAGTTAATGTCGAGAGCAGTGTTTGCAGTGTTGAATGTTAGAATGCGGTGCTGGAATGTTGTTGCCAGTCATTGTGGAGGAACTTGATACCACGGTCGAGCCAACCGCTATCAAAAGTTGTAGCCTCAGTACTTTCATATATACTTTCATTAGTTGCCTTGAGAAGAAGGAAAGCTGGATAGCAGCTGATCCTTTTGCCCAGTTGAAAAATCGCTCCTATCTGGATTTTCCATGTCACTGGCATCACGTGGCTCAAACCTACCTATTCCAGGCTTTCTTGAACCGAGAGTTGACTCCAAAGCCTTCCGCACAGTGATACTCAAGTTTGACTGTACAAACATCACATGGAGTGAGACATATTTTGCTGACATCGTCTCAACAGACTGTAAGACAAAACATCCTTATATTATTTGTCCAGAGTGGAAAAGCAAGTACAGTTTGTAATGAAAAGTTGGCTTACAATCAAAGAACGTTGCCAAGGTCTAAACATCTGCCCACATGAATCACTGACAGGAGAATCACGGTACAGCTAACGTTGGCTGGCTATGTTAATACAGGTAGCATTAGCTGTGCAAATTGTTTCGCTAAGGTCAAACAGAATGAATAATGCACTCTTTGCTTGTTGGCAGATGGCCTTACCGGGCTGGTAAACATCATGGAAGCCTTTCAGTTCCTGGTGGTACCAGTCCTATAGTCACCATAGGTATGTTGTGCTTTCCTGATGGGTTGATATCACAGTGTAAAGGATTGTAATGGTTTAACGGGTGTTCTGGGACTGATTCCAGGTGCATTTGATGGTTTCCTAATGGGATCTAAAGGTGGTCTAAGGTAATGGTAACCATTTAGCCTTTGGACTTTTTTTGGTTTTGTGAATCTGTTCCACTGGATCCAGTCACTGAGACTGCTGGAAAAATTGCTGGAATCAAACAGCCCTAGACTGACATATGTTTCATGTGTTGACTAGTTAATGTCATCACAGCATGTACATTTTCACCGTTTTGGAATTTTTTTATGAAAATAAAACGATTAAAGGAATAGCTGCACCCAGAAGGAGGTGTGGGATGGCAGTGCTATTGGGAAGGAAGATAAAGGTCACCAGGAACAATGATGATAAATTTAGACTGATATTGACAATATTTATTGAGCCACACATACAGAAGTAGTGTCTCTCAGTATGGCATCGGGCCGCTAATGCAACATACCAGACGTCTCAGCATGGAGCTGTAGAGGTTCCTAATGGTGTCCTGTGATAATCCATCCCATGCAGCTTGAATATTCTCACACAGTTCCTGCAGATGGTGCGGTAGGGGTGGAGGTGTAGTGACACCAGGCCTTCTGGACGTGTGGCGCATGACAACAAACCATTCATCTTGGTGCTGACCACAGTGCCTCCACACACGGATTCGTTGGTCGTCACTTCTTGACAGTCTGGCACGACACCATTGGAGTCTTTGGCAATACTGATGTGGTGTTAAGGGCAGTCGTCGGAACAGTCTGACTCATGGAGGGCATCACTGCTCGCCGAATGTCCGCAATTGTGGCTGTTGGGTCTTTTTGTGCATGGCGGACAATTCACTGGTTCTCTCTCTCGATCCTTAATGTTACTGGTGCGTGCCTTCTTCTATCCACTGCCACCAACAGCGTGCTATGGTAGTATCTGCATGACCGACGTGGCACACAATACGTCGATAAGACCATCCCACATCCCTTCTACTCTTCCGACTGCTCGAATTGCTTTCGAACTCTTCTCTGAGGCATACTGCACTTGCAAAGGATACTACCAGCACAACAACTCGTGTCAGAATGGAAAGCATGCGCTACAGGACGACCTTATATAGTCAGTCACGTACAGGTACAAGGCCCGTCCTTGCTTACGTCACATGCACAGCCAAGCATTGAACCTGCCTCATTCTTATGTGTCACAATGTCAAACCTACCTACCAAGTTTCATTCCTGTCAGCTGATTTGTTCTGGGTGCAGCTATGTTTTTGATGATGAGTGTATTTAACCCACAGTGGCTTCTGCACATGCCTCAACTTTTGACAGCATCAATTATTTTTCGTTACACTGGGGAATACGTGCCCTGCAGAGAACCTCTAATCCGATAAAGAATCAACAGAATGAGCACAACTCCATAATACTAAACCAGCCCTGGAGGACATTCGGGGCTTTGCAGATGGCTTTTCATTTCTGCTAACACGAAAGCACTTTAACTCTCCTGGTAGATAATGCTGTAACGTAATGGGATGAGTTCTTTTTAATGGCCATGCCAGTTTAAACTGGAATTTCCATCTAGTGTTTACAAAATTGCAGTTGGTGACATGGTAAACAAATGAAAGAGGGAACAAAGTCGTTCAGAGTGTTTTGGTGAAGGGAACCAGGGGTCTCCATGTCTACAACATAAATAATGGCCATTTTGTTTGCTATCAAAACGACATATCTTAGGAGTTTTTATATGTGATGTTGATAATTAGGAAAATCTTTTGGGGGCTAGTTTGTTCCTTAGAACACACTCCATGTACACTATATTGCCAAAGGTAATATCTACTATCCAGATCATTGGATTCAGGTGTTCCAATCACTTCCATGGCCACAGGTGGATAAAACCAAGCACCTAGACATGCAGACTGCTTCTACAGGCATTAGTGAGAGAATGGGTCGCTCTCAGGAGCTCTGAGGATTCCAGTGTGGTACCGTGATAGGATGCAACAAGTCCAGTCGTGAAATTTCATCCCTACTAAATATTCCACAGTCGACTGTCAGTGGGATTATAACAAAGTGGAAGTGATTGGAAACGACGGCAACCCGGCCACAAAGTGGTAGACCACGTGAAATGACAGAGCAGGGTCAGCGGACGCTGAGGGGCATAGTGCGCAGAGGTCGCCAACTTTCTGCAGAGTCAATCACTACAGACCTCCAAACTTCATGTGGCCTTCAGATTAGCTCAAGAACAGTGTGTAGAGAGCTTCATGGAATGGGTTTCCATGGCCGAGCAGCTGCATCCAAGCCTTACATCACCAAGCGCAACGTAAAGCGTTGAATGCAGTGGTGTAAAGCGCCGCCACTGGACTCTAGAGCAGTGGAGACGTGTTCTCTGGAGTGACTAATCACGCTTCTCCGTCTGGCAATCCGATGGACGAGTCTGGGTTTGGTGGTTGCCAGGAGAACGGTACTTGTCTGACTGCATTGTGCCAAGCCCCAACTTTGTGGGAACAGTTTGGGGACGACCCCTTCCTGTTCCTGTTCATGACTGCACACTAGTGCACAAAGAAAGGTCCATAAAGACACGGATGAGCGAGTTTGGGGTGGAAGAACTTGACTGGGCTGCACAGAGTCCTGACCCCAACCTGATAGAACACCTTTGGGATGAATTAGAGCGGAGACTGCAAGCCAGGCCTTCTCGTCCAACATCAGGGTCTGACCTCACACATGCGCTTCTGGAAGAATGGTCAAAAATTCCCATGAACACATTCCTAAACCTTGTGGAAAGCCTTCCCAGAAGAGTTGAAGCTGTTATAGCTGCAAAGGGTGGGCCGACATCATATTAAACCCTACGGATTAAGAACGGGATGTGAAGAATGGGAAGTTCATATGTGTGTGAAGGCAGACGTGCGAATATTTTTGGTAATATAGTCTATCATTAAAAATAAAAAAAAAACAAAAAAAAAAAACATTTTATCTCAAATTCTATATGGAAATTAGCATAAATCTGTCCTGGCAAGTAGCCTGGGTTTTAGAGGCATTAACAGCTTCAAGTGAACACCTCTGTAAACATCTCTGGTCCAGGACTGAGGAGCTTTCTCCAGAATGGAAGCTCTTCCACTCTTTGGGCGTCCCCTGTTATCCTTGTCATCATTCCGACTCAGGAGGATTCTCCAGAATGGAGCACTTCCACCCTTTGGAAGTCCCCTGTTATCCTTTATGTAACAAATGACACCGCTTTTGATTTGCACCGTTGACATTTGTGTGCAGGACAGAACCGCCCAACCGTATGATTTGTGACAATTTTGGGTTGGTTCTTGACGGATGGCTTTGTAAATGTTATCACAAAGGAAGACGGCGAGTCTGTATAAAAGTGGCCGTGAGAAGGTTTCGTAGCCGGCTAGTTGTCAGAGTTAGTTTAGAGTGGACTACATTAGCGAGGCAGACACGGTCCCGACTGCAGCTTTGGATTCTGCGTTGGATCAACGCTGTTAAGCGCGGGGGAACATTAACAGAACCATCCCGCAATTGATGACAACATGAAATCTTTTCCAAACACAAGGAGTGCCAGTTTGTACCTCGGCCAAGCGGTGGAGTCTGCTGGGTTTACACGTGTGTCTGTGTATGTGAGCGATCGGAGCCGTAAGTGTGACGCTGAATATATCAGCTTGTTTTATGCCTCGTCTTGAATATTAGCCCTGCCGAGCTTCTGACTGTGGCTCGGCGATGGCATGGATCCCAGGAAAAACAGAACAAATCCTCTCCAGTTCTGCAACAAATCTAGCCTGGGATGACACGGAACTGCACATAAAGCAACAAGTGAAGTTCCAAGATGGCAACTGTAGCCACATGAAGCTTAATGCTAACGTCGCCGACAAAACCAGCATATGGTCTGTTTTGATGCTGGTATGCTGGTTAGCCAGCATCACAATGCTAGGATGACCAGCTAAACCAGTACCAGATCTGGATTTTTCAGCAGGCCTGAAGATCCAAAATGGAGTTCTGGCCTGCTAATTTTAGCAATGTAGCATGAGGCCAGGAGCCTGCATTAGATAGCATGACTAACTGTACCTTTGCGTTTTTGTCACTGATGGGTGGTTAGTTGGCCAGCTTGCTAACAGCTGTCTGACATTGTTGTAGAACCTTGCATGAGGTGCAACCCCCAGTCTGAAAATCGTTGGTTCAAACATTGTGCGCTTTTGGGGTCACTTGATAATTCATGCTGAGTGCTCCCTGGTGGGAGTCGGAGACAAAACATTGACTTGGATTCTGCTGTTAACTCCAGTCAGGTGTGAGTTCCATCCTGGTCTAAATGAGTCTAAGCTGGTTTAGACTGTTTTGGTAGTGGTTTAGTTTGTCCCCCAGCATCGGCATGCTGACTGACCGGCATACCAGCATCCAAAACAAAATACACTATACATCGTCAAAAACAGTTGCACAAATAGTTGTACGGAGAAAGAATCAACAAATCGACAGGAACGAAACTTGGGCGGTAGATTTGACATCATGAGACAAATTATTCATGTTTCAAGGCTTTATCACTGTACCTGACTGAACCAACAGCCACGGTTGTGGACATTCAGCAAGCAGTGATGCTCTCCATGAGTCATCCTGTTAGGGCCAGCACCATTGGCAGACGGCTGCACAGTGCAAGACTGCATGCACGCAGACCGTTATGGTGACGGTCCTTAACACCACGTCAACGTCACCAACGACTGCAATGGTTTTGTGCCAGACTGTCATGGAGTGACTCAGAATGGCAGCGGGTCATCTTCAGTGACGAGTCCCGCTTTTGTCTTGAGGGAGATGACCAACGAATCTGTGTGTGGAGGCACCGTGGTCAGCACCAAGATGAACGGTTTGTTGTGACGCGTCACACGTCCAGAAGGCCTGGTGTCACTCCAGGCCTCTGGCATGTTGGGTTAGCAAACATGGCGGCCCAACACCATACTGAGAGACACTACTTCTGTATGTGTAGCTCAATAAATATTGATCATATCAGTCTAAATTTATCATCATTTATTGCTCCTGGTAATCTATAAAAATATCAGCATCAGAGTATTTGACCATACTCCAGGACTTCGGTATTAAATGAGAGAAAGCAGTATCGTGCCATCTCTAGTGTTTTTATTGTACACGGTGTTCTACAGCAGCAGCAGTCAAGCCAAGGCACTTCAAATCAAAATCCGGGCTGAATAAGCAGAGCCAAGGCAGACAGACTTTATCAAGTCCTCACAATACATTTATTTTTATGTGCAGCAGCCGTTATTCAGCCAGACGGCCTCCGAGTTCAGACAGCGCTCTTTCATAAAAGTGCCGCAATTCCATTTCCATGCCAAGTCCAAATCAGAGTGGATGCGGAGGCCTTTTCCTGGCACGACACTTCGCCACTTGCCCTTTTGATTCCCTCACTGATGGCTTTGATCCCCCTTGCAGACCCAGGCCCTACTCCAATCAGCCCTTCAATTCCCCAAACCACAGTGTCTTTTTTTAGCAAGCCCACCATTTTGATTCTTTCTGCCCCCTGGGGGCCTGCCATCATCGACTCTCGATTACTATCATTGGCCCGGGTGGGCCTTTTTTCCGTCTGCTTTGATTGAAGAGGAGTTACAGTAACGTGCCATTCGAAGCCGGCCTGCTTTGCGGCTGGCTCAGATGAAACCCCGGAGCCAGGCGTGTTCTGCATTTCCCTTTTTTTCTTTTTTTTCCCCCCTTCTTCTTGCAGGAACGTTTCACGCTCGGCTAGCCGCTAAACTGATCTCCCTGAGTCACCCCCTGTTGCTCTATGGTGGGCGGCTTTGTTGGAAGGGTGGGGGTGAGGCCTCCAGATCCACTTAGGAGAAGTGGGACGCCCGCCTGCGGATCCAGCGCTGGGATCATGACCAGGACACGAACAGGAGTCCCTTGGGGAAGGAATGCAAACAGCTAGCAAATAGCCTCCACGGACGCACATACGCTGCGCCGCTCGTCTTGCTAATGTGGGCCTATTCTCCGTTTCCTAGCCGTTTAAAAGGCATTCAGACTACAGCTGCTTTGCCTCACGGCGCAGAGACATTGGCTGAGAAAGTGGCCCGGCGCCTACGGCCCACTGTACAACACCTGGTTTTCCTCAAACATAACAGATGCCCTGCTTAGGCTAGACACTTATTAAGACAGTTAATGTGGCACAAATCACTATCTCTTGGCTCAGGTATGTACGATGTTTAAAGGACGGTAGGAACAAGGCTATTTTTTTTTTAGTGATGTTACCAAAGAAGGTTGTCAGAGGAGCTATTATATGGCAACGGATCACTGCTGCTCAAACATAAAAGACTTTGCCGGGCAGTTGACACCCACGGCAGGACACAGTCTAATATCTCCTTGCTAATTTACACAACAAACATAGATGATCAGCCAAGACGTGTTCAGTGTCTGAAGCCCAAGAGACTAATGTAGCTAATACAGGAAGCTTCCATGCATTATGCTAACTGCATGCCTAAATGGCACACTTGCCTCCAACTGTGTCAAGCTCCTGAAGGTAAAATGCGCGTTTCAAGGACTTTCATTCACAGCTCAGTCCAAATAGTCACGGAAACGAAGCTGCAAAAACTTCCCATTTTGGATCCACTGTTTTTGTGATATCACCAGCATTTCAATATACAGTGGTTCTTGAAAGTTTAGCAACCTTTTCTATATTCCTGCATAGATTTGATCTACACCCATGATCAAAACAACAGCTGCACCCAGAAGGAAGTGTGGGCCTGCAGTGCTGTTGGGAAGGAAGGAAGATAAAGGTCACCAGGAACAATAACTGATGATACATTTAGACTGATATGATCAATATTTATTGAGCTACACATACAGAAGTAGTGTCTCTCAGTATGGCGTTGTGAGGCCGTTTGCCAATGGTGCTGGCACTAACAGGATGACTCATGGAGGGCACCACTGCTCACTGAATGTCCACAATCGTGGCTGTTGGGTCAGTCAGGTACAGTGATAAGGTCCGTCCTTGCTTACATCGCATGCACGGCTGAGCGTGAAACTTGAATCAACCTACCCACCAAGGTACATTCCTGTCAATTGATTCCTTCTGGGTGCAGCTATTTGTGCAGCTATTTCTTTGATGATGAGTGTAAAAGATAATGAGTCCTAAAAGTAGATAAAGTGAACTCAGTTATACAATTAAGACAAAAAAAAAAAAATCTTGGACTTGGTCATTTATTAGTTGAGTAAAATGATCTCAAGTATGTGCAGTAACTGCAACTAAACATTCCAACAACTGTTGATCAGTCCTGCACATCGGCTTGGAGGAATTTTGGCCCATTCCTCCGTAACCTGCCTTTAACTCTGCTTTGTTGGTGGGCTTCCTCCCGTTAACCGCTGGCTTCAGGTCCTTCTACAACATTCCTATTGGATTAGGCTCAGGACTTGGCTATTACCTTTATTCTTCTTCAGCCATCGTTTGGTAGAATGACTTGTGTGCTTAGGGTCGTTGTCTTGCTGCATGACCCACGTTCTCTTGAGATTCAGCTCACAGACAGATGTCCTGACATTTATTAGAATTGACTAATATAATGCACAAATGATGGCAAGCCAGATGCAGCAAAACTGGCCCAAACCATGATACTACCACCACCACCACTACTACCACCACCACCACCACCACGTATTATGAGGTCCTTTCTCCAGACATAACACTTCTCATTTAACCAAAACGTTCTATTTTGGTCTCATCCGTCCACAAAACATTGTTCCAATAGCCTTCCGGCTTGTCCATGTGATCTTTAGCAAATTGCAGACAGGCAGTAGTGTTCTTTTCGGGGGGCAGTGGCTTTGTCCTTGCAACCGTGCCATGCACACCATTGTTGTTCAGTGTTCTCCTGATGGTGGACTCATGAAGACCTTTAGTTGCTTAGAAGACGCTCTTGGATTGGTTTTTGTTGGTTGACCACGGCTGTGGAGAGTAACAATGGTCCTAAATGTCCTCCATTTGACTGCCTGAGGATTGTCAGACTAAGCTTTTCCAGCCTCATGAGCATCTCACTTGGTTTCTAAGGTCTTCAGAAATCTCCATTGCTCTCGCCACTTTGATAGCTCCCTCTTCTTGAAATGCAACCGGACAGCCACTCACACCTGATTGTCATCCCACTGATTGAAAACACTTGGCTCCAATTTCACCTTCAAATGAACAGCTATTCCTAGAGATTCACATAGTTTTGCCGCTTGCCGTTCTGTAATTTTGGATCATTTTCCCTAATGAATAAATCACCAGATATAATATTATTCTCATTAGTTTAATTAGGCTTAGGATTATGATTAGTTTTAGGTCATATCTATGCAGAAATCTAGAACATTCTCAAGGGGTCACAAACTTTCAAGCACCACTCTTTATGCCTATTTAGCCCACAGCAGTTTAGCTCCACCCATTTCATGCTGAAGTTATAAAGAGCGTTTCAGTCTGAACTGAATTTGTAATACAACGCAACACAGGGCATCCAATCAGAGCAGAGCTCATTCACATACATTCATCATCAAAAGAATAGCTGCAGAAATAGCTGCTCCCAGAAGGAATCAACCCACAGGAATGAAACCTGGTGCGTAGGTTTGTCGTCGTGAGACACGCACATGATTCAAGTTTCATGCTCGGCTGTGCATGTGATGTGAGCAAGGACTGGCTTTATCGCTGTACCTGACTGACCCAACAGCCACGATTGTAGACATTCAGCGAGCAGTGATGCCCCATGAGTCATCCTGTTAGTGCCAGCACCACGCAGGACTACATGCACCACATCAACGTCACCAAAGACTGCAATGGTGTCATGCAACACTGTCATGGAGTGACTCAGAATGGCAGCGGGTCATCTTCAGTGACGAGTCCCGCTTTTGTCTTGGTGGAGACGACCAACGAATCCGTGTGCGGAGACACCGTGGTCAGCACCAAGATGAACGGTTTGTTGTCACGCGCCACACGTCCAGAAGGCCTGGTGTCACTCCACCTCCACCCCTACCGCACCATCTGCAGGAACTGTGTGAGGATATTCAAGCTGCATGGGATGGATTATCACAGGACACCATTAGGAACCTCTACAGCTCCATGCCGAGACGTCTGGCATGTTGGGTTAGCAAACATACAGAGAGACACTACTTCTGTATGTGTAGCTCAATAAATATTGATCATATCAGTCTAAATTTATCATCATTTATTGATCCTGGTAACCTTTATCTTCCTTCCCAACAGCACTGCAATCCCACACTTGCAGCTATTCTTTTGACGATGCACAGTTAGAAAACCACCAGCCTATGAAATTATAAGGGATAAAGAGAGGCTGGTAAATGGTTGTGTACGTATGACTTTCTGGTACATAAAGCCACAAAAACAGGATGCATGAAAAAAAAAAAAACATTGCATGAAAAATGTAACTTGAGGTCCCTCAAATGTGGTTTCCTACATTGCAAGACATACTATTGTCTAAAAATTGGGCAAAATTACAACGCACAGTTATGGCAACTACCCGGAAGGCGGAAGAGTTTGTGTTTTTATTTGTGTTTTGGATATTCTTTTAAGAACCTCATAATAAGAGTTAGATGTTTCAGAGCAAGGGAAGCAATAAACAACAAACTGAGCATTACAGTGGCCCGAAAGGACTGGAATTACCCATGCTTCACTGAGTCTCTGATTACGAGGATGTTTACGCAAAAACATTTTCCTGGGGGGAATATAGAGTCATCTGACGCACAGCTATGTTGAGCGTCAAGCCGAAATGGTCAGAGTGAATTATCAGGGTCGTTATACTGAAGGCTACGACCTTTGTGCACATCAGTCAAGGGTGCTGATGCCTTCTCCATAAGCATGATGTAACCATAAATGAATCATCGCAAACAAAATCGCCGAGCCGAAAAGAAACAGCCAAAAGCAACAAAATCTGCCGACTTGGAGGCTTTGACTGTACGCTGACCCCCCTCGGGCTATTTCTCACTGGGACTGGATGCAGGGAGGGGGTGGCTCTTAAGGTGCTCCACTAACAGAGCCTTACAGGGCCTTAACCTAACAGTATTTCTCAGTCAATAGCACAATGACTACTTGTTCCGAGTCCAACAGCGTGGCCCTTTCTTTGGCCGTGCTTTGTCTGAAGCTGTGCTGGTTCCCAGCCGAGATATTCCAGAGCAGTACAACAGAGCTCTATTTATGTCTGCCCGGCATAATGCTGTGGTCTTACACAGGGTCGGTTACTATAGACAAGCCTGAACTCACTAGGCCCAGTGTTCTGGGTCAAAATCTGTCAAGTGGGTCAGCATGGTTTACTGGTTTAATTTGCCATCATAGAGGCACCTCTGGCTTTGGGTGCATCAGGTTTGAATATGTTTTAACGCGATTTTAAAGCAAAACAAATGATTAATTTTAGCATATAAGCTTCCCGGAAGGAGTCCGCTCTGTGAAGTTCTGGGGGTGTTTTAATTATGTGGAAATGGGCTCTTTGGTTGAGGAGACAGTAAGTTTGAACCACAGTGCTGGACAACCAAGTGTCCCCTTTTGGTCATCATCAGCTTACCGACGAACATAACATTTCTGTCCCTGTATTCCAAGAGGACAGTTCATGCGTTCACAGTTCAGGGTTTGTACTGGCTACCAGTATTTGCTGGTTTGTGCTGGTTTTTACTGGTGACCATCACTTGCTGGTTTTTGCTGTTTTTTGCTGGTGACCAGCATTTGTTGATTTTTGCTGGTTTGTACTGGTGACCATCACTTGCTGGTTTTTGCTGGGTTTTTGCTGGTTTGTACTGGTGACCAGCACTTGCTGGTTTTTGCTGGTTTGTACTGGTGACCAGCACTTGCTGGTTTTTGCTGGGTTTTTGCTGGTTTGTACTGGTGACCAG
Source organism: Semaprochilodus insignis (assembly GCA_034552555.1). Classification (NCBI taxonomy): domain Eukaryota; kingdom Metazoa; phylum Chordata; class Actinopteri; order Characiformes; family Prochilodontidae; genus Semaprochilodus; species Semaprochilodus insignis. The sequence continues at coordinate 22,001,136 of CM067497.1, forward strand.
CATTTGCTGGTTTTTGCTGGGTTTTTGCTGGTTTGTACTGGTGTCCAGCACTTGCTGGTTTTTGCTGGTTCTACTGGTTCTTTTGCTGAAATGCTAATAAATGCTAATAACAGCTAGTCAGACCAGACCAAAATCACACATGGAATACAATTCTTGCATCATAACTTATTATGTGCCAAGTGGATGACACTAGCTTCTGGTACGGAATTATAAAAAGGTGTGGCAGGTGCTTTTGCTCAACCAGAGCTGCTGGTGAACCGTTTAAATGAGGAAGGATATTTCAATAGTTACTCAAACAGCTGGTGCAATGTGCAAGGACATTGTTGAGGCAAATATCTCAACAGATATATTGTTATTGCAACTGTTTCATCACCCCTGCAGGCCCGCTTGCCCCAATGCTAATGTTGCTAAAAATGAATGAAAGCGAATAGCCAACAATTAGCATCACAAAAATCACATCATAACTGATGGCTACTGTCAACCAATCAATTTAAGCAAAAACAGCATGTGTTGTTGAGCTGTTCCTGTCCGTATTTGTACATCTCCTGGAGACTTTCTTCAAGGTGATCGGAACAGCCGGACGAACCGCAAATTATTGGGATCACATAGTATTCGAGTGTCCGCTAATTAAAACAAATGAGAAGAAAAAGCCCTCGAGCTTGAGGTTTATAACATCTCTCCCCCGGAAGATAAGCCGTCATTCCTTACCTTTTCCATCGCGCTTCATTACCCATTAATTTGCACCTCTATGAAGGAGTAAATATGGAGCACTGAGGGGAATCATCACTCACATGTTTGCCTACAGCACAAAAACACTTCCCACGAGGGAGGCAAGAGCGGGAAATGTTTATGCGGAGAGAAAGGGCACAGGCGCAACTCGCCGGTTCTCGAAAATCGTCTCTGACTCACGGCCAGCAGCGTGTCTGCTCGGCTCTGTTGCCTCCAGTCTGTCAGTGACCACAAGGCTTCATGAAGTTGCAGCGTCATTCTATTCTTGTGGCTCTTGTGGTTTAAAACAATTGCTGGGTGAAACAGTCACATTTACTCCTTACTTCAAATGAAGTCGATCAGCCAAGACATGTCTGGTGTCTCGAATTTGCTTTCTTTGTTGGAAGTGATGAAAGCTCGTGACTGCAAGCTAGCATTGTACTGCTGGCCTAAACTGGCCCCAGATTTGTTAAGTAATCTCTAAAAGACTACAGGTGTGGTTTATTCCATCTTTTGATCTCCTTTTGTTTGAGCTACGAAGTGGAAAATAACACTAATGCCTCCATGATCGTTGTTAGCAATGAAGCTAGCCAGCTAGTGTTGGTTATTTGAGTGATCTCTTTGCTTGTGATGTATTTACCATCTCCAAACTGTGAACGTTACAGCCTAAGTCACAGAGTTAACCAACTGCTGTGTCTATACATGCTGATTGATCTGAACCACTGGATTGAGGACACCTTCACAACTTTACCCAGTACTTAGTTGAAGCACCTTTGGCAGCGATTACAGCCTCCAGTCTTCTTGGGAATGATGCCACAAGGTTTGCACACGTGGATTTGGGCATTTTCTGTCATTCTTCTCGGCAGATCCTCTGAAGCTCTGCCAGGTTGGATGGGGCCCATCAGTGGACAACCTGAAAATGGTGTTCGATTGGGTTTAAGTCAGAGCTCTGGCTGGGCCACTCAAGGACAATCACAGAGTTGTCCCTAAGCCACTCCTGTGCAGTCTTAGCTGTGTGCTTAGGGTCATTGCCTTGTTGGAAGGTGAACCTTCGGCCCGGTCTGTGCTCTGGATCAGGTTTTCATTAGGTGTATCTCTGCACTTTGCTCCATTCAGCTTTCGCTCAACCCTGACCAGTCTCTTTGTCCCAGCCTCTGAAAAACAACCCCACAGCATGATGCTGCCACCATCATGCTTCACTGTAGGGATGGTACTGGGCAGGTTTCCTCCAGACATGATGCTTAGAATTGAGGCCAAAAGGTTCGGTCTTGGTTTCATCAGACCAGAGAATCCTTTAAATGCTGTTTTGCTTTTTATTGAGGAGAGGCTTTTGTCTGGCCACTCAGAGTCCTTCAGTGATGGTTGACCTTCTGGAAGTTTCTTCCATTTGTACACAGGATCTTTGGAGCTCAGCCTGAGTGCCCGTTAGGTTCATGGTCACCTCTTTTACAAAGGCCCCTCTCCCGTGATTACTTAGTTTGGTGGGGTGGCCAGCTATAGGAAGAGTCCTGGTTGTTCCAAACTACTTCCATCTAAGAATTATGGAGGCCACTGGGCTCTTGGAAAGGATCGGTGCAGCAGAAATTGGTTTTGTAGGCTTCTCCAGAACTGTGCCTCCACACAATCCTGTCTCTGAGCTCTACAGGCAGTTTGTTCCTCCTCATGGCTTTGGGGTTTTTTGCTCTTATTTGCATCGTTACTTGTGAGACCTTATATAGACAGGTGTGTGTCTTTCCAAATCATGTCCAATCGAGTGAATTTACCACAGGTGGACTCCAATCAAGGTGTAGAAACAGATGATCAAGAGAAATGGGAGGCCCCCAGAGCTACATTTCATTATGAGTCTGAATACTCATGTCAATCCAATATTTCAGTTTTTCCTAAAATTCTAGTTTCACTTTCTAGGGTACTGAGTGCAGCACCAATAATTCTAGGGTCGCTTTCTAGGGTACTGAGTGCAGCACCAATAATTCTAGGGTCGCTTTCTAGGGTACTGAGTGCAGCACCAATAATTCTAGGGTCGCTTTCTAGGGTACTGAGTGCAGCACCAATAATTCTAGGGTCGCTTTCTAGGGTACTGAGTGCAGCACCAATAATTCTAGGGTCGCTTTCTAGGGTACTGAGTGCAGCACCAATAATTCTAGGGTCGCTTTCTAGGGTACTGAGTGCAGCACCAATAATTCTAGGGTCGCTTTCTAGGGTACTGAGTGCAGCACCAATAATTCTAGGGTCGCTTTCTAGGGTACTGAGTGCAGCACCAATAATTCTAGGGTCGCTTTCTAGGGTACTGAGTGCAGCACCAATAATTCTAGGGTCGCTTTCTAGGGTACTGAGTGCAGCACC